>OZ020529.1:23218174-23818174 GCA_963971445.1 Ornithomya chloropus
TTAAATCTGTTTATTTCAATTCAAGTCAAGTAAATTTCGATTTTCAAAAATACTTTTTGAAACATTCTAACGGTATATGAATGAAGAACATCGGATTAGCCATTCGGGCGATATGTAAATATATTAACAAGAAGGTGGTTTCGTGTTAATAAAATAATTTCACAATACATGATTAGTATGAGCAATGCACATGTTTACGTGCATGTTTGCTTTTGTATAAATTTGCATACTTATTTAAAAATTATCTATTACTCCTGAACCACTAAGCTGAGTATTCTGAAATTTAGCAGATCTGTTCATATTAGTACCCATTATATTTAAAAATTACTTTGGATGACTCCTCTAAGGTCTTCAAATTCTACTTGAAATTACCCCTTGTGCACCTGAAGTTTGGTACAAATCACTCCTATTGAAAATCGGTTAAATCGATTCATGAACCTTCCTGCAATTTTACAAAATCACGAGAGATACAAAAATAAAATATTAACCAAGAGTTTATCATATATGTGGATTTTATCTAATTCGAACCTAATCTAGATTCACTAAAGCAATAAATGTCATTTGCTTACTCAGTGAACTTACATCCTTCAAGCATTGCACCATACATCATACATGTATGCATTGTTTGGATGGAGAACCTCTATCCCCGTTGAAGAATATAATTAATTAAAAAATTCAATTAATGGTTTCCATTGCAAAGATAGCAACAAACATAAAAAAATTGGAAATTTACGTTTATGCATTTGTAATGAGCTTTACTTTCCTAATACGTTGACGCCATATATATCTGTCGCGCATACGCATCTACGAGTGGCTTAGTATAATTACAAGTTTCTGCATCGACGACACTTCAATATACGCACATATTCTTTCATAATGAAATGTATGAGTGAGCGTGCAAGCGGACAAACCGAAGGTAATTAGAAAGCATTTGTTGTTATGCGCTTTTAGTGAGACTGCCCATATATCATTTCTACGTGAATACATATACATGTGTTTTTTACTGTAATTATATTTTCCATAATATATTCAGGCTCTATATTTGCTTACACGTACTTTTGCGCATCACATGGGAGTAATTGCGACTTGATGGAGCACACTTGCAAACATTACAAACAAACACATATTATACGTAGCGACGCAATCGTTCATTACTTTTATTATTCAATGTATCACTTGATTTTAGAATCAGAGAGCTGTTATTAATTTGTACTTCGGCAGCATTTCCATGCTTTGAAATGGATGGATGGAAAAGATGAACATTTTATACATTATATGAATTAGGACAGGTTATAAGTAGAACAAGCGAGAAAACTACATTTGGCGTAAGCTAAATCTTAAACACCCTCCACATCAACATACAATACGTAGGCGTGGCAAGTATATGATTACGCCTTCTAATAATATTTGTGTTAGTTTGCAAGTCGCGTTTTACGCTTTTTGTGAACTGTGGGCGTGTCTCTTTTCTCACACATCGATTGATAAGATAATTTTAGATATGCGTACCAAATTTCAACTTGACAGCTTTATTCTTGCGGCAGATAAATAGATTTACCACGATTGTGAGCGTGACTATTGACCGATTTTGCCTATTTTAAGTAGCGATCCGGGTGCAGAAACTAAAAGTGACACAACAAAATATCAGCTAAATATCCTAAATGTTAGGTTCGTAAGATTTATTGCTACAGGAGGACACGCGGACGGACGTAGCTAGATCATTTAGAGTTTGTTGTTGATCAAAAATATATGCACTTTACGAGGTGGCTGACACTTTTTTCTGGGTGCAACATGGGGGTTAACAAACTTAGTACATCGACCATCTTATATGAAGGATACAATATAACTATTATGTATAGGATAATATTAGAAAGGTGGTAGCTTTCGCATATATGTGGTCTAAGCCAAATTGTGTTTTATTTTAATCTTAAAATTTTTAAATTGACTCACTTTGGCCAAGGTGTACTCGTTTCATCCATGGATAAATTTGTGGGGGGGTTTTCTTATTGCCACTGTTTTGACTGCTGCCAGCCTCATTACCACTGTCTGATTCTGAATCGGAGTCGCCATCACCCGGGCTGTGCATGGGCAGATTCACGTTCACGCTGACGCTATTGCTATGATTGTTGTTATTATTCAAATTAACTCCCAGCACGCCCTTATTCAAGGAACGCGCGACACTCTCTACCACAGACGAAGGAGATAGTTTGGGGGATATTTCACGTGTAGACAGATCTTGGGGACTTGCCAGTGATTGAGAATTCGTGTTATTGTTATTGCTGTTCGCATTGCTACTTGAACTTGCGGTGTTGCCAGATTGCGCTGAAGGATCATTGGCATATTTACAACTAATGTTTGGAGCTTGTTGTTGCGGGTGTTGTTGCTGCTGCTGCTGCGTCATTTGTTGTTGTTGTTGTTGCTGCTGGTTGGTAACATGCTGAGCCGCACCAGCTGTGTGGGCATGTTGTTGTTGATGCTGCTGCTGCTGCTGCTGCTGCATTATTAAGCGTTGAGGTTGCAGTTGTGTATAGTCAACCATATCGGCGGGATTGGATTGTGCACCGGCACCACCAGCACCTGTTCCTAAGCTGTATGCCGCTTGGTTACCGTAATGAGCTTGAGGTGTGTTAGGATAAATGTTGGGGACGTAAGCCGATGCGGCAGGAAAATAATCATTGGCCGGCGTAGCATTTCCTGAGTTAGCGCTACCCGAACTACTCGCCCCCGGTCCACCATTACTGGACGGTGTATTGGCATTACCCACACCAGGATGATTTTGTTGTGTATTCATTTGCTGCGGATAGCATGAGGCTAATGAGTTTACGAACTGATATGATGACATAGCAAAGCAATCTGGATCCATTGTAATCTTTGATTGCACAGCTTTTACGTATTTATGGTAATCGAGCAAACCACCGTTTCAACTATAACCAGTTTTGAAAGCCCTGCAAGCAAAAACACAAAAGCAGTGAACATATTTATTCTCTTGTCCTTTTCTTTCCGATATAAAATAAAACAACAGGTTGCAAGAACAACGATTCTCATTAATCGTTTGGTAACGCCCTTAACTTTTAATCAAACTCAAGTGATGGGCACTTTTTAAAGGAGAGTAAATATACCTTTAAAAGAAGGAATGGAGAAAAACGTTTGTGAAAGTATAACGGGAATATGTGACCACCTTAATATTCTTTTTCATGTTTTATATTTTATAGGTTAATGGGTCGATATTTTGCTGGAAGCTGTAATTTTGCAAAAGAAACGGGAATCTCCTCTAAGTGGAGGAGCGAGAGAGCTTTTATGGAATGTACAAAATACTTAACGGAACGTGATTTTGAAAACGCATAAATGCGGTATTTTGGAGATGTTTGTTACAACCACACATAGCGGATCGTGCTCACTGGAATTACCAAAATTATCTCATGTGCAATTTTTCAAAAACGTATACCAGTAAAGATATGTTTATTGCTTCATTTTTTGCCTTAAAGTAAAAGTAATTTCGTTGCGTTTTTGTAGTTCGTCCCAGTGCTGCGCTCATTTAATGCTTACTTCTCAACAAGATGTCTTCTTCTTTTTAAGAAGTATATTACATATAAGTAACAGCGGTATCACTAGTAAAAGACTAGCTTATATACGCTGCGTGCCACGCATCAATAATGACCAAAAGTGTATTCTCGTTATGTGGAAGCTATGTGGGCTCTAGCTAAGGGACTTTTCCGATGGTCTTCTATCAGCTTGTTTAGCTTTCATATTTTATACATTTTTAAACCCACCACACAATGACAAGGGAGTATATTGCTATTGTTCAAAAGTTTGTTTGTGCCAGAAGCTAGTGAGCCACACCCCTAAAAAAATATATGTTCTTGATCAGGAAAAATAGGCGAGTAGATTAGCCCTTCTGTGTGTCCCTGCGTCTGTAACCTGTTCATTTTACCGCTCTCACGGATACCAAAAATTGAGTAATCAAACAGTTTGGTGTTGCAAATGGGCAAAACCTGGACGTTGTAATCATTCAATAAAAGCTTTTTATTTCCATTCCAGTCAAGAAAATATTAGTTTAAGAAAAAGCAAAAGTAGTCCTTTTCAAGAAAATTGGATGCGCTATTCAAGGGATGTACGTTACACGTTTACGTGTACATTGGCTTTTATACAAATTTGTATAATTATTTAAAAGTTTCGCACCACTCCTGAACTTCCGAGTCGAATGTTCTGAAACTTGGCAGAGTGTGCGACGTGTTTATTACGCATTACTCGAGTGAAAAATGTATAGTTTTTCAAAGTTATTGGATCGGAATTCTCTACCTGAAAAAAAAAATTTATAATTCCGCGACCAAAAATTAAGGGGAACGTTTCACACTATCTTGCAAGTGCGTGATGATGGTGAGTATCTGAAAGTTGGATTTTTATGTTGGTTAAAATCGTGCAATAGTCACGCCCACAATCAACAAAAATCGATTTATCTTAGTAGAATTTAGTACACACATATGTGTATAATACCCATTCATCGATTAATTTTTTATAATTGCTATCCAAGTGCTTTTTAAAGCAGAGCTCAGGAAAACTACTAAAAGCTACAAGTGCATGATTTGTGCCAAATTTTAGAACACCTGCGTTTGCGCTGCATTAGAATTGCGAGTGTTGTTCCTTCACATGAGATCATTTTCACATAATCACATAGTCTTCCTTATTATATCCTCCTTAACACTTCAATGAATATAAAACTTCATATGAATTTAGAATATTTTTTATTTTAGAGACAGACACCCATACGGTTTCGACATTGATGCTGATCAAAAACATAATGCTTTACGATGCTGTAAATGGAATTAAAAGTTTAAAATACTCCTAAAACTGATGTCAAGGGTATAAAAATACCATCCCGTTATCACGTACTTAATATGTGTTTTGACAATTCTCCATTTCCTGAAACTCCTCAACCGTAATTTGCGTCATGCAAGTACAAGAGATCCTTTGTAGGGAACTCCTCAACCTATCTCAAATGTCGATTTAATTTAATTTTTAACTTATGACTGCACTCTCAAAAGGTATAAATAGGCGCATACAACTCAATTCTCGCACTAAAATATACAATTAATTTCACGTGTGTGACAACAATACATTTATCAAGAATGTATACCTGATCTTGAGCGTTGACTTTTTATATATTTTATTGTTTCGACTAACAGTGGAAAATTCTCTGCGGTTAAACTTATTATGAACGCATCTAAAAGAAATTAAAAACTGTTTTCTGTTATGTAATTGAAAGGGGATGATGTGAAGGAAAAGTACTTCTTGCAAAATTTACATTCATTCAAATCTGTGCGAGTTTAAAATGGCTGCAATAATACAAACAATTAAACAATGCCAAACAGGGAGTGCGTACGCGGAGGCAGCCAAGTATGCCTCTATATTCTCGTACACTGTATGCATCTCGTAAAATAAAAATAGGCATCCAAAGCATATTTTGCCTAATGGCGGCACATATGAGTTAAAGTAAAAGCAGACGCGCACTCTTGTAAGCAAACCGTAGCTATTTAATGAGAATTGCTGTAATTTATGGTTTTTCTTAAACGGCCGTCATCATCATCTTGTCAGTGGTAATGACATAGACTAGTACTCGCTCTTCTGTGAGCTAAACAGACATATTTTAACGTATATTAAAAACCTATATCTTTGTAATTGACTTTCGGGGTATTTCTGAACGTTTTCTAGGGGGTCAAGTGTTTAGCTTGAAAAGCAGTTCCTGTCAATCAGAAGCCGAACCCATTGCAATTCCCCAAAGAAGTGAAATGAAACTCAAACCCATGACAAACATCTAGTTCGTCAGACATTCTGCGGCTGCATAACTTGAAAGGATCCCTACAATTGCAGCCACTGCTTTGACGCACATACTAATGGTGTGGTTTAGTACGTAGGCGGCATCCTAAGGGCTAGTGGCCGAGCGAAACCTAGTTCGACTACTTGTACATGCCGTTAACATTAAAACATTTGTCATAACATAACAACATCTTTGGCTAAATGTCATAAATCACTGATAGCGCAGCATGATCGACCGTCACAAAGGACATCGTATAGCAAACAATTCAAATCCGGTAATTATTACATGATGAGCCCACTCATCGCACCCTAAAAAACTAATGAAATTATAAAATAACAAAAGCAAACTGCAGTCATAATTGTTTCGGTGATAATCATAAATATGACAACCACTGTACACTACCGTTCAGCTAAATCATTATGGCCGCTTAGTGACGTAAATCCATGCACAATCCACACATTGTAGAGAACGAAGGAACAACATTTATGAGAGTTATTTTAACATTCAAAAACAAATCTTCGTAAACAAAATTTATGTTATGATGACATGAACGTTGTGAACGTTGCGGCAGAGAGGTAGGTAGGCAGGCAGGCAGGCACTCAGCCTCTGCTTGAAAGTGAACAAGAGTGCACAAGAGGGAGAAAAAAGTCAATGAGTGCCTGTGCACTCATGGGTTTGTTTGCGTGTGTGTGTGTGTGTGTGTATAGGTTTATATTCGGAATTCATATTTATTTTGTTCACCATCATAAGTATTTATGATTACTTTTATGAAGTGCTTACAAATCTTTACGACTTTTTAATAGGTTTCTGTTCGTATGGTTGTGCATGCGCTCTCTTTCCACATGTACTCATTCACTCACACCCTAGGAACTGTGCATCGGAGTTTTGTACGCCAGCACAGAACAATAATTCATATTTTCGTATAAAGAACGTGAAGGTGCTGTTGTTGTTATTATTGGTGTTATACTTATTTCCATTTTTCATGCAAAACTAATCACATTTTAGGTACTGGATTGGATTTGTGTTTCCGTTGGCTCATTGAGCCTTTCTGTAAAATATCTTATTATTCTTGTTATGTTGTTGTTGCCCATGTACTGCTAGAGTTAAGTTATAAACAACGCCCATGTTGACAACAAATATTGGAAAATTATGATTTATGACTTTTACCTGAGCGTGTATGCATTGCACGATGCATGTACAAGTCACACAGTTTGTACGTATTCTATGAAAACGAAATTGGAACGTATCGGTACAACAAATACGAGTGGTAACGCAAAATGAAGTTTAAAGTCTGAGTGCACTTCTAATACGCGCACATGCAAAATGCAAATGCTGCAAATTTCTAACTTGGGCCTTAACCATGCATTCTCGTTACGTATTATGTAACGCCATATGTTGTGCGTTTGTTCGACTTGGTCCGAATTTGCATCTACAGAATATGAATAATTGTCGTGTATGTCATGAATACACAAATTATACATTATATATTAAGTAAGAACCACCCACGAATGTTTTGCACCTGAATCAATACATCCCGAGTGTATAGCTGGATCGACTGAGATTGCGATTCTAATAAGGAGTATATAATATTTACGAGGTCGCTACGTTTTGTTAACTTTGTGCGCAAGTATGAAGACAGAATGTGTTACTACTTCTGTCAAGGTAGCCATTGCACTATGAAGAATATTCAAATTTGTTTCCTCTGAATGTATACGGGGCCACTAAAATGTGTGCGTGACCTGTTTGTTGCAATGAAATATTGTTTTGCGTATTTTCTTGTCATTTTTGTACTGACAAAACTTTTCGAAGTGCCGCAATAAACGCATGCCCCCTTCACCTTTTTCTTCCCTTGACATCCACATAAAATGAGTAGTATACTAAGTTTTTCACTTGGTTTCCAACTTTCAGATGAACGTGTCAGAGACCCGCAAAGGATATACTCGTATATTCTGTCTGTCGTTTTTGGGTCAGACTGTTGCTCTAACTTTCACGGTCGCAAAAGTTGAGATGTATGTAATGAAATTTATATTTTATCAGCTCCTCATTTAGCTTCTAACATAGACGTAAGCGTGGGATAGATTGTTCAGTTTTTGTTTATTTCACAATAATATTTGTTTACTTCATTCGGAAATGACAATTTCGCAAAATTTTGTACAAAGTTTAGTCAACAAAAAAATTTAACAAAATAAAAAGCACCGAAAAATCGATCCTATTGCTGAGGCTGTACAACAGTTTTGCTCAACGATAATCAGTTGAAATGAATTTGCACAAATGTTTCTAATATCTATATGCAGACTCATATTTAAATTGGACGTTATCAATCAAGTTCCACATGTGCACACAGGACGTGTGACATACCCCGGCACTCCCGTACCCTGTACCCGTAATGGACTTATTAAGGGTATTAATAAATTTTAGTGGTTTACTTGGAATATTTAATAAACGTGCCCCTGAACAGAGCTGAAATTTAGACTTAATATTCCTTATTTGAATGCAAAACAACTTTGTTGAAATGGGCGTGATCGGTCAACGCACGCGTACAGAGTGCTTAAAATTGAAACTATTGCCGTCGCTACGACATTCTTCATAAATTTATGTGTGCACCACTGTTCCTAAGAGTCTCGGCTCTCTGTTCGAAACAGTTTAGTACGACCACCGCGACCACCACGCTTACTTATAATATTTAACAGCATACAAGTTGTGCTAATGAACAAATCAGCCCATAACTACGCGGACTTTTTGTAGGAATGTTAAAAAAAGAGTTTTACTAGAATCGATTGGACAAACAAATTGAATATCCCCCAAACCTCAATGTACAATAATAAGAAAAATGGGTTCTGCA
This sequence comes from Ornithomya chloropus, assembly GCA_963971445.1. Taxonomy (NCBI): domain Eukaryota; kingdom Metazoa; phylum Arthropoda; class Insecta; order Diptera; family Hippoboscidae; genus Ornithomya; species Ornithomya chloropus. The sequence continues at coordinate 23,226,829 of OZ020529.1, forward strand.
AAAAGCGCCGTTTGCACATTAGTCGAGCTGCAATCGTGTCGCCTAAACGGTAATTTCATACGAAAGCATTGTGTGGAAAGGAAAATATAAACTACTTGAAATGCACGGCGACTCTTCTGGCACGTTAGTAGGTCGGTTCCGTAAAAACATAATCAATATTTTTTCATTCACAATGTGTAAACGCATAGATGAGGTAACAAAAATTGAGTATTTTGTAGCCTCGACGCTTTACTTGGCTGGCATATGTACTCTATATGTAAATTTGTGGCGTTCCGTATGAAGTCGAGGCATAGAAGTTTGTCTTATCTGTATTTTGAAAAAGTCTAGCCATCTGCCCAGGAACGGAGAAACATTCCTCACAGAATATTCATTAAAAAGGCGAAACGTTGATTTTCTCCTAGTGGATGATTGTCTAATCGGTAGCAAATTATAATTTTAATTCATTAAAAGCTGCTTTAGGTTAAAATGTGTCATGACTTTGGAAGTTGTGTTATAGCTCATACAGTTGTAGTTGAATAGCAAATGCACGGTGTGTGTGTGTGAGTACGTGGACGTATTTAGTTGATTACAATTAATAGCAAGTGTTACGCCATATTTATAAGTTGGATGGTGTTTTTCACGCACACACACACACACTCTGCATTTGTAAAGAATTTACTTGTTTGTGTGACTTCAATAACGGAACTAATCTCTCAGTTCAGCCCACTAAACATTTATTTATTTAGAGGTCTACTATGTATGTGTGGAAATGGCCGAATATTTATTAACTTCTACATCTCTCCATCTCGCATAAGCAAACGAAAGCGTATATACCAGCAGAAAAATGTTCCAACTAATTCATTAATTTCCTTTATATACCTATCGTGTACCTAACGATCTGATCATGTACAAATTATGATGATTAGACCAATTCAAACAAATCAACCCATTTTGAATTTCACTTCCAACATAAAGCCCTCAAGGAACAAATAAGACTCTATATATAATTTAAACCAAATATTAAACACTTGTATGAGGGTGTTCAGATCAGGGAAGTGGCAAAAAAGCCTACTAATATAGTAGACTTGCAATAACTTAGTAAACAAAGACGGACGGACCAAACAAAGAAAGGGAACAACATCATAAAGCGTTCTGTCATACTTAAGTCTATTAAAACCAGAAATCTATTGCAAATGCTCAATTCTGTGGTAAATCTTCTTCAAAACATTTGTATATAAATCCGTTCCTACATCTACAGGCAATCCGTGAGCACATAATGAAAATCGCCTATTCCTAATGTTTGATAATAATTTTGTCACATAATCATGTCGAGCTTTCTTCAAAATGACTTCTCAAGGTTAAGAAAAAACGACACAGTGCGACAAAGTATATGTTGCTGATCAATATAAAAATCTGAGTGGATCCGTGTGATTGTTGTCGAAAGGCTTACTGTCATAAAAGTTAAGAATTTCGCTACAAACGTACTTAGCTAGGAAAAAAGTTTCCCCCTTTGAATTGGCAACATTTTAAGTTTAGCAGTTTCAAACATCCACACAAGCTTATTATACTCTTTGTCACAAATGAAGCAGAGTATAGAGGGGTATAAAGTAATCTTCAGAAAATTCCAAAAGTGCAATATTTAGAAGAAGTAGTAGTTTGAAGTGGCCGATTTTACCCAAACAAAGGTACAATACATAAACAGTTAGATGCTAAACTGAAAGTCAGCAAGTGTTTTTAACACTCTACCAAATTTTATTTTTGCTTCGATAAACATTTCGAGCCTGGTGCATCAATCCGACTGATCTAAGGCGTTCGCACAAATTTTTACATAAGTCATGCATATGTGCGAATGGCGACTTGAAGTTGTCCACTTGACGCCAAAGTACGATTTTCATTTTGCGGCAAGCAACGAATTCGAATTAACTACTTTATGAGATGAATCAAACATAACATCCATTATACGCCCAAATTTTTCACATATTTCTTCAAAACTATTCGCATTTTTCACCTACTTTGTTTGGCTTCGAACTCTAGTGGCAATCATGTGGTGTATACGTAGAACATTTTAAGATATAAGCAACCGTACGCTTTCATTTTACGAAATTTTAAAGCAAGTTTTAGGTAATATCTCTAATGTGTGCTCGTTACAGCTCAAGGTCTTAGTATTTAGCCAGCGCAACAGTTCAGGGGCGAAAATGATTTTCGCGTTAGATCAAATTAAATAACGATTCGTTAATGACATTGTCCGCTTCACATATTCACGAAATCTATCCTTAAGTCAACTTACCAAATATTTCGAATGGTGTTATTTTGGGGTACTACCGGAAAAGAAATCACTAAGCAACTTTGTCGACAGTTGCGGAATTCAGCGCATGGTAGGTGTCTTTTAGTACAAATTGAATCGATACAGTTTCGGTTCAAAATTCTTGTATTTTCGTTGTTTCTTAATAATTTTTTTTACATTTTTTTTATGAATTGCGCTGTTATTGAATTTTCAGAGATTATGAGTCAAAACACAGTCCATCACATAATCATTTTTTCATATTCACTTTAACACACTCACTAACACACATACATGCTATGCACAATGAGATTTATGCCACGACCTTTGCTGTACAAAACGTATACAAACATGCAACTCACGTTAATGCTACGTAGAAATGATTGTTGAGATGTTGTTGTGATAAAAATACCGCCGCTGCTAACCAGACAACGCATTGAATTCTGTGTTGATGCATAACGGCGCATGAATGCACTTCCGTTGTTTATTTTGTTTATACCGCGATTGATCAAGAAAGAATGTATCAGTTCACGGGTGTCCTTTATTAATGCAGTTTCTGTGTTTTATGTGTGCCCGAATACAATTCACTCGAATGCTGTACTCTGTTGACTTTTGGTCCAAATTCTAACTGCAAGGGGTCATAAATTTTCCCAAACAATAACGACATTGACAAGTTTCACCCAACATTTGTAATTGTTGATTGTTTCCTTATAATAGCACTAATCACATTTGCGAGTTGTTGTTTTTGTAATAGAACGGATTTTGAAAATGCACTACTTTTCCGTTTACGTTTGGATTCTTTAATGCGTTGATTTTGGGCTACCAACTCATTTCATTTCATTCACTTGATATTATTTTATTTTGTTTGTCAACTGACAATTGCATGTGCATTGTATTTTTTTTTGTTATCGTATTGGACTCTGGTTCGCCTGCGTTTTCGAAACTGGCGAATTCTTCAGATATCGTTTACATTTGGTTGCAAGTTTATGAAAATTCAAATTTTCAATTTCGCCAGCTTGTATTACACACACATACACACGCGGTACGTTATCGTTTAAATTTATTTAATTCAACCATTCGAGCCACCTGATACACCGAATTGTACACGTTGGCAGCGCATTCGATGAGCTTATCATATGCACCTCAGAAGGTGTGTCACGTGTTTACGTTTTTGGGTTATTTTAGATTACATATATATCGTAGATACCATTTACATATGTGTGACACATCAATTTCAAAATTGTTTCTTAGGTATAGTGCAATACATGGTTTACCGCACACCTATCTACACAAATTTATGGAGTGACGTCAACGAAAAATTATCCGCGAGCTCGTGCTTAAAGCGCCAATGTTTCACTTTGACTAGTTGGGCACAATACAAATCAAAAATATCAGAGCATCAATAATACAATAAACACACACCGCAACGCAACAACAACGCAACCGCAAATAAGCGCACAAACTTACCAAGCCTTACGTACATTATTGCGTATGGTTGGCTCGATGCTTGGCTGTGTTCGATTCCACCACAATTTCAGTGCTCCACTGTACGCATAAGAAGAGTTAAACCTTAAATTCCCAATCCAAAGCCTTTACACGGATAGTGCAATAGGCGATGAGTGCACAAGGCAAAAAGAGATAACAGTTCTTTTGCGACTATACACACTAGCTACTCTGTTACCCTCTCTCTTGGGCTATAAAAAATCGTTTAATCGTAATTTGTTTCTGTTGCTAGCGCTTGACGTCTATAAATTTCGAATATGGGAGCTCATTGTTGCGGCTGTTGTACTGTTGGTGGCACACATATGCATGAGAACAGAGCGATTCCTTTTGCTTCGAAGCAGACCAAGTGAGCGAGAGTGAGAGAAATTCTCTATTGTGTTTTCGAAGTTCGACCTACACGTACACTGTCCGTGTGCACCATCCACACCATGTGATCATCATTATTGAATTTCATTTAAAACCCAATTCCACCAACAAACCAACTCACAACACTTTGTCGCTAGTAACGACATATTTTTGGTTTTGATGATGAATGCACACTTTAACCTCGTTTTTTTTTTTTTAAAGATTAAGCTTTATGAAGTGTCGGTGCGTCTCTATTATGGAAATTTTTCCCACTACAACCCGCTATACTGCACAAATTGAGTTATTTCTTTATTATCGCGAATGTTTGCGCATATGTGTGTTGTAGAGTTTTATAATTATATTTTGGCATCGCGCGTACGACTATTGATCAATTAATAAATATCAGATCTGTCCACCTCGTTGTCAAACATCTGGTAATTGGTTATTGTTTTGTAAAACATATCCTAAGGAACTATATTCTTATTTCCAAAACACTCAGTCGGTACCAAGGCATCAAAACAAATCGATAATTATTTAACGTGCAGCATTTAATACCGCAGCAGTTCATGCTTATTAAGTATAAAAATTTGTTTGCAGAGTACGTGAGCGTTTGTGCGTGATTCCTTTTATTGACACTCACTTTTTTTTTATTGTTTTGGGTGTCCTATCACTTCATATTATTTCTTATGCCTAAGCTTCATTTATTGTGTTCTTGAAATTTCACAGCACAATTTTTCACAATCAAAATTTAAGACGCGCAAAGGATTTTAGATTCTTAATATATTTTGTGTTTATTCTACCGCTGACGCTTTGGGCATTTGAAGAATCTTCGAAAGTTGATAATGCTGAATGTTTGCTCCCGTGAAGAGGATGTATATTAGCGCCATTAAACCATTTGTGAGCATAGGCGCTCTCTCTGCTACACATCAACACAATGCACTCATATTCGAAAATTATAAATCATTTATAACCCAGTAAGCGCAAGCGAGAAAACACAAAGTCGAAGTGGTCGTACTTAGTGTCGTTTCATTTGCGCACAATCTCATGGACGCACAACCGCGCACTGTGACTCCGCCCCTGAATGCGAAAGCATGACATTTATGCATTTATGGTTTGGGGTGTGCAAGTTCACACTTGTTTGTTTGCTGTTTAATAGCGTACGTGTACGGCCAAGCATTATGCACATACAAATGCCACGACGTAGTTACCAGTAAACTTCAATATATTTTTATTCAATGGCATACAAACTTGTGTTGAAATATTTTGAGTGAAGAACGTTTTATGGTAAACAGGTAGTTTGTGTACTTATGTGTTGATGGATTCTGGGAAAATTTTGCTTATTTTGTGTTGGCCACCTATCAACCCCTTCTTAAAATGTAAAGTCCGCTGTATGTTAGGGACCCATTCATTTGTCTCTCCTCCAACAAATTTCAACACTATTGTACTGTCGTGGGGTAGCGTTTTCAATATTTGTATTCAATGGTGTTATTATGGCATAAATCACCATCCCGTTACGTACTTTAGAAGCATTCTCTTCGCATTGTTATTATTTTATAAACGTACTCATTTTATTTTTATTGGCTTTTGCCAACTTTCGGTTCCTTTTGTACCGCATCCGCTTTGAGTGCATCACGTTCTTTCACATTATTCGTTGCAAGTTCCAAATCACACTCACTTACGTGATACAGATTTTAAACTTTATGGAAGCGTAATGAATACTTCAGGTCGAGCCATGGGTGCATCTGCAGGATCAAGAAATGTATGTGTTGCGTGCTTCTGATAGAAAAGTTGCCTTAGCAATGCAATCAAAGGCTCTTTGAAGTTCAAGGAACAAATATTTGCTTTTACAAGAAAATTACGTTTTATCTGCTTTTAATTAAATACCAGAAATGATAATCACTGCGCCTAAGCAGCACACCAAAGCTACGAAGGCTGCGAAAAAAGATCAACACCAGAACACAGACTGGCTCCAGTTGCGATGAAGGCTGAAGTGCACGCGCACCACTTGTACACATTCGAAAAGAGAATAAGCAAAAACATGAAAAAATATATCGAACAAGAAGAGAAAAACATTTTTCAATTAAACAAATAAATTAACTACAAGTAGTTACGCGTAAAGCGAACCATGCATCCATAAGAACATAATATAGGTGCGTATGTATGGTGAGTGTATATAAAGGTAGAAGCTATGAACGACGACATCATCTTCAGCAGCACCAAGCGCAGGCTACACAATGTTGAAACGTTAATTGGAACCTGAAAATGAAAAAGAAACAAATCAAGAACAACACGTTCTCTGCAGATTATTCAAGGCATTAGCAGTTGTATGCTAAGCAGAGGCGCATCTGACTTTAAACAGTAGTTTTGTTTGGTTGCCATATGAATCAGTGCAAAACATGCGTGTGTGTAAATGTGCATTACTTAAGTAGATTTTAGAATTGTTGCCTTTGTGTGCGTACATGTGGATGCAGTCTAGTCGTGAAATGGTGTCATCGATTATATAGATATTTGAACTTAAAAGTCAACACTCTCCGCCACTCCCTTTTAACACGTAACGATTGTATTTAGAAATTGTGTATTTTTCCCAAAGACACTAATGTACTATTAATAATCTTAATGCATTTCACCCACATACACAATTGTTTTATTCGCTAAAAGACCGCTTTTAATTAAATTTAAAACATTCATACGCTTGAGTACGATCCAGTGCTCCACTCTTTCTAAAAGGTGCAATGACTATGTTTCAAGTTCCTTAATCGAGTAGGAACACTTTTCCAAGATAAGATTTCTCCACAAATTCTTTTTATTCTACACCACCGACTCTGAAGTGGTCCATCTATGCAAATAACACCGTATCTGCTATGATTTGTTTCATATGTCACACACATACGTGCCAATTTTCCGAGCTTTCTTGATAATTTAAATTCACTTATTCTGACATTTAGTTAGTTTGTACGTTTTAGCCCGAATTTCTACTCTTTAGTGTAATACAAATGTTCCAAACGAAGTCAAGTTTAAAATATTGACAATTTTAAGTTTTTTTTAGTGTATATATATATCTGCCACAAAGGTTGATCTATGAATTTTATATTTGCTACACCATCCAATGATGTGCCAAAAATGGGCGTGATCGAATAACAGATGTGGTCAACAAGTTGTATGTTAAGTTAGAAGAATATTCGGTATGAGCCGAATTTAGTTTTCTTACTTGTTATACTCTTCACTTAACATATATCCCCCTTCTCAGCTTGTCATTATGTCATTAGCAACCCAAAGGCCCTGAAAAGTATATAAAAGGATTCCTTATCAGTGTCAAAGACTGAGTCGATCTATCTGTCCGTTTGTCCGCCTGTTGTTGGCATTCTTACGTGCGTAAAGTGTCTACTTGCAGAATCTGTTAAAATTAGGAAACATCTGTCAAGATCCACGCCCACAATCGATAAAAACTATTTATTTGCCAGACAAATTGAATAAGGAAGTTGAAATTTGGTACACGTAATTATAATTATCCCGTTCATCGGTTCATCGGTCTTTTGTTCAATGTGTTAATGGTTATTTCGCGAAATCTTACATTACGCTTGCTCGCTTGAAATTGCTTCTAAATACTGACTTTTTTCAAAAACATTCAACCTTCCTTCTGCTCTACAGTCTACATTAATATTTATTACAACGTTTTATCCAAAATTTGGTTATTCTGTTGTTATGATTACGAATAAAATTTGTATTTTATTCGTATTTTTAGAACTCATACGCACCGAAGAACTTAGTCCAAAAAAAACAAAAAACAAAAAGGCTTCAGGTGGAGGATTATTTAAAGAGTGATTCTGATATAGAAATAATTTTTTTGCGGGAAAATTTTCTTATAAAATTATTCATCATCGTAAATACTTTTAATACTTTGAAATGAGGAGTAACAGGAGCAGTGGTCTTAAAAATAATCCAAATCCAACAATGCTTCATCCAAGGCTGGCGTTTCTGTCAAATTATTTCTTGTGGGCCAAATCAAAATTACACGAATATGACATGTTTTAGGCGGATGAAACTGACTCGAAGAATCGATGAACGTGGACATAATAATGATTAAAAACAAAAATGTGCGTGTGTGGTTTAGCATTGTAAACTTAAAATAGTTCTCGCGATAGTTTCGAAAAGTTCCCGAATAGGGTGCCAGATATAATCTCTCATACGAATATAAGAACGAAAAATACGTTGCATTTACTTAACGTTTCTAATATTGTAATAATAATGTATATGCAACAACAACAACAAACATAGAATATTTGTTATTTTGCTTGCAACATCTACAAAGAAGCGTCAGAGACTTTCAAAGTATATATGTTCCTAGTCAGCATCAAAATGTAGTCGGTTTAGATATATTTCCGCGTATCTGTCCCACGGTTGCAAGAACAAGGATAATTTTACAATTCCAGCTAAATTAGGCAATTAAGCTGATTTTCATTTACGAACAATCTCAAAGCAACGCAAGTAAAACTTAAATGAGGTTTTTAATCACTGTGTGCGCACGTTACGGATCATGTTCATTTTTACAAGTTTGTTCCCGACATACTTATTTTAATACAATATATCTAGATATAGGAATTATTTGTACTAAATTTCAGGCAGATTACAGTAGTCAACCCAAAAATTATTTTGCACATTTGTACATAAGGAAACGTGCACGTAAATGCTGTTCATGTACCGTTAGAATGCTTAGAAAAAGGACAAATTAATTTAGAGATTCGAGACCATCGCTGCTCCTATTGTGCCCATTTGCAATACTAAACTGTAAGCGCTGGTTAACATTATGTAAAGGACTAAATCGATCCGGCTCAATAACCGGCAATCAATTTCTCTATGTGAATGCAGTAGTGTATGGACTTTTGCTTTTGAAAACGACATTATGTCCGTATCTGGAGCTATTTTAGCTGTTAAATTTACCCATTCATCTGGTGATCAAGGTGTTCTTTTTGTAATCACTTGCATTCTCCATGAAGTGTAAACTGTGTCTCTTAAATTTTTTATTACTTAAACTATTTAAATTTCCCAGGCTGCCAAGGTCATATAGTTGCCTACTTTATAAGTCGAATTTCTTGTTCTTGTTTATCCTTTTTTAAGTACGAACTCCTTGTTATCATTAGCTGAGGTGCAATTGCTTTGTGAAAGACACAAATTTTGAGTTTGCATTTGCTTTGCAAAAAATCCTTTATGTTTTAAATTTGCAGCAATAACTGTCTTGCTGGGCCATAGCAAATCCTTTTTTTGGTTTGCCCTTTCCAACATTGTGCGTGAAAACCTTTGCATATGATGACTTGGCCGCACACAACCTGCTGAAGTCAATCACAACCAGTGACAATCGATACGTCGTTTTGATACATTTAGTTTTAAGTAGACTCTTCTCGTTAATGTTCACTTGTTTAATTTAGTTGAAGGTCGCACATGCATAACCATTTAAGACTATTGTAAACACTAGTGTAATTGATTCCTATGATGAACAATTTAGAATTTAAAGAGCAATAACAGTAAATGAATACTTTCCAATAAATTTCCAGAGAACTGCCTCTCTGCCATTGTACTTTGCGTTCGATTTATCGTTGAAAATTTGCTTTGTAGTTGTTGGGCAACGAGCCGCACTGGACTTTGACTGCGTAAGGTTAGTCGTTAGTCACAAAGGTCAATAATAATATCTAACATTTCAAATTATACTCTTTTATAACATATTGCTACAACTTCAATTACAATACAATTCTAGCTTTTGCTTAACGAAAAGTTTCTTAAATAAAAATTTCATATTTACAAACTTTTTGAGCGGTTAAAATGCATTTGTTTTTACAAGGGCTACAGAGATTAGAAAAGGGGTCTGTGGACGTTGAAAGTATGGCAAACTTTGCCTTTAAAGAGAGTGGACATGAAGCTTAGCAACATAAATACATTTCTTTTATTTGGAATTATTTTCAATTCTTGGTTATTGCGTTGGCTCATACATTAACGCAAAAAAAAAAGGTTTTATACAAACATAATGATGTGCGGAAACACTGCTTTTGTTCAAACCTGTATGTAAGTACCACAAGTGAACGAGCCACACCCCCAAAGTATAAATATTCTTATTCAGCATCAAGAGAATAGTCGATTTAGCCCATCTTTCTGTCCGTACGTCCGTATAAATTTCTACACAATTTTGTTGAAACTCTCACTGCCGCAAAAATTAACATTTTGCGCTGAAATTTTGTACAGTTTTTTACAATGGGGCAAAAACGAACCAAGGACATGGCCGCAGTGACGTTCCCAACCCTGCACTCGTGTCTTTCAATATTCATACATATTCATCGCCATCATAAAATCGGTCCATAGAATGATCCCAAACTTCAAAGAGATTAACGGACTGAGCTAGGCTATATATTTCGATTCTGTAAATTCCGTTTTCAAAGAAAAGCGATATGAGAAATGTAGAAATTGGACATAGACAAAGGCTTTCGATAAGATACGAGTATATTAAAAAGAAGATTGCATCAGTTGGAATAATCTCATATGAACATATGAACAATGCACAATATTAACGAATCATTTATAATTTAATTATCTGAAGAAGCAAAGTTAACAACGCCCACCTATAACTGACTTATTATGAATTTTGGTATGTTTAGGGGTTCATTTAAAATATTTGGCGGAGGTGACTCTATGAAGATCTGAAATTTAAAATGACCCTTCTTCCTGGAACGAACTTGTGAAAATGATCGCTTAACGTACATGCACACTGTGATTACGTTTTACTTGCGTTGTGTTGAGATTGCTCATAAATCTGTGAAGAACGGATTCTAAGAAGTAGTCTGAACTTTCGGATTTATTTTTGTATAAGCCACGTGAATAGCGTAATTATTTAATGAGATTTTACATGTAATTTCCTTACTATGTGGAAGGGGTTAATGATGGTGGGTAATAGAGTCTTTTTACTTGTTTATGTGTTAAGCCGGTTAATTTGTTAATCTATGCATTTGTTTCTAAACATGGAGTATTCAAGAGTGGTAACCCCTTAAAAAGCTTAAAAAATCACAAAAAATCTAGCGACTCCTTTACTTTGGGAAGGGTACATTGTTATCCTCTAAAAATATATATATTACAGGATGTTAAAGTGATTAATAATTATATATATCTCCTAATAATTTGCTACTAGCCAAAAGTAAAAGTACATAAGAGCGTTCATTACTCTGAGTACTTCATTATTGGATCATTCATTTAAAATAAATTATTGCTTTTTGGGACCACTCGCTTTGGAAATGTTGATCTACGGTGGATTCCTACATGTTTATTAGCAATATGTTGTAGTCCTGCTCATGTATACAGTATACATCCTTAGAATGTGACTGAACTGCAGTATCGACACCGTTTCACAATTTACTTGTTACATCGCAAATTGGTGGATTGTGTCCATGTTGATACGCAATTTTTTTTTTCGCATGTTAACGGACTATCTGCCGAAAACGTTGAAAATTTGCAGTGGATTTCTAATTTAGGGCTTATAAGAAAAATCTAATTTACACTTAGTTACTGTATATATGGTACAAACTAGAAAAAGAGAGGGAGAAAGCATTGTGACCGCTTGTCTTTAGGCAACAGTTTTACATGTAAGATATCCAAAGTACGTTAAAGAGCACGTTGTGGTTGTTTATATTTTTCAATTTACCAAAAGACAAATATCTCAACATAAAACGTAAAACGTACTCTATTCATAGATCACACCAATTATGTTGACCCTCCACCCTACAATGTTGGCATTATTAACGAATAAAAGGTAGAAGAATATTTGATTAGCGGATGGTTTTGGTGTTATTTAGCTTTACACGGTCGCATGTAAATTCATTTTGCATTGAGTAAAATATTGCATCTTTTTCCAGTTGATACTATTATACGTACGTGTTTTTCAAATATATCATATAAGGCTCGAACCCGGACGCCACAGAAAGAAGTTTACAATCACAAAAAATGATTTTAGGGTATGTATGGGGGAGGTAGCTTGTATCGGGAGTATTGCGTGCATTTGAACATAAAAATAATACGTTCTAAGTATGTTACGTAGGGAAACTGTACGAAACCACTACCGCTTGTTGTTAACACATTCCACAAAATAATTTAACATTGTTAAAATTTGGGGTTTGGTAAATTAATGAACAAGGTCGCTGTCAAAGCTGACAATTATAAGTTCACTTACAACTTTACCGATGCCAACCGTTTTCTTGCCGGAAAGATTAATGTCTTTTTGCAAAGCAGAAATTAAAATATATCCATTTTATACCACACTTGCAGTGCAGTTGATGTAGATATTTATGGAAGTTAAAGGTATTTGACAACAAGTAAAAACTTTAATTTTTTATATGTTGTCCAAATACCCTCCGCATATATAATAATTCGCAACGCGGCAGCTACTTGATTACGCCATGTAGTGTATATATTACAAAACAAATTGCAAGTCGAATTTTACGCCAAATAAATAGTATAAAAATATCATTGCATGGAAAAATCCACAATTCTAGATATTTTTCAAAAAAGAATAAATTTTAAATTTAAAATTTTTCAAATATGCTTTATAATAAATTTTGATGCCATTCGATGAATATCGGCCATAGAAACTAGGTAGTGCTAGTTTGAGCTTGATTGAACCACTTTAGCAGTTCCTGTGAAGCTTAAAAGTTAACTTATAAAGCATGAAAATATATTTTTAAGCATGAAATATATTTTTTAATATAATTTATAATTTATTCTTATAAATTTTCAAAATATTGCCTTTCTTTCGAGGCAACAATTCCTTTGTACCTTTATTTTACGCAGAGTTATCATAATTCAAACTTTTGTTAGCAAACCGACCACGCCCTTTTTAATTACATCGAAATACAATTCAATTCATATTATTTCCATTTTAAACAAAAATCTACGTTCAAAACCTAGAAATGTTTGTGGAAAATTTCAACTTAATTTCTTGAAATTTTCGACTGTAAGCGTTCCAACTGTAAGCAGATGGACATATCTGGATCGACGGCACACTTTATGAGGTTTCTAGAGCCTTCTTTTTGAGTGCTACAAACATAGTATACTCTATCAACCGTGCATTATAAATAAAAGCACGTGTGCACGAATGGGACATGCGACAAACCTTAAATGCAACGTGAGACTAATTTTAATATTGAGCTCCTTAGCTGAAGATTTTTAACAGTTGCCCTAATCTTTATTATAATTCCGGAATAATGCTTAGAAAATGTTTGCGTTAATGCATTTAAACTAAAGAACTGGTTTTAATAATTTTTTTGCGAATTGTAGCAACATTCTAATGCATGTATATAAAATTTGTTTATATGAGAGATTGACGTATATCTGGGTCATTACGCTGATTAGACGGACACACATTGGCTGTTTTTTTGGCGTAAATTAATCACTTTTTGTTTTGCTAATAAAAAGGAATAGTAAAAAAAAGTGTGTGCATTAAAGTTGAACAAAAATCGTTTGCGTGTTTGTGTGTGTGTGAAAAGGTGTTAACGATTATAATCAATACTTCCAAGCAATCAAAACTGGCGCTAAATGGTTTATTAGGATTGTCTCTTCTATTTCTCCTCACAAATTGTTCATGCCACCGCTACTAACACCAACAACAAGTTATGCTTGACTTTCGGTAAGCCTTCACAACACAAATGAGATTTATATCTCTTTCATTTTCTTTGAAGAAATAAAAATTTAATTGAAATTTCTTCCTTTCGTTTTTTCCGCCTTGCAAAACATGCAACCAACATTTTATTCAATGTTGTTTTCTATGACAGCCGTTCCATTCATTCATTTCGTCATTGAGAGCGCAAAAACAATTCATCACAAACGCGTTGTGTTGGTTGGATCATCATGAGACTTTTTCGCGTTCGGCAATTATGAAAGTATGAATAAAGTAATTAAAATAGAAATAATGAATTCTTTTCAATTTCCCTTCGCGATTGTGCAGGCATCGCACAGAACTCCGGTTGGTGCCCTATCGCGTCGTAAAATCTGCCCATTGATTGCGCTTTTGCTTTTTGTTCAGAACAAAATAACTAGCATAGCACACAATTTGCTCGCGGTATTGTTATAGGAGCGATTTCAATGTAATAGTGTTCAACTTGAATGTAACAAAAAATTTTGCTAATTATGACAACATTTGCTACGAACAGTATTTACAAATAACACGACAGTTTATTTAATGAACTTTCTTATGAGTTCCTTGTACGGGAACACTAAACATTGTATCATACGAAAAACTTTTGCCATTATGTTATAAAGCACCATAAATAAATATTGCTCGTACGAAAATAAAAAATAAATAAATTAAAAAGTTTCGGATTTGTAAATTTTTTGGAAAGTAGGAAAATTTCGGTATAAAAGGTGGCAAAAATGTTCTCTTATAAAAACCGTTATGCTGTAGGAAGCGAGTTGTAGTCCTGTAATCATTGCAAAATTGGAAATTGAACTCGTCAGTCGCATTAGACTGGCAACCCAGCAGCGTTTAAGAAAAGAACATTATAGTTGTCCATGTGATGATTACCCAACAAAAGACCCCAACAGATGGACTCCGTCATCATTCAGATTGTTTTTTATTCCAATCCAAGTCCGACAATAGTATACATTTCAGGAAATACGTCAACGGGCATATCAGATAAGAAGTCAGTCTCAATTTGGCTTTTCATCCATATGCAACCCATGTAATGGGTGTGACAGCGACTTTATGGTGTAAATATTTTGTGGCAACTCTGGGCCAAGGATACGTTTTTGTAAATTTGAACTTCATAGGTACACTTTTGTGGTGGAAAAGAGTTTTGTCGATGTTGAGCGTGGCTCCTGATCGATTTCGCTCCACTTCAATATGAATTTTCTACAGGTTTCGGAGATATTTTTAGTTAATTGCAATTTTGTGTACACATGTATAATTACCCCATCCAACGACTCCAAAAATTGTTCATCAATTATTGATGTTCATGTTAATCGATTTTACGTAATTTAAATAAAACAGTAACATACAGTAACATGTCATACATATCAGATCAATAAGTTAATTCCAAAGCAAACACATTCATGGTTAAATCAACTTTGACTTTGATGTTCATTAAGATGCTTTGTGGGGTCACCAATCATAACTTTTTAATATTCGCGTACCATGATATTAATAAAATACATACAACATAATAAGAAACGAGCTACAAAACCTTTCTCGGAGAATTTCTTGATACGTGAAAATATATGCCAAAGCGCTTGTACAAAAAAAAAAAAATGTATTAAACCCCTGAATGTAGTGATTATCCACCCCACGTCCACTCTTGCAGTCGCTCAAGTTGAGCCACATAGTGTCAACCCAAACGCACATAATTTATTGGTTTGAATCTCGCAACGCACAGCACACATACACCGCATTGCACAGGGGGTACGGGTGCACGCATTTCAAATTTTGGTTCTTTCCTTCCTGCCCAGCTGTTTGCTTTTAGGTTTTTGTCAGTTTGGCATGTTGCACTTTTTTCATTTGTGCAATCGTTCTACTGACCTTTTGTTATCTCTCTCTTGTTCTGTTTCACACATATAGGAGACATACGCACACACAGCTATGTGAGCACACCATGACACATATCTGTGGCATTCAGATGATTGTACTTAGCAAGAGCTCTCCCAAACAAAGTCGATTATTAACTTTTTGTACGAAATAGAGTTTTTGAGTATTTTCATTTTGTATTCTTTCTAATTTTAGGTTTTTATACCATCTACATTAGGTGAGTCGTATACTAAGTTTGTCATTCGATTTGCAACACTCAGAAGGAGGCGTCAGAGCTCCTACAAAGTATTCACATTATACCGAGTCGCTCGAGACACTTCTGTGTCCATGTGCACTATTACGCTCGTCAATTTTGAGATATTTTGAAATAAATTTGACAAAATCGGTCAGGAGCCATGCCCACAATCGATAAAAGTTTATTTATCTGCCACAAATTGAGCTACGAAGTTGAAATTTGGTATCGCATCCAACGAAGTGCAAAATATGGACGTGATCTGGAATGAAGTTATCCACATAGTGAATGTGATCCTAAAAATAGGTCGATGCAGCTTAAAGACGGGACGATATATATATATAATATATAAAAAGCGCGTTCTTTGGGTTATATGCACTGTCTTAAGACAGACGCATATAGTAATTATCTAAATATATTGATCCAATGAAATATGCCTACCCTGAGTCATTTGTAAATTACAAATATCTGCACCATCTTAATATATTTTTTAAAACATGGGGTGTAGGGTATATGTTATGTACAGAAATAAATATTTTATTTTTAACTTAACAGATATATTTACAGTAGGATAATTTGTGACATGGACTTAACTGCCTTTCCGCATCGTATCAAATGCCTAAAGCACAAATCCATAAACTGATCTCATCATCTCATCTCTTTCTCCTCCTTATGTACATCGGCTAACTTGCATACAATTTTGATTTTACGTTTTCTAAATGAGTTCTCTTGGTCACCTCTAGGTCGCACCTTTGAACGAAGTTTGAAAAGACTCAAGGCGAAGAATGTCGACTATCTGTACCATCCTTGTTGATTGTACGATACATTACTAGCTCCATACGTTGCGGTAAAATCTTCGTTTACAGACTGTTGGTAATTCATGTACTGTTGCGTGCTTGAGCTTCCACTGCTTCCACTGCACATGGTATGCGGCGAATTGGCAGCAACAGCCCAGGCACAGTGCTGCGTTTCCGAAGCTCGGTCAGGGTATTTAACCAAAGTGTCGTCTTTTTTCGATTTCATGCGACGATTTTGGAACCAAATTTTTATTTGACGTTCAGTCAAATATAACGTACGTGCCAGATCCATGCGCCGACGCCGTGTTATATATCGATTACAATGAAATTCCTTTTCCAACTCTAATGTTTGGTACCGTGAATAAGTTTGACGAGTTCGTTTCGAATTTTTATCCCCTAAAAGTATCGCTGAAACGGAAATAACATAAAAATAAATAAATTTGCAAGAGATTTCCCGGAATTTTTAAAGATTTTCAAAATACGTTTCGCTCGTGGCATGCATATATATGAATAGTAAAATAAGGGAAATCCTCAACACAAATGGGAAACGTACCTGAATCTAAATTATCCTCTTGGTTTGACCAATTAGAGTTGTTCTGCTTTAGATGTTTCACTTCATTTTTTTGCTGCTTCGGATGGTGATTGATTGGTTTGTCTTCAGGAGATAAGGGTGGCGTGCTTATACTATCTATCGGCGTTGTAGATGAAACCAAATCATATTTGTACGATTCATTATTTAGCATTGTTGCGGCACAGGTATTCCCACAATCATTATCACTTCGACCGGGTGATGTAGAAGTGGTACATTGAGTGGCTGGTGTATTGGCCGCCAAATATTCCAATTCGACGGTTGTTTGAACATCGGATACATTATTATTCGTAGGTGTACTGGTGGCTTGAATTTGTCCTTTATTGTTCTCCCTTTTGGATCCGGAGTATTCAGGGTCATATATAAGTTTTTCGCAGGAGCTTGTGAGCAGGGCGCGCAATTTACTACGTGCCACTGTTTTATCTAGTGCATGCGTTCCTATACCTCCCTCTTCCAAATCGCATGCCTTGCGTTTTCTCTTAGGACTACTTAGGACAGGAGGTACTGAAATCTCTTGAGTTATCTGTTTATTGAGGCCAGCATAATGATTAGTTCCATTGGCATAATAGTAATAATCCTGACCGCAGTAGTTATTATATGAATTAGAGTTGTTGTAGAGGTAGCTGCAGTCGTAATTCCAAGCACTGTTTTCTACCCACTGATGTTCTGAATTATAATAATAATTATTACTCTGTGTAGGATAGTTCTGCTCCAAGTAGGCACTCTGATTATAGGTATGGTACGCCGTCTGAGAATAATTTGAACTGTGATCATTATAAAAGTTTGTGGCAGCCATTTAGAAATGCACTCGTAAAATGTTCTTACTAATCCAAACTCGATACGTTCACGACGACGGTTCATTTGAAAATACATTACGAAGTAGTTGGGAAAACCTTTTTATATTTGAGCCAACGACGAATAGGCGGTAAGGCACACGACATTTCTACTATGTGCTCTTTATTGTAGATGAATATCCTTTAAACGACTGTTGAACCCACGCTGTGCTGTACACTCATAGCCAAATGAAAAATTGAGAGAGAGCAAACGGTACTTTTGCATATTTTGCATTTTTGAAGGGGTAGGATTTGTTATCCGGTTGCACCAACGAAGAGAGCGGTCTCCTAAGCTCTCTCTCCCTTACTCAATATTGTCAGCGTCCCAAACATTACTCCACATGCTGAGCTCTTTATTACCGTATATAAACATGGCATTATCATCGCGAAATATTGTTAAGTTTATTCGTTTATGTTGGAAGTTTTCAAGGAAAGATGCCCTGGGTAAGGGATCATTTCCCTAAACTACCGCCTGCGAAGTATAATTAAGACGCTTGATGACCGCCGTGCAACAAAGAAGGAGGCAACTTAAGCAAATGAAACTAGAAAATATTTTGAAGGCCTTTTTACACGGCTAAGGCTAATTGTCGGATTATCATAAAGACATAAATTTTCCTATAAATAAATGACGAAAGCATAATAATGAAACAAAAGATGAACTGCCATCCTCTAGTCGGAAGGCAACATTTCTAAACTAAACGTAGAGATAGATCTTGCAAGACTTAAATCGCGTTATGCACGCGTAAATTTTCTGTGCGCGCCACACGATGGTTGCCATTTATTTACCTGAATATACAAACATTTTCAGATTATTCCGTGTGTAACACCTTCTTCACCTAATTGATGATAGTTTCATATCAATATTATATAGTTAAGCTCAAACCAAAATCCTTATTTGCTTACTACACGTGCAATATAAAGAATGCACGCATTAGAACATAATTAATAATTTATTTACCTGACACTGCATTCAAGCCAATTTGAAATCTTCTTGGTCAACATTAAAGGTCTAAAGAACTCAAATGCTAGTGGATTCTCTACTACGCAAGCTGCCTAGTTGTCAATGAGAATGCATGCGTGTGGCATACATAGCCGCAATTGACTTTTTGTCTGTTCTCTCTTTTATTCCAATTGCTGAGACGACACCCACCCACCCTTTGTTCCTCTTAGCTCGTTTCGTTAAGGGGTATTATACCTTTTCTTCTCTATGTTTGATTAAAGCGCACATGTGCCTAATATCATATTATATCAATTTCACATATGCGAGAGTGATTGCACTTTTTCAATCAACTTCATTGTTGTTGTTAGATTTATACATGCACATACGTCTATTGTGAAAATGTTTGCAAAGCATAATTGCAAAATTTATGGCTTCATTTTCGGGTTGACATTTTTATACGGGGTTTCTGTTTTCCATTGCCTTTATCTCATCCAACATTTGACGGGTATTCCATTTTTAGATTTCACATATATTACAATATAGGGGAGTGTGAGCCGCAATTGGAAACATAATAAAGAATAACATCCCAATGTGGGCTTGCGATTGTTGCGTTAGAAATATGAAAAATTGTGTGTACGAGTATATATTCTTATGTTACGTGCGTACGTATGTGGGTAATAGACGAATAACTGCTTTTAAGATGATTATAACTGAACTTAATTCGGACAAGAAGACGAGAGTTAACACGTAACAAGGAAAAACACTACATTTGATTTAGGCCAAGTGTAAAATACTTAGTGCGCATGGTAGGTACGCCTTTACGCATTCTAATGTACTACGTATCAACTTGAAGCTTTAAGCTTTTGACGACTTTTTATAAGTCGTGGGCGCGTCTGTTACCGACCACATCCATTTTTCCAAGCCTGGCCTATCACATTGAACTTTTTAAACTTCTAAGCCAGGTCCAAAAAAGGTCCACTTTCAATACAATAATTTTGAATTTCAGCTTGATACAAATAGCAAGTGAAACAGTTATTTATTAAAATATATAATGTATGTCCCCTACTGCACTAATGTGCAGAATTCACCTATGTTTGCGTTTAGACCTTTGATTTGTTTTTGTTGAAGAGCATTACAGTTAAATTGTTAATTGTTAATTAGTCAAATGCAAGCTTGTTTCTGTTTATTGAATGTTGTATTTGATTGGGCATGCAGTGAAAAGAAAATCTTTTCTTTTACCGTTGCACTCAATAAGATACAACACTTTCTTTCAGGTGCATAAGATTAAAGGTAGCGATTAATCTCTTATTGAAAACACGGCACCAAATAAAACAAATTAAAGAAACTGTCGCTGAATATTGTAAAACTATAGGACGGACCCGCAATACATAGACATTGGTAATTTCGAGAGAAGATAAATGATTCATGCTGCAGAAAATGCACACGAGTACTGTGCAGCCGGATAGCCGGATCATCCTTTCAAATGGCGGTGAATGAGTGAGTGTGTGCCTGCGTAGTATTCGAGTTGTGATAGCTTGATTTTGAAAACGCATTATCAGAGCGTACAAGACGTTTACTTTTTTAAATATACATTAATTGTCTTTTTATTTGTTTTTTAAATTAGGAGTTTGCTGATTCGCTTATGTGTTGTTTGTGTCAAATTACAACAATTCGTTAAGCTAATAATCAAGTTATGTTTTTACAATTATGTGCGCATCACAAAATATGAATAAAAATGCATCGCCACCAGGGGTGTAAAACAATGGGTACATGAGCTTGAAATCGTACTCGTAAATAAGTCATTAACAACATTTTAAAATGTAGGAACCGTGTGTGTGTGCGTGTGCGTGTCGCCTTTTCATAGTGTTATGACCTTAGTTATTTATAGTTGTAGTAGTCTATAGCTACAGAAGCTTTGTGTCCATCATTTTCGTTCTATTTCAAGGTGATTCTTGCACCTTCGACCTTGATTCTTACAACTTCACTTTATCGTGTTTCTTCTCTCTCCCGCTAACATAAAAGAGTTTCTTGCTACTGTTTACAAATATTGAATATTGAAACTGCTGTTATATGCCTCCTAGCGTTAAGCGTTCAATGTCAATTAACTATCATTAAAAAAAACATTAAAACCATGATGATCCTTGTCACACTTACTTTTTCTTCTTTTCTCAATAATAGAAATTTTGCACTCGTTTTCGTTGTTCGGTATTGTAATGAATTTTGGTTTTTTTCATAGGTGAATGATTCATAATCATTACAAGCCGATTACAATCTATTTAGGACTGGCTGTGGACTGTTGTAAAAAATTACGCCATGTTTTGGGGTATTTTTATCCAAACGACCCACATATCCTAGTTATCAGCCAAAAAGTCAGATTTGACTTAAGCCAAATCTTGAATGTCGCCCATATCTGAATAGAAAATGTGCTTGGGGCAGGCATGTGTCACACCCTATATAATTTACGTAGCAATTTAACTATCAACCAACAAGTCGGATTCTGCTCCAAATAAGGTGAGCTGAGTGAGGTGAGTGAGTGTATATTTCCCGACTTCGTCTATTTGAAATATCGAAATATGTCTTAATTGTAAATATTTGAACCAAATTTTAACTTCATTGTTCAATTGTAGACGATTTCAATTTTTCCAAGACGTTGCAACAACAGATGTGTTGCTGATCAAGAATATGTATGCTTTGTAGAGTATCTGAAGTCCACTTCCGAGTATTGCACAAGGAAAGCCAAATTGGGCGGACGGTTGCAGAGGTAACGAATTTTGAATTCTATTAAACCTTAAATCATTAATAATTGACACTGACTTTATATCTACACATACGGTTACGCTGGTTTGAATTTCCATTAATAAATTCGTGTCAATGTAAAGAAGAAAGGCTCTGATGCCACGGCGTACCAAAAATTGTGCAAAAATTAGGGTACTATGGTGGTTGCAAGCTGTCCGTAATAGATAGTGATAGATTGTTGCATTTGATTAATTATCACAGCAAAATAAAAATAAAATGATATCGTTGGTCAGTGAAAAACTGGCACAATAACGTGTTTAAAGTTTAATAACGAAAACAGTCAAATTTAAAGTGAACACATTTTAAATGACAGACATTGAGGTGGAAAGTCGTAAATGAAAATTGCTATTGAGTATACGAGGCATTGAACACCCGCGGACAGTTGTAAACGTTTACAACTTGAGACGAATCTTGTTTGTAAGGAGTGCAGCACGAATAGTTATTCGTGCCAATGAATGAATCATTAGTAGACAGCATAAGGATCTATGACACGGCTCATTAGAATTTTTAGGAAATACGCGCTCTAGCTCTCTGCTGCTGCTGTAATCCTAATGTGTACAAACGACAACGAGGCCTTGACCATTTATCGACACCGAAACGTTGTAGTTATTACACGCGACATATGGACAAGTTCGTGATATTTATGCATTGCAGAGAGCGATTACCCCTCCCCTGAAGATTGTACTGACGGTGTTTCTGTGAAATGTACTCTCCGGATAAACACGTCCAAGGTACGGATAACGTCTTTGTCCTTCGATCTCTATGAAAAATATTTTCTCTCAAAGCGTACAATCACACTCGCATGCCCGTTTAATGGCAGTTACTTATTATTGTAACTTACTTTGGCTTACTATAGTGTAGCGTAAGGTCATTCTTTATGGCTTTAATGTCTTTATTTTCGTTAACATTATTTTGCTTCTGTGATTATTTTTTTCTTGAACAGTGTATGTCTTCTTCTTTTATTTCGTTGCCGTTGTCGTTGTCATTGTCATTAAAGTAAATGATCTAATTTTTTAACTGGGACTTCATAATACTTTATAATTCCTTGTTGTTGTTGAATTTATGCAACATTGTAAAACGCATTGCCAATTTCACGATTTCGCTGCACAATTCCAGCATAATTTGAGAAGATTATTGAGTAGGATTATTACGTATAAAACATATATGTGCAAGTTCATTTTAGAAAATATTGGGTGTAAGCGGTTTTTCCTTGACACTCGCTACATTTCTGAACCAATTACAGTGAAATTTTGTAAAGAAGTACTAAAAACTGAAAATGAACACTTGTGTTGGGGGTTTATTAAGTTTGTTTTTCGTTTAGAACAGACAGATGCGGGTATGAGTGGACGGACGCGTCCATATTGATCACCTATCTTATGACCTGCAATTGAGTATTTGCCAAGTGCACAGTTTATATACATTTGTTTGTGGAAGGTATCCAAGATTTGGCTTAAACCTTCATAGCTTTTTGTTTGCTTGTTAAGACATTATTTCTCTTGT
Source organism: Ornithomya chloropus (assembly GCA_963971445.1). Classification (NCBI taxonomy): domain Eukaryota; kingdom Metazoa; phylum Arthropoda; class Insecta; order Diptera; family Hippoboscidae; genus Ornithomya; species Ornithomya chloropus. The sequence goes on from OZ020529.1 coordinate 23,250,169, forward strand.
TTATGATCATCATATGTATGTACAATACATCACTTTGTCAAACTGTTCGCAACGCCCAGAAGAAAGCGGAGACCTCTCAGTCCGTTTCATAGTAGAAAATTTAGAATTTGATTCCAAATTTGGCAGGAGTTTCATACGCAGGTTGGTGTTGAAATTGGGAAAATTCTATCAAACGAAAAAAAAAAAATGAAAAAGAGCACTTTTTTAAAGAATCTTTTCCTAATTACTCATACAGATAAAGCTGTGCTTAGGCTTCAGTCAAACATAGTTTTTTTTATTTGTTATACTCTGCACCACTTGGGGCAAAGCATAGTTCTATGGTGAATATGGTTTTTTATAAATTGTGGGCGCGTTTGTTATTCAACCACGCCCATTTTTAGCACTTCGATAGATGGGGTAGGTATATCAAATTTCAAATTCATAGGTGAATTGTTGTTGTAGATAAATAGATTTTGGTCGATTGTGGGCGAGGCACTTAACCTCTCATTTACCATTTGTAATAGCGATCTGCGTGCAAAATCTAAAAGTAGCTGTACAAAATTTCAGCTCAATATTCCAAAATTTACGCTCGTGAGAATGCCAATAACAGACAGCACATGTGTCTAAGTCGGCTTAGTTCCTTATTCTGATCAATAATATATATACGTTGTAGGGTCTCTGATGCCTTCTGGTTGTTGCAAATGGAAGAACAAACTTAGTATACCCTCATCAATAAAGTAGAGGGTATAAAAATAAATAAAAAACGTTATTGTGACATTTTCATCATTTTCGAATTTTTGATAATTCAAGTATAAAAAATAAAATTTAAATTTATCAAAGAAAAAAAAAAAAAAACAATTTTAATTGGGCTCAATCGACTATAATATTTTCACTTGTTTTTAATTTATTGACGTGAAATTCGATTTTTTTTTAACTAATTTCAAGTTTCAATTTTTGAAAGATTCACAGCAGCTCTAAAATATTCAATTCTAATGTTCAAGGGTTAAAATGGTTAATTTTGCATTAGTGCCATATTTTACACTATTATATATGTATTGATGCAATAAATAAATTTAAAAAATTGAAGTGTGCGAGTGTACCTTAACCGACCACATCTTTTTCACAAGTGTTTTTTGGACAAACACTCCAAAGCAAGCCTGAAATCATACTAGCGTCCCTTGTGGGTGGTCGCGGTTAATTTGTTTTTCCACATTCAAAGAAGATTCGTTTATGTAGTTCAGGATTAATGCGACATTTTTAAAAAGTATGTAATTTTGTACAGAAGCAAACATGCGCGTAAAAGAAGTACGAGTATATTGCTCATATTATTCATGCTTGTAAATTATTCTAGTAAAATTGGTAACATCTCTTTTTAGTATATTTTCCGAGCGGCTGGTCCAATTTATATTATTCCGTTAGAATCTATAAATAAAATATTTTGTTTTAAATCCGAATTTACTATAATGGAATCGATAGCCCAGCTCAACACATTGAACTTTTTAAAGATATGAGTCACTCGGTGCATCGACACTATTATTGACATTGACGATGATATGTGTACCATATTTCAGCTCGATATAAAAAAAATGAGAAGAAATTTAAGTAGACACACGGAGACATAGACGGACAGAAGGCATCATTGATGATGGGAGTGCGCTTTGTCCCCTTCTGGTACTTATGGAATCATGAAGATTACATTCATCGTCTTTTGTGCGTACCAGTAATGATAACCAAGAGACTCGGAATGGATTTGATATTTAAACGGGTGCAGTGAGTTCCTAGGGCTAAATTCCTAGGATAAATTCAATCATCCAAATGCCTTTTTTTCAAACTGAAATTCAACACTTAATTCGTTTCACGAATGCAAACCAAAATTTGACTTTTATTAATAAAAAATTAAATTGCTGTTTAATGTGCTGACTTTCAAGGACCGTTAAAATTAAATGAGGCGCATAAGATTGTTTTAATTTGCACACTGTACAGAACATATGTACGCCAACATTTGAAATGTAGTCAGTGAATGGATTGAGCGATACACTCGCAATATTTGTGAATATCAAACATGTACGTGCATACGCTTATATAAAAAAGAAAAATAGAACGCAATGAAACCTAAAATCAAAGAGACGCCGAGCAAAGCAAACATGTGGTCGAGAAATTTTAATAAAGTGAATGAGTGTATTTTGCGCTGTGAAGAGGGTGGGGGAGGCAGAATGGGGACAGGTCCCTTTTCAAAGTTGACGAAGCCCCATCTGTTGGTGGAAACATTGTTTCTTAATAACTTTTCCCTTTTGCCCATTTCAAATGCATTCAATAAGTCTCTTATTCAAATTTTCCAATTGTTGCAAACATTTTAAACAGTTAAATTTCATTGGCCCTATTTGTGAATAAAATTGTTTTCAATTTCCAAACGAGACGTACTTACTTTTTCCGTTATCAACTGAATGAAAGCAGTCGAGACATAACCCCTGTGAGCAATGCAGTGCTGTGCATATTTCTATGAAATAATCATTAACGGCATTATCCACAACATGTTTCGCAACATGTTTATGTTCCTTCGTAGTGTTTTACTTACATCAATTTCTGCGACTTGCAAATGTATAAAAAATCATTAACTTTTAATACAACAGCGCTAAAAACCATGCAGTCACATACAACAATATAGCGATTTAAGTAATTGAAATTACACAAACAAAACTAACAATTCTCAGAGATATACAAGTGCGACCGCCAAACAATTACACGCACGCAATTCGTCAATCAAACGTTTTTTTAATGAATTTTCCCCGTCATTAAAACAAGACAAACGTAATGTGCAACCCCATTTTCGTGTGTTTTTTATATTGTATTTTTTGCGTTTGCATTTGTTAATATGATTTTCTCTAATTTTACAATCGTACGTACTATGTTAGTTTTTTAATTGACTCGCTTCGCCATATAAGGAAACTGAGCAACGACGAGCTTGTACGTATGGTGTAGAGGAGATTGCCATGAAATTATTGTAATTGTTTGTAGGTAGGGCTTAACAACTTTGTAACGATTGTGTAATAAAGACTTAAAGCGTTCTAAGTACAAAGTGTTCTTGCTTGTTACGTTATCAATGTTATTCATTCCTACGACTTGCTTATTAGAACGTAACGTTTTAGATATCTCAAAGTTTTCACGCCTTTTTAAATAAGATGTGTAGTCGCGCAAGGTTAATGCCGTGTGAGACAATTTACGCTACAAATTTTAATTGCAGTATTATACCTGTTTGGATTTTCTTATCTGGGGATAAGTCAAATAACGTTTCGATAAAGTTTGAATTTAAATTTTATAGGCGGCAGTGACGGCCTTTGTTCTTTGTTTTCCAAACTTAGTGAATATACTCTCAATCAAGAGATTATCGCTTAAAATGTACATAAAATCAAAAAAGACTTTCTACTGAAAGTACAAAAGGGCTATATTGGGCATATGTCAAATCTAGGAAACCCTTCATCATGCACTCCCCCATGAAATTTTAAAACTATTTCTTAGGAACAGTTATTCACAGGTTTATGAACAATCTCATAACAACGTAAGTAAAAGTAATCACTGTGTGCACGTACGTTAACCGACCACGCCCATTTTCACAAGTTTGTTCAATATATAAAGAAGGAAAGATCATTGTAAATGTCAACTCTTCTCAGAAGTATCCAAATTTGGAGAAAAGAAAACGAGCACATACGTATACATTGCTCATATTGTGTCATGCATTGTGACATTATTCTATTAAAAAGATAACATCTACTTTGTAATATATCTTCCGAACAGCTGGTCCAGTTATTATTTCTGTCGCTAGAATGTACAAACAAGGTACTGATTTCGCTTTCGCCTGGCTTAGCACGTTGACTGAAATGCCCATTTTTAATAGGATGCTTTTGATGCTTTTTATAATATTGTACTGAAATATATGTGTACCAAATTTCATCTTGATGTATAAATTTTTGCGGTTTGAGTTCCGACAAAAATGTGTACAAATTCATACAAACGCACGTAAACAAGGATGAACAGATGGGTCAAGTCGACTTTCTCTTGATGCTGATCAAGAATATATATACTTTTGAGAGAGTAGCTCGCCCGCTTCTGGTACTCACAAACGTTTGAATAAAAACAATAATGCATGCACGAATCGGATTTTGAAGTAAAAGTTTTTAAATTGTGGGCGTGTCTGTTAGCCGGTTGGAATACATCGGTGGACGTCTTCATCACATATACGCGTACCAAATTTCAACTTCGGTATATTTTAGTTGCTGTGAAAGACTTTTCCCGATTGTAGGCATGGTTCTTTGCCGATTTCGCCAATTCTATCCTAAGTGCAGATACCATAAATATTTCCAAAACATATCAGACGGATATCAGAAAATTTGAGCTAAACTTTTGTACAATCATTTAAATTTCATGTACGTGGGTATTTATTTAAATTAGACAGAATCGCTCATGTACAAAAGCATTTCAGTCTGGCAACCTCGCGTGTCTGATCATATGCTTAAATAACAAGCGCTTAAATTTTCGATGAAAAATTACAAATTTTTTATTAAAAGTTAAAAAAATATTTTAATTTATTTAATTTGAAATCATAATAAGTTCTCTGGTGAGTTAATTTGTGGATAACAATTGGCACATATCTGTTTTATTTGGCGAACAACTCAATTCATCAACTTTGTTGTTGTTTCAGTCAGTACATTTTATATCTTAGTGTTCATTGTACGGCACTGTTCCTGGCGCATTGGTGATTAGAACTTGAAAAATTGTTTCTCTAATACAAACGTAGGCACCAAAAATGAATTGCTCTTATTCTAATTGTAAAATAACAGCTGAGGATGAACCGTTTTTGCTATGCTATATCTGTGATGGCGCAGCGCATTCTAAATGTGCAGGCTTCAGTGGGCGCCAATTTGACTACATAACTAACAGAACCAAAGGTCTACGCTGGTCCTGTAAAAAGTGTAGGAAGATGGACATTGAGTACTATAAGCTCTTTAAGCTTACTCAATCGTCATTTTCTACTTTAAATAAAGATTTGATAAAGTTGACCGAAAAGTTTAATGCCATGCAAGAGGCATTTAATAATTGTAAATTGCTTGAACGAGGCTGCGGTGTAAAGGATGTTGGTAGTGTACAGGAGTGGGTAGCTAGTATTTCATGCCCCTCCATACATGGCTCGAAAAATTCTGCATCTGAAGCGTCGTTCTCTCCCTGTGTTAGATCTGTTGTGTTGGCTGACAAATTGGATGACAACAGCACGTCTGCTGTTGTTGAACAGAACATTCCTTCTGTTGTAGTTCATCCTCCAAAGGACAACATAACTAACGCTCGTTGCAATACTGTAAATGGTGTGATATCAACTGTGGCGGACAAGAGGGCAGATAATATTGCAGTTGTTCCGTCTGTTAATCCGTCTATTCTGGTTGATCAATTATTGAAGTCACCACAATCAATTGGGTCGTGTGTGGATAAATTGGTGGACCATATGGCTAAGTCAGATGCCCCACCAGCTGCACCATCTTGTCCGACAGGTCAGCTTGATGAATTGCCCACGTCAAGTCGGTCGTTATCTAGAAGTCTAAATCCTACTCAGCTTCGTATTATACCTCCACATAAACAAATTTTCTTAAGTCGTGTCGCTGCAGATACACCTGCAGAAGATATTTTAAATTACATATGTGATAAGATATCCAACCTTCCTAGAAGTTCTGTAAGTGTTTTAAAATTTAAAAATCAACAACCACGTGATGTGGCCTCTTATAAAATATCTATTCCACAACAGTATTTTGATACTCTGGTTTCCGAAGATTTTTGGCCTACGGGTGCATTCATAAGAGAATTTACACCACGTAAGAGGATGAAATATCTTAATCAAGCTGTTTTTCCTACTACTGCATCTAATGACTCAAAAAACTAAATATAAGTCACTGTCCGCTTAACATTATTTATCAAAACGTTAGGGGACTTAATACCAAATTACATAATCTATATATAGATAGTGCTAGCAGTGATTTTCATCTCTTTGCATTTTCTGAAACATGGTTAAAACCGAACGTACTTAATTCCGAATTATTCTGTTGTGACTACACTGTATACAGACATGATAGGCTTATAACAAAGGGTGGTGGGGTCTTAATAGCTGTTCATAACCTTTTTCCTTCCGAGGCTATATCATTTAATAATACTGGAGATATAGAGATTGTTGGAGTTCGCATTAAACTACACAATAGGAACCTTTACCTGACATGTTCATATATTCCCCCTGCTTCAGATAGAGCTGTCTACTTACATCATGTGTCATTTTTATGTCATATTAACAACTCACTCAAGACTAATGATCTCCTAATTGCTTTAGGTGACTTTAATCTTCCTATGGTATCGTGGATTTATGATGACAATTCTGGTCAGTTAAGTCCTTCATACTCTTCCTGCAATTACGACGAATTTTTCGCAGGTATTTTCAACCTAGGTTTGTCTCAAATTAATACAATTAAAAATGTTCAAAATAAAATGCTCGATCTGGTTTTTTCTAATACGTCTGAAATATCTATTACAAGAACTGTTCCGTTAGTTAATCCCGAAGACATTTATCATCCTACAATATGCACATCTCTTGAAATTCTTAACAATAAATGTTCTCTTGACAATACCGGTATACCTCAATATTTGTTCTCTCAAACTAATTATATATGTATGAACGATTGGTTATCTTACGTATTTACGAACTATACCTCCACTAACTCACATTTTATAAATGCCTTAATCAGTGAGTTCTATGGCTTTGTTAACGAAGCGATTTCGATGTACGTCCCTGTAATTTTCAGAAACCCTATCGATACTGGTCCTATCTGGATGTCAAGGGAATTGAAAATGCTTCGCAATGAGCGTAACAGGATGTTTAAACGTTATAAAAAAACTGGCTCAATATCCGATTTTTCACGCTACACTTTGGCAAAGAACAAATATGTTTCGCTGAGTAATAAGTGCTATAGTGATTATTTGTGCAAAATGCGTATAAGTTTTAGAACAAATCCTAAAAACTTTTATAAATTTGTCAACTCTAAACGCAAATCCACCTTACTGCCAACTTTCATGCGTGACGGTAATATTGAATCATCTGATTCCACTGAAATAGCCAATATGTTCGCCTCTTTTTTCAGTGCGACCTACACCGATAAACAATATAATAACAGGGACTATCCATATGATATTAAAATGTTTGATATCTTTCCATTCATTGTTTTGTCTGAGGACGAGGTGTATACTGCATTGCGCGGTCTTAAATACTCTAACAAACCTGGCCCAGATGGAATTCCATCTTGCATCCTAATTAAATGTGCAAATGTTTTATGTAAGCCTTTGGTAAAGCTATTTAACTTGTCTCTATCGATGGGTGAGTTTCCGCAAATTTGGAAAGTTGGCACCATTATACCTTTGCATAAGAATGGCCCTAGACAATGTATCAAAAACTACAGAGGCATTGCCCAACTTAGTTTTATACCTAAATTGTTTGAGCTTCTTGTTTCTAAAAGATTGTTACGGTCGATTTCATCCGTCATCTCTCCTTGCCAACACGGTTTCTGCGGTGGTAAATCCACGGTTACTAACTTACTAGAGCTTTCTTGTAACATTATTAAATCATTTGCCAACGGTTCTCAAACCGACGTTATCTTTACGGATTTTAGTAAAGCATTTGATCAAGTAAATCATGACTTACTTATACTTAAACTTGCAAAAATGGGATTTCCGCCTCCTTTGGTCAGATGGTTTTCATCTTATTTACGTAACCGCATTCAAAGAGTTTTGTACAAATCCACATACTCACGAATATTCTCTGTTCCCTCCGGAGTTCCACAGGGTAGCCATTTGGGTCCGTTATTTTTTGTCCTCTACATAAACGATCTCCCTAACGTTATTAGCAATTGCAATATTCTGATGTATGCCGACGATGTTAAATTATTTCATAATATTCAAAGTGTAACTGACGTGTGTGCTCTTTCTCATGATCTACTTTCCCTTGTTGATTGGTGTAATATAAATCTAATGACGTTAAACCTCTCTAAATGCAAAAAAATGTCATTTTATAGAATTGTACTATTTTCCTCACTTTATTGCATAGACGGTCAGCCGCTAGATAGCGTTACGTCCTTTGTTGACCTGGGCGTTTTACTCAACCATAAATTAACTTTCAATCTTCATATAAATTCAATCATAAATAAAGCAAGAGGTACGTTAGGCTTTATTAAGAGATGGTCCAAGGAATTTACAGATCCGTATATAACGAAAAGACTATATACTGCATTGGTCAGACCCACACTCGAATATGCCTCCGTTGTATGGTCTCAGTCTTATGCTGTCCACATTAACTCGTTAGAATCTGTTCAGAAGCAATTCCTACTGTTTGCCTTGCGAGGTCTAGAATGGAACACTGCTCTACCCCTGCCACCTTACGCAACCCGCCTTAAACTAATTGACCTGCCTTCACTCGAAAAAAGAAGAAAAATGCTGGGTATGTCATTTATATATAAATTAATAAATGGAGATATTAATAGCTCGTTGTTGTTAAGTGAATTATCTTTTGTTGTACCCGCCCGTTTCTCAAGACACTATGTGCCAATTTTTCTTCCGCAATGTCGGACCAATTATGAAATGCTTTGGTCGTTTCGCGTAGCCTGTAAAGACTTTAATGACTATTATTCTCACGTGTCCTTGTCCGAATCAGTCGTCTCTTTTAAGAACAATTTTTTAAGAGCTAATAATTAACGGTTGCTTGGCTTCTACTATATGCGTGCGGAATGTATACTTACTTCTAAAGCAGTCACATATATACTTTATATTGTAAATGTATGTGACTGTAATATTATAATTCTTATAATTTCTAGTACCTTATTTTTAAGCAATACTATTAATTATTTAATGTTCTATTAGTCATGTAATAAGTTGCAGCGGCTGTTGTTGCAGTGGTTGTTGTTGCTGTTGTTGTTGTTGCGAGAGCGGGTTCCGGTTTATTTTTAAGTTTATTGTACTGATTATATAGTCTTAAGCATTATAATTATTTATTGTTATTACTGTGTTCTGTTATGTTGGCTGATTTTAATGTAGCCAACTACTGTTATAATAATAAATAAATAAATTGGTGTCAGATTTGAACATTAAAAGGGAAAGCAATTGCAAATATTTCAATGGATTTGGCCAAAATCAAATCACAGAGTGGCAAAATTAGACAAGTGGACACAAAGTGGCTTAGCAACATAAAAACACGACAAAGCTCTTTAAATTGTTGTTTGCGGTATTTATAGGAGTTGCTCTTTGGATAAATATCGCATTTTTGCAATATTTTTAACTCATTTGATTATACGTCCATTCAAATAAGCTCGTTATTAATTGCTCTGTCATTGGAAATTTGAATTTTATTTGCTGAACAACTCAATTAATTTGTTCAAAAAAAGCTTTTAGTCGCCACCAATTTATTAAATATGATACAAAAGTACGTGGGATGACATACACTTTAATATTTGTGCAATGTAGAGAATCGTCCAAAATGAACTGCTTGTTATATATACGATATATTATAAGTGGCACAAATCGTGGTGTATTTGAAGTCCAACCGCGTTGACAGACCTCGCAGTCATAATTAACCATTGCATGTTGTCGAGTTCTAGTTCTTAAGAAGCGCTCTTGATGACAGAAAACTTGATAAAAGCGATTGATTACCTGTCTTTAACGTTCAATTAGTTTGAGCATTGCTTATAAGTAAGAATATTAAATTTGGCTTAGGCTAAATCCTCCAATATCCTCCACCTCCACATACAAAAAGTGGGCGTGTGCAAATAATTGATTTCGCTCTGTAATAGTGTCAGTAATAGGTATCAACTTATACGTCAGATTGTACACAAAATAAGATTTATTGTGAAGTATGGGCGTGTTTAGGTGCCTTATATCGAAGGATTATAAAAATGCGTTAGGCACATTTTTGTAACTATGAGAAATTTGTGTCGATTGTGGGAGTGGCACTTGGCCGATTTTGTCCAATATAAATGGATCTTAGACATATTTGTACAAAATTTCAGCGCGATATCTCAATATTTACGACTGTTAGAGTACCAATAACCGACACACGGACTCGGACTCGGACTGTTGATCTAGAATATGTACGCCTTCTTCGAGGTGTTGTAAAGCGAATGACAAACTTAGAACACCCTCAACGAAAAAGTCCACTCATTAATAATAAAATATTTATGAGTACATTTTTGGGAGTCCGACAATTTAAAGTTCAGTTCATCTGTGCTACTTGACAACACCCGTACACACAGGTAAGCCCCGTTTCGAAAAAATGCCTTCGGAGACGCAACGAAATGTAAATATTCTAAGTTCTGCTGATCGCAAAAACTGAGATGCAGGCGGAAATGTTGGTAGTCGTCTTTGGACGATGGTAGATATTGAAATTGGGACAACTAGTTTTAACGAGAGTCTCTTCATTATACAAAATCTGTGAAAGATTTTCGTTCCTCATAAAATAGAGAAGATCGAAAGTTGCAAAATGACCCCCACACCCCTTTGTTGGGTCAATGATGGGTATTCAGGTTTTGGTCTAAGCCGAATTTTTTCATGTCAATTGTTGCTTTTCGAAATGCAACAGGGCTGCAGACAAAAAGGTATTGTAAAACTACAGGAAAAGTTGAAACGCATTCATTATGATTAGTGTTATGTTGTGCTGCTGTTCGTACATAATTTTGGTTGGTACGTTGCGTAAAGATTTTGGTATGATGATGTTATTGCTTCGATTAATATTATTATTCGTGTGGCATGATCCCGCCACTACCAAGTTACTTGTTCTTGTTGTTATTCAACTTTATTATTGCTGTACCGAATTTCAGACTGTGACTTGATGGTGTTTTAATAGCTTGATTAATGCTTAAACGCACCCCTTCAGCGTGTTATTCGTCCTTTCTTTTTAGTTTGTGTTGCCTCCTTCTCTATTGTCAGATGGAGCTAATTTCGGCTACAATTTTTTATTCTTTTATTCCGATTAAATTATTCGTACTGTTGTCCAGTCATTTGAAACTTTACAGCAGCGTCCAATGTATTTACTTAAATTTTTAATTCTCGTAGTAACTGTCGGTTTAGCTCTTCTTGAGTTCAATAACTAAATGCAGCATCAAATTTTTTAATTAATTAAGAAATAAGTTGAGTTACTGCTGACAACCGTAGAAATGCTTTGCCTAGCTAGCAGCCCAAAAACATGATTGGATAGCATGTGCAAACGTACAAAGCACACATTTACGATAATCATGATGGCTCATGTATATGTATAAAAATACAAGTTCACAAGAAAGAAAATGAAATTTTACGAAATGTGTCAGACGTACAACAACAAAATGACACAAGCAGATTAATAATGGATGCCGCATATGCGTGAAACGCAAGAAGATGGATATACGTACACATCATATGCAAACGTATTTACGTACATGTGCAGCACAAGAAGCAAGGAATTAGATGTTTATAAAGCACACTTTATCGTATGCGTACGTAGGTAAATACGCATATGTGTTTATGCCTGCGTTTAGTTATTTTCATAAAAGATGGCTCCATGTAATGAGTGCTTGGAGTGAAAAAGTTTTTCCTGAAAAAGAAACGAATTTTTGGTCGTCTTTGAAAATCGTTTGCGTTTGTAGCACGGTGGTTTAATCAGACAGTTCATTTTCACACTTGTCGCTTCGATCCATTACTCATGCCGTATTATGAAAACGGAAGGAATGCCCTTTCTTGTTCAATTTGCACTTACGCACGTGGCTTTCACACCAGCGCTGATCTTGTCTACGTTACATAAAAAATCACCTTTAACGCTACTTGATAAAAAACTCCATGATGAAGTTCTTCAATAGCAAAAGCAAAATTGTTACAACTGATCTCCATTATTTTGCATATAATATGCAGAATTATGTGTGTGTGTAAAATATTCTGTAAACATGTGGTTTGAGACACAAACTAACTTTGACCCCTTATGACATGACCAATTACTTGATTTTAAGCGAAAGTAGCTTTCACAAATCACAAAAAAATAATTATTGGGTGAAGCCTTAGGTAATAGTTTTAAAAACATAGCCATTAAATAGCCACAGGTATTTTCTTTCAGATTATAACTAAAATAAACAACCAAATGTTTTCATATCCAACACCCAAGGTTAGGGATATGACTTTCTGAAAACGTTTGGAGCGCCCAAAAGTAAAAGCGTAAAAGTATTATGGATCAGCATCTCTGTGGAAATCACATTTCTAGTCACGAATGTTGAGATATTGATTTAGAACTTAGCAAAAGTAGGGGAATGGTGCGACCAGTGAGTGACACAAAGCGAGTAAGTGATCCCCTTTAGTAATATGGCGTTTAATTCTATCTTGTTCTGACCTATGTAGAAACATATCAGTTGCCCAGATGATCTCGCAGAGTGCACTTTTTATTCGTGCGAAGTGTGTGGTTTTTACTGAATAGAGTTTTTCCTTCTTTCATATATTTATAGATTATGAACAGTGAAAAATATTTTCTCTTAAACTGTATGAAATAACTTAAAACTTATATTTTTTCTGCGAACGCTAGGGAGTGAACAGTAGAACATGTCATTATAGATACGACACTTACAACAAAATCGATCCAAAGATACGCCCACAAAACTAATGCAACCTAAAATAATTTTATTGCCTAGAATGTATGTCCCTTGCCAGCATTCTCACGGCCACAAACTTTAAAACGTTATTCTGTAATTAAAAAGAAATGGTTTTTGTATACTTGGGTAGTGTATTATTGAAAATGGGTTAAGTCGGACTAGGGATCCACACAATGTCACAAACTATGCAATTTAGTTTGTTGGGGTTTTTCCATTATTACAAACCAACCATAGGAAATCAATTGACAGATTATTATTGAAATACTTGGAACTATTATTTTAACCACGCCCATGAACGTATTATAGACGTTGATATGTTCTAGGGATGTAAATAAAAGTACATTTGTTAAATTTTTGCTTTCGTATCTAGAGTAAAATTAGGGACAACGCATTCATTTACGAAATAGAAATCTTAACATCTATGATTAAAAGATTGCACCCAATTTAAAAGGAAATTGCCTCAATCGTTGCATCATTCCCTTCCTATTGCTAGTCACTGTAAATTAATTGAAATTGAGATTAGTCAAAGCCGGTCACACAAAGCTAATTTATTGAATGATATTTTCCATAATAATGGAACGGATGGAAGGTTAAAAATTGGCAAATTATTTTCCTTAGGGAGCTTTACGCTTTCAAAGTGCTGCCCATACAATGAAATGTAACGCAAATTCAACGAGAGGTATTGTTGCACATACGGCTTTGCGCACCACATTTTATTCCGGAGTCGGAAACTTTCCGAAAAATATACTCTGATGATTCAACGCCATCCCAATTCTAGGCTCTGACATTAAGGGCATGTACTTCATCGATCGATGGACTAAGAATTTCTGAAATGTTTTTAAGATTCCGTAAAATTTATCGCAATTCATTGTAGTGCCAAAGTAATGTAAGTAGTTGGTAAAAGGTAAGTTTGGCTTAGTCCAAATCTAGAATCAAATTAAAAGTGCTCCAAGACTCTTCCAGGCATATGTGTGTTAAAATATCTCCTAAAGTTAATGAACTTATGAAAGTTATCAAAAAACCTTAAAAAAATGATTTTTTTAGTTGTTATTGGAGGTGGGGCGTGTCGTTCCAGCTTGCAGGGATTATCAACACGTTTGATAAGTTCATTGCACATTCTTAATAAATATGTACACTAAACCTTGGCTTAGTGGATAAAACAAGGAAAAAATATTCTATTTTAGCTATATCAATATTTGATCCCCATCTAGAATGTATGTATGTATGATTCTTGACGCCCCTTTGCTATTTACAATAACTCCAATACAATATAAACCATGTATCATACTCCCATTCTTAAGGTGGAGGCTACAACAGTGTTTTTATAAGCATTGTAGCGTATATAAATTGTAAAAATATGTGTGCACACACGTATTACAGCGCGTATATATACTCGTATTCCCACGTAGCACACACAAAGCCAAAACTGTTTTGTAACAGTCTGATTTTGACATTGACGAATTCGTCGTCATTTGTCATTTGTATACCCATAAGAGCACAAAATACAGCGAAGCAAAAATAAAAAAATAAAAAGATTAAATAAAATTAAAACAACAACCAACTGAACAACAAAACACGTACACAAGCAGGATCTACTCTCACCCTGTGTTACATCATGACATCCTTCAGGCAGCATTCCGTCAGCTATCAGTAAAATAGTAATTTTTTGCTCCGCTCTTCTTCATTTCGTTCATTCGTAGTCTCATTTTATACGAGCATAAACATTGGGTGAATACGTTTGTTAAAGTTTCGCAGCTCTTTTCTATTTTACATGCGTATAAACGGAATTTAGGTTAAAGCACTTTCCATTGCACATTCACAACAGGAAGAATGAAAATAAATTTGAATTAGAATCACATTCTTGTTATAAAAACACTAATTAACAAATTATAAAGACAAGTAAAAAACGCAAAACTTCTAACCTACCGCCCATTCACCACACGACTCTAACAAATATGCATAAAGATGATCATATTGTTGTATTAAAAATCGGTAAAACCATTAAAGAAAATCGCTAAAAAACCGCAATTCACTTGGATGGTTGAGCAATAGATTGGGAAATCCTAAAACGCGAAAAAATGCAAAGAGTGGCAATATTGTTGGACATAAAAATACATACGTGTTACTGAATGTATTTGCACTGTATACGTAAATGGAGAATGTGAAGCAAATAGTACCCGATGCCATGATAATCAATGGATATATTAGTGAAATTACTTTCCAATTACAAAGCGCGTATAATGGTTACTTAAGAATGGTTGAAACCAGCCTGCCATTGCACTCCACCCCCCTTTCACTTTTGCACCAATATCACACCACGTTGCTTACTACCCCTTACTTTAGTTACCTGTCTGTACTCAAATTGAACATGTACATTATGATGCTCGTCAGTGGTCAAGCAATTAATACCTTTCATTATAGTTTTCGTTGTGAATTTATATCTATCACGAAGAAAAGGGCAAAAGTTTACAGCATTCCCCACGTTATCTCTTGGTTTAGACATTTCGCACACAGACAAATGCTTCAACCACTTAATATCCGTAATGCGTTAGCACCCTTTATTACACAACTTTATAATAAAGAATGGTACGAACAATTATATTTAAATATTAAAGCAAAAACTGTTCACATTGAGTATATGGGTAGCCAATATAGGAAGAGTGGGCATCAAGCTTAGCCAACAACCTTTCTTTCCTATCAACAAATAAGTGCCAAAGCTATAAGATTTTGATAATTTTTAAATCTCTTGCATTGCTTTGCTCATACTTTAGCGTAAACAACGGAAAAATCTGCCCGTTTTGCAATCCTTCCATGTTGCTGAGATGTTTGTCCAATCTTTTATTTTTGTATATTTGTTGCTCTTTGTATTTGAAAAACGCTGTAAAAAGTTAAATATATAGAAAATGTTTCACTTTTCCAGTAAAAAAAAGACATGTTTGGAAATGGTAAAAGGGAACTGGAAACTCTTTTTAATATTTTTTTCTAAATGTGTTCACCGAAAAGGTTGATCAGCGGAAATGTTTTCGAATTTAACAAACTCTTTTATGTATAAGGGTATGTATGGGTGTACATGTATTGAACGGCACAACACTCCAACCATCTCCTCGCTTTTATATAAAATTGGGTGAAAATGAAACGTATTAATAAATGACCAAAGTGCCACTTCGTGCTCCCTATGGTAGCGAGCTTACCAGAAAACTGTTTCAATGGACAATTGCATCATTTGTCAAAACGGTAGTGTACAATTTTTAAAAACAAATAGAAGGAAATAAAAATAACAGCAATAAGAACAACAGCAAACAACATTTCAAGGCAGAACATGAACACTTTTTAAAAAACGTGGAAAATGAATAAATTTAATGCAAACACACAGTGTGTGATACCAATGTGATTTCGCCTTTATCTGAAACTTTACCGCACGTGAAGAAATAACACCATTTTTAAGACCTTTCCAACTTTGCAGTGCTGAAATGGGAGGGAATTATATGAAAATTACAACTTGGGTTATAAATTATATTTTAATGAGAAAGGTATTAAAGGTACCACTTAAACTAATTAAAGTTTAATGTTTGTATAGATAACTTGTACAATATGTAATAACTTGTACTGCCAGGACATGGAGCACCGTGCGGTTCCGCCTCTAAATATTCCAAAGTTTGTATTTTTATTAATTATTTGTTGTTTCTTTCACGGCTTTGATATGGGCGTCTCCGTAAATTCATTGGTATTATTTAATAAAATGTTTATTCAACTTAAGTTCAATTCCTGAATAAAAAATACCTCCGCCGAAAATTTCTTTTGGAATGGCCAAGAAGTATGGACGCAGTTCTAGACCTTTTCTTCCGTCTGGGTTATTATTAGGTAGTGCCACGACTAACACGACTAATAATGTCACAAGTACATTGTTTAGTTAGGGAAAAGCAGGCGCCACCTAAATTTAATTGTAGGCGGCTAAGAAATCTAGGAAGAGTTAGATTATAGGTGTAAATCAAAATGGTTTTAACCTTTCTACACCCTCTCAATTTTATATCGCAACATTTTTAAGAATATTTTTTCACTATTTGAGTAACGCTAATTGCTAATTGAGTCGTAGCAGAGTAGGATTCACCACACTTATAAGCCGTGTTTTGTGCATATTTGAAAGAGTAATAAAAAGCTTGATGCTTATCCAAATATTTCCTAATTAGTGAAACTTTCATCAGAGCATTGATTCAAACCGTTCCAAATTTTTAATCCAAATATGAAATTCCACACGTTTTTAGTAAATTGAGGACGACGTAATTGTAGTGACGCGATTTCACTCTGTACCAACAGACTTGTTGTAAAAAGAACGAAAGAAAGAATACGATGTTGATGCTGATCAAAAACATTTCTTATGGATTTTAGCATATAATTGCTCACTCTGGCATTTACAAACGGATTAACAAAGCTAGTGGGTATATGGTGCTTGTTTAGCAAGGGAGAAGGGGAGTAAGGAAATGTTGCTTTTATTATTAATGCGTTTGTCTAGAGATTTTCGTGTTAAATTTGTGTTAAAATCGAAAAGTTGTGATTTAGCATCACCCCAATAACAGGAACATATATAGCAGTGGAACTATGCGCCACACAAGCAACAGCACTCATTCATCCCATGAAATTCTCTGGAGTTTGGACACAGTATAATTAAAAATCGCTCATAGTGTATGTTATACGCACACACACATGCAATTTATATACCCACCATCATAACGATTAGATCAATGGGGGTATATTGGTTTTGTTCAAACGTTTGCAAGTGCCAGAAGGGGTAAGACACACCTCCACGCCAGATATAATCATTTTGCTTAATGTGCAAACAGACACGTAATTTTTTTATTTAATCTAATATTTGCACATCCAAAATGGACTCAGTCTATTTACTTGTGGAACCTGCCCCTCTATCACAATATTGAAGAAGTGAATTTTTTCTACAAATATTTGTTTATACTACTGAGTACCACTACATACATAGGGTGTCGCTGAACTGAATGATAAAGCGAGATATAGCATTTTTACTTATTGTGTTAATATTGACAATATGACAATACGGTGAGTGCGTACAGCCTTCCAGGAGCTAATATATTATAAAAGAATTTTGTACAAAATTTACTATTGTTTGTTTTTTATATTCTCGATATTAACTATGAGAGATATTGACTAAGTTGTTCATTCCGTTTGCCATTACGTGCCATTTCCAGCGCATTTATGTAAGCATTAAAGTGTTCTGGAAAGTATTTGACATTTTGAAAATTGGAAAAACAAAGCATACATGAGTCACTCAGATAACGGATAGAATTATTCACAGGTTACAAGCTCTGCTTCGGCGAAGGGTGTTTTTAGGTTTCGCCTAATTCAAATACAAACGCATACACACACTTGTATTTGTTATATATACTTCAATACATTAAGCGTCACAAAAAATTCAACATTAGGAAAGAGAAGCAGAATCACAAACTTGCACGTTCCCCCTGAATACAGTTGTTCGTTATGCTGCTTTCCTTTTTTCTACACTTTTGTTCATCATGTCCATCGAGTGATTTTGATGAATTGCTGTCATTAATCTATGACGTAGACACAGCTCAAATACGAAATAAAGGGAAATTCATACCATAACCGTCTCCAGGGTATATAACATACATTTTTCTATATACACGTAGCTATGTGTAAATACTCGTATATGTAATCCCTGTGATTATTGAAGAAACGTTTACATAATGTATATAACTAACAGTGGTTAGGCGGAAAGAAATCTCCCCTCTATAGCAAACGGAAAGATACACAAATTTTACCATTTCGCTTGTAATACCGTACATATGAGATCTAACCATGCCCACATGAACGCATGTTCTGTGTTATGCTGGTCAGTCATAATCTCCACAACTCCGAATGGAATAATAGAACACGCATAGTGGAAAATTCAATCGTATGATTATATGAGTCCGTCATCAGCTAAATTGGGGTCATTTTTTGACTTTAGGTTTGTTGCATATTTAAGCAAACAGGCGCGAAGATTGAAAGATAATAGGTTACAACCGGGAGTATAGACCCCCACAAGAACAAATACATGTGTAGGGTGTAATCGTATATTAGGTGGGAAACTTTAAAATTGATGTATACGGGCGAACTCACAACCAGGAACAAAGTTGGCGCTAAATAGTAGAATTGCATTTCATTCGTTCGTTTAAGTTAACTTTTAATGCACATTTTCACATATGGGTTTAATGAATAAACAAGAAAATGTGGCCTAGGCCAAATATTGATTGAGCCATTAAAGTAAAAGCTACAACACTTATCACTTGTGAACGCAATTTTTGAGTGAAAAACCTTAAGAGGCACAAAAAACGATTTACCTATGCTGCTTCTTTTTGCGCGTTACAAATGTTTTGACAAAATGAGTAATCCTCCAACTTCAAGGAGGTATGAATAAGAAATAACCGCGTTTTGTGACTTTTAAAGTTTAAAAATACGAAACAAAAAGAAATAGCGTTTAAAATATCGAATTTCGATTAAACGTGGGTTGATCAAATGTAAAGTTAATGGACTCCCCAGGGACATTTTCAATTCAAATGTGATACACGGGACATTGGTACACGCATCTAAGTGGTTGATCGCGACCTTTGTAATTATAAGCGCGTAATTGATAAAATGGTAAATTTTGTCCATGTGTCCGTCAATTTAAAAACCGGCTCAGATATTTGTATATAACAAACTTAATCTTAATTGGGCACTTTCTCTATTGTAAAATACAATAATATGGCAAATTGGCCCAATTACACAAGGGCTAATCTTGTAGAGGCGCATACCAGGAAGGGGCTGTCAAATTTGGATTTGATCGATAAAAATTTAATCGGTCAACAATTTTTGCGTTATACTAATTTTGTTATTCTGTATGCAACACCTAGAAGGTGGCGTCAGAGACCCTATATGCATATATATGTATTCTTGATCAGCATCAAATATAGTAAAATGAATTAATCTAGACTTGTACGTCCGTGTGTCAATGATTACCTGTTGTTTGGCACCATCAAAATACTAGATTTTGCCAAATTGTGCTGACATTTTTGTTGCGCACTCAGATTACTTTCTAAAATGGGAAAAATCGGTCAATTGACAAAAGGCAAAAATTGAGCTATTACATTTAGTATGAACATCTATATAAATTCCGTCCATAGATGTACCAAAAATGGGCGTGGTCGAATAACAGATACACCTACAATGTACAAAAAAATATGCTTAGCGCAAAACCGACTTGCAAGCTGATAATTACTAAGTACACTATTAGAGGGCGCAATGATCTACCTGCCACGCCCACTGTTCCTACGTAGATGTGGAAGGCATTTGAGACTTGGCTTAAATTTAACTTTCTTACTTGTTTTCGATTCGTTTAATCGTTATTCTAGATTCATACGCCTGAGCAAATAAAAACAATCGCGTTCTATGATTTTTACTTTGAGTGGTGATGTATACCGAGTCTCTGGAATGTACATGTTGTGTGAAAACTGTTGAAATGAAACAAATGTTGTAAATTCTCTGAGCAACCATCAAGTGTTAATTATTTTACGGCTTTCAAAAGTTCAAATTTACACATTTTAGAACTGTGCACAAACGCACATTAAAGTAGACATAACTTCTTATAAATGCATGTAAACTTTTTTGTGGAAAAGGAAAAAGTTTTCAACATTACAACAGCACTGCTGCCGTGTTGGCTGGAGTGCTATGTGGCAGCCCCCCTTTTGGCAACTCCATAGCTTCCCAGAACCTCCGCCAGCTATATAGTGCTTGAAATTTCACAATAGAGTATCATTTTATATATCTCATGCTATTAAAAGTAAACGACAAGTATGATGAAGATAATAATGGCGATGCCGTACAGATTCATATTGCTTCTGGCACAGGGAATGAACTGTGAATGGTGATAAACGCATTAATCAAGTCAGCAAAACAGTACATGTTAGTGCACTGGTACGCTTACAGTTGTTGTACTGATATTCTACAGTAATATTCAATTTTTCCATTATTAATTGTTTCGGTGTTTTCGGTGAAAAGTATTTGCAATTTCAATTAATTCTTGATGCTTATTGCAGTTAATGGCGATATTATTATGTAGTGGTTTTATAAATATTTACAAGGATAAAATTCAATTGCGAGGATCTTAAGATTAAGTTCACATTGCGATTGAATTTTTGAAATTGAATTTTTTCAAAGGGTACCGCGAAATATATTTTACGCTAATTGGGAGAACGTTCTCGCCCTTGTAATAATTAAGATTATAAAGTGAATCGTTTTGTACGTAACGTTAACAATTTGAATTACTAACTACACCAATTGGTTTTTGATTCTATTCAATCTCACAAGTCAAGCTTTCATTCAAACAATTTACACACTAAATAATGGCCCCAGGAGCAAACTGCTGCCAATTATGATGAGTTTACAGCAAGTTAATTTTTCGGCTTAAGGAGAGTGGACCAAGATACTCGTATATGTATAATTTTTATTTTCGAAAAATGGAAGTGTCAAGAAGTTCTGTTAAAAGACTGGTCGGTCAGCCACTGGCGAAGATTACACATAGGGGTTGGCAGTGCTCGCTTTAGTCGGTCATTTCACCCTTTCCGCACAATAAAGAAATTCGGTAATCTCTAACGCAAAAAGATTCAAAAATGTATGACGCACTGATGACGACAGCTTCGACACTATTAAAAAATGTGGTGGTGATGTGGTGGTGGTAAAAATTTCTTTATCGTATGCATGAGTGTATGTCTTAAGGCTTATACGGGGTGGCTCTTGTATGTGTACATTCCAATCTATATCAATCTTGTGTTTGCAATGACGGATGGCATTTGTCAATGTCAGACATTTTGCTTTTTTCCATTTTCTGCTACTTCGACTGCTACCACTTTTTCACGTTAATCTAATGACATGAGAAGAGTGGCGTAATTCTATAAAGAAAACAAACAAAATTTCTCAATACGTTAAAGATGAACTGAATTTGAAATTCTCACCTTTTTAAGCCACCATTATAATCTCTTTTTATTGAATCGAAAATTATTGCTCCTTGTACGTTTCACCATATTGGGGTTACAAATAGTTGTTATTCTAACTTCTGTTAAGTCCACCATAAAATTTTATTTCTTTTTTCTATTCTCCTTGTATACTTATACATAATGCGGTTATCCGTTGATCGGTCTTTCTCATGGAACCAAATTATGTAAAATTTTCAGAGTTGTTACCGTAATGGTGCAAATGCACAGAAAGGATTTTTGGAGATTCCATCAAAGAGTGTACGAGTAATCACATTAAAATTCGATTCCTTCAAACCTGCAACAATAAAATGTTAAAGTTTAAAACTTTGAAGAATATTTCATCGATAAATTTCCGAAACCTCGAGAGCATTTGTTATCTTCCGTATTTTGGCTAGTAGTGTTTTTGTGCTCAGTTCTTAATGGAAAAATTTTACGCCCTCTCTCGTGGGTGAATTAAATTGTTTTTTAGTATTTTATCGAAAAGATTCTCAATCGATTTATATGACTATTCGAATTATATAAATATTTGTCAAACTGCAAGTCGCACTTTTCGAGGTATCTCGATGACGTGACAAAGACGCAATTTTCAATATTTTTCAAGAAAAATAGGGAAAACAGTCTTTTTGCACAATTACCTGCAGCGATCCTGTAAACCAGCACTTGAAAGTTTGTGATGAACATAGATGCATTTCAAAGCAAAAATTTCAGTATTAGAGGATGAACTTTTCCTAATGAGATCTTAGGAGCGCTCCTAATACATAATTTTTTTATTACTAGTTGATTCGTTTCCGGATTTTAGTGTCGTTTAATATAAGTATGCACTTTCAAAATAAATTCTATAAAGAGCGATCAAATAAATATAGGCTCACGTCGAATTTCACGTAAAACGTTTACACAATTTAAGCGTATCCTTGCTGAGAAATATTTCTATGATAAAAGAATGTGGAAGGAGTTCCGCAAGTTATCTTTCCTAAGTCATGATCATCCTCCGGCCAGGATAATTGATTAAAATCTGTAAGGGAGAGCGAAACTCCGCTGGTGGGACCAAGTGTTTGATGGTTCATTAATAATTAATGGAGAAAGGACTGAACGGGAAGACCGAAGCGGTCAAAGACCTAAATAGATTGTAATAGGGGAGTAATGATGATGGTCCAGTACGTCTCTGTAAAATTACAGTGCAATTGTAGGAGGCGTTAAGGAAGAATATCTTTCACAAACCACGCCTTTGATGCCAGAATAACTGTCCTCGCATAAGGGTTAAATGAAACTGCAAATTAAAATCTCTTCTCTTTTCTAAGTGTACCATCTTTGGGAAGGGTGGAGGGAAGTAAAATATTATGCAAGTGATATGAGTCAAAATGCAACAAGTAACAAGTACAAACCCTGTATATAGCTTAGGCCACACATTGAATACCCTTCACATTCATACTTCATTTGTAGCAAGAATTTTGCAAGTCTGCTATATGACCCGTCCCGTTTCAGCACAAGATCAAAACAGTAAAAATAAGCGCATGTACTAAATTTGAACTTTGCACTTTAATTTTTGTGGACATACTTATGGACGAGGCTATTATCCTATTTTGTAATATAAAAAGTACTCTACTTAAGCAGTGAAGGAATATTTTCACATAGTTTCAGCGCAATATATCAATTTTTGAGACCGCGGGACACATGCATTAAAACACCTCCAAACGTCCGATGACAATGCTCCTCAACTTCTGCATTTAACTATTCAGATATCTCGTTGTGTCCCTTTATATATCACAACCGCTCACCCATAGCCGTATGAACTCTGAAAGCCTTAATGGTCCAAAACAGAAATGATTTTTAGGGTCTCTAGAATATGACAAACATTTTGATAAAAAAAATATGAGGCTGTACGTTTATTGGTTGTTCAAGACGTTTTGTGGAATAATCAGCGTACCAATGGATCAGCCATTTGTAACACTCTGCCACCACCTTTCCTTCCTTACACTCTTCGCATAGGCATTATTTACGTACGATTTATGAATTACTTCGAAAAGGCCACAAAATTTAATATCAAATTTGTTGGTCTGTTGACATCCAAGATCAAGCATCAGAGAGAGCGAAAGGTACACATTCTTAATCAGCTTCATAAACTTGTTAGTCCAGAATTCGATCATTTTGATGGAATTATATGCATGCCCCGCTCACATGCAAAGGCGAAGGTCATTCAAGATGTGGCTCAAACTAAATCTATCTATCTAACGTGTCCATTCATTTAACTGTTCAATCTCTTATTATTTAGGAATTCAATAACTTGATTGTAATGGAATGAAGTTGCTGACCACGCTTCCTCACAATATGTCTTGTGCAATATTATCAGTGCGACTACAAAGCACCATTGGTGTTAAGATTAACAGTAATTCTAGCGAAATGCTCGTGGAATGTTGTTGCGTTTGGGGTTTGCATTCCCTTTAACCATCTCGACTAATACACATTACTCGCGACAGACTTTGTGGCAAATTTTAAACGTCCTCTATTGTTCTGTTATTGATGTGTAGTTGTATGTCAGTTTATCCCGTTATTTGCTGTTGTGTTTATACGCATTCAAATCCATTAATAAATTATAAATTTATTATCGTTGCGCTCCTATGATTAATGAAGTTCTTCGAAGTATGTGTAAATGTGTTTTATGCATACCACAAGGCGCACATGTGTGCAAGTATTTATTCAAATTTTGTTCTTTTCATTTTAACATCCTCATCATATTTTTGTTCATTTTTTTCCTTTTTTAATAATTTTCGTCACAATCATTCATACGTAGCATCATGCAATGTATTCTATGTAAGGATGTTTTCAATTAAATCACACACACACTCATGTCACGTAGCAAAACAAACCTTTTCGGAACTATACATATTTAAGTTCATTTGCTGGGAGTGCTGTTTGTTTTTGGTTGAATAATGTCCAGACATTGCTTTGACAGTTGGACAACATTTAATCGTTTATCACTTTCGATGTATTTATGATGATTAATGATTTTTATTTAATAATAAACGTATAATACATGTTATATGCCTCACGCGTCTAAGCGAGGGCGTTATCTTAAACTAAAGACGATCAGTTAAAGATACTTTTAATACTTTCTTTCCATGCTAGATATGAAAATTTGTTTGTTACTTGAAGTTGTAGCACAAAGGTGTAAAATGAAACTAAAAGTAAATTTGTGGAAACATGTACAAATTTTCTAATATTTAAAAACCACACACACATACACCCACATGCAAATACCACATACAAACGCTGAGGGTTGAAACGCGTAGGCCATTAAGAAACCCAATTGTTGCATATCTCTGAGAATTGCTACTAGAAACAATACATACACAGCGATAAAGTCAACGGGACTTGCATTGGAATTGCACGATGTGACATTGAAAATTATATAAAGAGCAAAAGTCAATTGTCGGACAACTTGGAATGTGAAAGCGGGAAACTAAGCACAGTAGTGGGTCAACTGTGTAAAAGGATTTACAAGATTAGAACAATTGACTTTTAATGTGCACATTTGCATATACATACACGTCCATTGGATACGGTGCGTAGGTAGCAAGAAGGATAAATAAACAAATACTCCCTGCACCTACGTCGTTTACCTCTACCAAATGCATCTTCTTCCATGCCATACAATTTGAAGGAATATTTTTATTCATTTCTTTCCTGGGGTATACCAAGACTGTCCCTTCATTTGAAACATCCAGGAGGACCCATCAGAGATCCTGCACAGTATATGTATTCTCGATCAGCATCAAAAACTGAATCGGTCTTGACTTGTCTATTTCTGTTGTTGGTGTTCTCAAGTTCGTAAATCTTGATATATTGAGCTGACACTTCTGGTTTTTGCAAGCAGATTACTGTTTGCATTCTACACAACCATGTCTAGCATGTGGAAGAACTACTTTTTTAACCATTTTAAAGTTTTACGAATCCAATGAACCGATTTTAAAACCATATCAATTTTGGCAACGGCTCCCATATTGACATTATAATCAACGACGCATCGGCTTTTGTATTGGCAATCCGGTAAGATAACCTACCTTGGTTGTATGAACGATGTTTGCCGAATGGCAAGTTGTTATCATCCAAACATCTCGTTTGTCGTGACATTTTAACGTTAATAAATTATTGCCCGAACGAAATGATGTGTCGCCTTAACAGTAGCTCATGTAAAGTATGAAATTAAAGTATATATGGCATGAATGTATATGCACGCACTTTGTACCCGCGCGCCCACTTTCTATACGCTCTTCGTATATATACGCCCGTCGGAGCGAAAGGGTTAATGATTATCGAACATAATAAAAAAATGTATTAAAATTTACCACAAGTACCTTAAAAATCTTACCATTTATTGGAAAACGACGCTTAAAAAATACTCCAGAAAATTTTTATTCTGAATGCTCTGCGACTTGTAACTCATTATTCGACATTAATACATAATTACTTGGTTGTTGCATACCGCAGATGATATCGTTTGTTAGTGCAATATTTAAAGTGCAAAAAGATCAAGGCCATCGTCAAGTTCGCCTCTTTTATCCCAACAACTTTTGTATTTGAAGACCTCCTGAAAAATTTCATCCTGCGACGTTGCTCTGACAATATATTCTTAAGAACCGCTGTACCCCTTTACCCCTAATAATCCTAAGGAGGTAGTTAGTTGTACAATAAATCAACTTTCTATTCTGTGCAGATAACTTTACCATCTTAGCTGGTGAACACACAACTTCTAACGAATACTTATGAAAAAAAATGGGCAAAAGCAAATGTGTGAGATTAATAAAACGTTAAAATATGTATATGTGCATTTATTTAGAGATAGAAACAACAATGAATTATTATAACAAACGGGAGAATCGAAAAAATATTGTGATGAGATCTGAAACAAGAAAAAACAAGTAGAAAAACTAAACTTGGCATTGGGCAAATCTTAAATACCCTCCACATCTATATACAAACGGTGGGCGATTATGTCCTTTAATAATACTTGTGTGATGTGTTTGTTATCGGACCACGCCTATTTTTATCACATTGATGCATCAGACAATTATACATGTGTTATATATAGAGTAACTTGATAGGTCAATTTTTGTAGCAAACAAATAAATTTTCATCGATTGTGGGCGTAGTTCTTGACCGATTTTACATATTTTAAATGGTGAACTGTGTGCAAAAACTAAAAATCTCTACACAAAACTTAATCTCAATATTTGCAAATTTGCAACCATGAGAATGCCAAATATACGGACAGACGGACAAGCTTAAATGCACTGAGTTTTTGATGTTGCTTAAGAATATATACTTTGTGGTCTCTGACACCTCCTCCTCAGTGTTGCAAATATAATGACAAACTTAGTATATCACCCATTTCATGTGGAGAGTATAACAATATGAATTTCTATATGTATGGATCTCCATAATAATTTCTTACCTGCCTAATGAACGGCCGGCAATGTTATGTATACAAAAACACGAACGGCAGTAGAGCATCAGCCATTGACCCCAGTTCCAAAGCGTTCCATAATCAACCAGTTTCAGTTTTATACAAAACGTAATAATATATGTAATGTGTATTCTAAATACCACACCACTACATTGTATACAAAATAAACATTTTCTACCTGTCAATAGACGTTCTCCAACAAAATCTTCTACAATTAATCAACCACCATTATAAAAGCGACCTTTTTGTGTGCATTAAGCCAAATCGGTTCGATCAAAGGATGTACATACGTACATACGTACTCACAGCCATATAGAAAGTTGAATTTCTACAGCATCAACTCTATTTATGGTATTTTAATGGCCAGTGCTTCTGAACTATGTGACAAAATTTGTAGAAGAAAATGGTGAAATAGAAATATGGATTACAATACAATATCAATCATCGAAGATTGACTGAAATACCATTTCTATACCCAGCATCACTTTGTCACAACGATTGCAACGTCCCGAAGGTGGCGTTGGACACCACACAAAGTGTACATATTCTGAATCAGCATTGAATACCGAGTCGATCTAACCTAGTCTGTCTGTGTGTGTTGTTGTGGTCACTATTTTGATCGTACTTTGGTTGTTATTAAATTAGATATAAACGGAGTAACGTTTTCAGTTTTTTTTTTGCACTGTGAGCAAAAACAATTTTTTAAAGATTTTTTTCCGAATTACTCATAAAGTATGAAAGATATGTTGACATTTGTATAAACTCATTAGAGGATCTTGGTGGCTATATGGTGGTCATGCAAGGTTTATTCTCAGCCAAATGTAGTTTCGCTTTTAATTTAATAAACCTTGAGCTTGTGTCGAATTCTAGATATATTTGAACAATGCATGATTTTTAGGTTTTTTACCTATTTTACCCAATTTTTCGTAAAAATATTGATTTCTTCTCTCCATTTATGCAGCCTATTGGAAATTTGCTTTAGCTTTCTATTGTAAGCGTTCCAAGGACAGACAGAAATAGCTTCAAGAACGCACGCAGGGACAAACATGGCTAGATCAATTTAGATTTCGATGGTGATTAAGGTCTCTAAGGGTCCATTTTGGGTGTTGCAAATGGAACACCATGCTTGTGCTGCACTTTCTCGGATTTGGCCTAAGAAAACTTTTTCATTTGTTTATATTTATGTTGTTCATATAACGCATTTGGTCGGATGTGTCTGTCACAATACTATACTGTTCAAATCTCTCCAAAAAAAGAAAAAAAAACCCTGATTATTCATTTATTATTTTAAACAACACTTTTTCCTTCTTTGGACATAAACGCGTACGTAAGAGGGAAAAATCATTATGAGAAATCGCCCCTATGGAATGCTACAGTCAATGCGTCAATTAATATTATTATAACTGACGAGTTGTACGGCACAGTGTGGAAACGACTAATTTGCACTTATTCGTTGAAAATTTTTGTGTTTTCTCGGAACTGAAGTGTCTTTGGGAATAACAATTTTGCGCAAAGTACTCATCCATTGAATACACTTGTTTCACTTAACATTTCCATCTTTCACATTGTTATTTAAATAATTATAACAAAATGGGAACAATTGCTTTATAAGCATTATTTAAGCACCATTTTCAATAAAATTGGTTGCTACCTTGGGGCTGAAATAATCATAATTACAACTGCATTTACATATGTGTTGGCATATTAGTAGCCGGCAACCGCAACCGCAACCGCAACCGCAATGCGTTACTGCTAGTCAAAAAGTGATTATAGCAAATGCAACTGGAAGACTACCAATCGAATTCCTCGCACTTGCAGTGTATGTGTGTGCCGATATAGAAGAACGCAAGTACGATGGGCCGCATGGACGGTTGTGTGCCTTGCGTGAAAAGCTAATAATGATTTAATGGAACGCTAAAGGAGAACATGCACACGATAATAAAGTTATTAACTGGGACCCCTATTACGGTCTTTAACTTTTAAACGCATTAAATATTAAGTGAATGGCTTACGCAGGCACCCATCGAAATTATTATTTTTCGAAAAGCAATCACTTGCCCATACATAAACACACAACGTCAGTGTGTACTTAATTTTATATTGCATTGTATTTATACGAAATATTTGCACTTGGGTGTAAGGAAGCAATTTCCTATAATTACGAGCATTTAAGCTGAATAAACGTACTTTCCATCCGCGCCGCACGTGGGACATTTTATTCATTCTATTCGTTTCTAAGTATATGCACACGTAAAAGGTGGAGTACATGAGCGAGGCAGTGCAACGCATCATCATTTAAAACTCATCAAATACCACACATTATAAAAAATACGGCGCTGCCTGCAGAATCCAATCTTATGAAGAGGGTAGGGCAGGTATTCCGAGACAGACACCTAGATTCTCTGTAAAAAAAAATGAAAAATTGAAATAAACCTCATCAAGACATCAATCGTTCCTAAGTCGATTTCACGATTCCCAAATTTCAGTAGATATTAACCGTGTAAACATCCAGAACGTCGCCATTTAGCACGAGTTTATAAAAAAAAATCCGTGGAACAAGTTGCCATGTTTATATGTTCTAAACATCCTTTCACACATGTTCTATTATATAGAAAAGCATAGATGCGGTTCTTTGATTTGTAGGCGCTTGTTTCCCCCTTTCTACATTGCAATGGCAGGCGTGGATGTAAATTGATTTGGTCTTTAATGCCTCCTTTTGATGGTTAAAAGTGGAATTGCAAACGAGAACATAAGCTTGGATATGAACAGTTTGTTATATTGTGAGTTACGCATGTCGCCGTTATATGGAGAAAACGTGTTGTCCCTCGACACCATCTCGATTAATTTAATGATTTATATTTTCCAAATTTGTTTTCTTTTTCCGATTATTGGTGTTTTCTGCTGCAATTTCATTTCGTTTAATCGCAATAATTATTGTAATTGAGTGCATGTGAACGGTTTGCATAACGCAGCACTTTAATAAGATCATAATGTTTCAAGCACCATTTAGTTAATACGTACAATTAAGTTGCCGAGCTCATTGTTTTTGCAAGGCAATAAGTATTTTCAACCACTTATGTTGTGGGCATTATATCAAGTAGCTTTCGTCCATTCGTTGAACAGGTTGTGTAATTAATAAATTCTGTATAAATTCCGATAAATTCATTTTCTACTCTCGTTTTTGCGTACTTTCATAGAATCTGTCAATTTTTGTAAATTGTACGACAATGTGTATGTGTACGTACTACTTAGGAAGTGTGACAAATTTCTGCTGCTTTTTTTTTAAATCACAATTTTGCATAATAGAGCGTAAGTGTGCCTGAAATCAGTTGGACGTCCATTTAGCCTTGAGCGCATCTACTGAAACTGAAAGTACGATTCGCACATGCTTCTTAAATATTTTTACGTACATACATAAATACATGTGTTAATGCAGGCCGCTCTTACTTTCTTCAGATTCCTGTCGATACACTGAACAAAAATTTCATTAGAATCCAATATGTAGGAACAGGCATTCGGACACTGCAATAATCGTTTAAAGCAGTTCTAATATTCATCTTCATTATGTTCTGGTGGACGCTTCAACTAAAATCATCATTATCATCAACTGCGCGCATGTCAAATATTTGATTTTCAAATTCCGCAAAAGATTCAGAATGTGATGCTTATCAAGAATTTTTGTAGCTTTCGTGAGTCCCGATAATTCCTTCTGAGCATTGCAGGCGTTGTCACGAAATGATCCCGTGGGTGGGTGCGGAAGAGAGCACTTATTTGTTATTAATTTATTTGTACCATCATTTTAATTTACAATAGGAGCAGTCACGTGACCTTCCTTACTGATGTCTATTAAGTAAAATTAATGAGTCGGTCCGCACAACAACTACCTGGACAATGAGCATTGCTCATCTTTTTTCTAAACAAATACGTTGATGATGCCTTAGGGCGATGGTGGGCAGTGTTGTGGTACAAACCGAGTAAGTTGAATTTAATGAGGAAACACTTAACAGTTTTAAACACAATCGTTATTATAAATGTCGTAAGTACGTTCCACGCGTACATGTGGTTGTACCTATACTATATGGTTGGATGTACTTCCGTGGAAAGGCATTAACATTACCTACCAGTGCAGAAGCTACCAGTGCAAGTGCATATTGAACCAAGGCAAGCCTCTGCTTTCTTCATTATTGAAAGCGGGAACAGTGCGTAATATTCATTTCCTTCATTGAGTACAACAGATTTATGTAAAGAACCAACCAACACAACTGCCGCACTTATATAAAATAACCCTAAACGCACGCCTCTCTCCCCCTAATTGCACAAAGGACACAAAGTGTGTAGTACAACATCATGTGCCTCGAAATGTATTGCGGTTTGAGTGTTTTAGAAACAAATCGGCAGCAATTTCTTTAAATGAGTGCGATATTAAATTTAATGATGCAGCCGTATTTCAGTTCTCTTCTCACGATTGAATGCGTTCTCGGTTCTGTTTTTATCTTCCGATAATGCTGCTGTTTAAAGGCTTTCTTGCCAGTTCGGTGTGCAACACAAGAGACACCTTTGCTATGGTCTCATTGTGGATACTCCATATAATTGCCGCAAATTTCTCATTTTCGAATTTTCTGCTGCATGTGCAAAGGTAAGAAATGTTTGCAAGAATGTGGCCGAAATGTTCTTGTTGGTAATTTAATAATGTTTTTCTTAGCATTACATATGAATTAACTGTCTTATCGGTGGAGAAAAATAAAATGATTAGATAGCCGCTCAGACGTTGCACTGAAATTGGCAAAGAAAGTGAGTAGATTAATGTTGCAGAAGATTGACATTATGAAAGCACCGAGTTCGAGTTCGATGAATGTCTCATTGAAATTCTATTTAGTGTTTTTCAAAATGAAAATAAAATTTGCAATCTTGTCAAATATTCCTGTTGCAGTTATATCAAAATATCTTGAATATGTACGCAAAAGAATATCTTGTAGTTTCTAGTGAATATAAAAAGCATTCCAATCGATTGCACCACTTAATGCCACAGCATCCATTTTTACGATTCTCTCTACATTCATTTTTCATGGTGTGAAAATATCGCCAACGGAAAGACAGAATTCAATACAAATGTCAGAGCAAATGGGGCGCGCGCCGGCTGACAGAGTCAAATTTCAAAACATTCATATACGTACTCGTACATGCACGTAACAACGCATGTGCTCACATCACTGGTATTGTATAAAAATAACAGGCGTGTACAAGGGAAAAACTCACATTGTCGCGCTGTTTGTTGGGAGTAGTTTTACATAAAAAACACTTTGTACACAAAACGAATGTGTGTGCATTCGTAACCGCAGCAGTTACTGCACTGATTTTCCACACTCACTCACAGATGCACTTGTTTAGGGTGGAAATGGTGATGGCGTTGCTGCGAGATTCAAACACTGAGCGGGAAAAAAACTGACACAGCAGCCATATTGAAAATCATTCAAGTATTTCGAAAACCGTAGGCGGAGTTCTATGGTGCGTGTGCCACACATAGAAGCCAGTGAAAGCAAGTGTTTGGCTGAACACAATGGTTTACAAAAAAGTAAAATAGTAAACAATATGGCTGATTGTTTTGGCACACAAGTTGGAAGAGTTCCACTATAGAGCGCAGCTATGCTTGGGTATGAAAACCAAACTCTTGTTGTAAATTTCAAATGCTATCGTGCACACATTGTGTTCGCAGGTGTTTGCTTTTGCGCATGCGGTAGCTATGTGACGATATTATCACAAGCACAAGTTTTTTGAACTGGCCTAAAATTCGAAAACACGAAGAGTGAGAGTTCACATCACCCTACCCTAGTTCGAATTCTGAAATTGTGTGACTGTGTGCGTAATCCAAGCTGACGATGTGTTGGTGAATTTCGAAGGTTTGAAAAACGTAAAAATTTTCGAAATATTTTCGTTACCAGTCAGTGTGGTTCTCACGAAAAACTCTCACTCACACAAATGCTTAAATGCATCACTTTGCAGTTGTATGCGTTAAGAAAAATAATACTGAAAATGCAGAGTTGGTGAGCGCGAATGGAAACAAACGGAAGGAAGATTACCTTTAAAGCGCACTTATCGCTGTATCCTCTAGTTAATTGAAATTTTGAACAAAGAGCCATAAGAAAGGACCTATTTCCCGCACACCGGCAATAATAAAAGTTCATGAATTCATTAGCAAATATTATGGCAACGGTTAGTGTTTTTAAAGGAGAACACGAACACTCTAAATTAATCGATCGAAGTGTTTCGCAAGTTATTTACGAGCATAACTGCTTTTTTTCATTCACTTCTTAATGCCTCTTAGTGCATCTGCCTACAGGCAACTTGTTGCAGTTCATGATTGATGAATGGATTTACGTAACGATTTTTCATTCGAAAGCGTGTTCGTTTGTTAAGTGCTTATTAAAAGAGTCATTGTTGCGACGACTGCCGCAGTCGCACAACATTATTAGAATGTGTTCGACTTCGTGTCTTTAGAATTGATCATTTGATCGATTGTGTGAATTTGCGTTCATACCTCAACATGTGTGTGGAACCGTCATTATGGTTGTGACGGCTCGCCAAGAGATTCTTAAATAAATGGTGAATGTCTTTACTTGCTTTCACAACTTAATTTTCAATGGTGCATACGCAGGGCTCGTGAAGGGCAGTGATTAATGATTTCTCGAAAAACCCATTGAAGATGTATATTTAGTCTCTAAATTAGGAGAGATTTCAAACACTCCAAATTGAGAATGATGGCTTTCTTAGTTTTCAGAAATAAATGCATTTTGAATCTCATTCACTTACTTTAATTCTTACGTCACCCCTCTTATGTCACTTTTCCAAACAAAGTTCGAATGCGTGACTATTACATTTTAATTTCTACTTCTACGAGAGACAGGTCGACGCTTACCTCATTTTTACACTGCAGGTGTAAGAGTTGGTCTTACGAAATTGTTTGTAAAGCTTTGGTGGGATTTATAGATAATAGTGACCCTCCTAGCTGAGCGTTCCTTATTTTATTAACAAATCTAACTGTCAGCTATCTCTCCTTACATATAGAACACCATTTCACGTCTAAGGTCTGCTTTCGAAAACGAATAAAATCAGTCTGTCCACGACGTATTTATTACGCATTACGCGCCTTATTGGTTTTGATCGGATTTTGTACCTGTTCTCCATTTGGGAAAAACGCTGAAGTAATTTCGTTATTTTGCTATCCCTATACCCATTAGTGTTCTCAGATTGTCAATACTTTTGCCAAATTTTGAACTGGAAAGCCCCCATCTCTTAATTGCACAACTAACTAATCTCAAAAGGTTGGATACAACAACAACAATTTATATTTATTTATTGTTATTTTTTTTACTTCTACACCATTGTTACGAGATGAAAACTTGCACAAATATCTCTGCAATATTGATTATGTGTCCTTCTAAAAACGATCTTAAAACCTGACATCATAATAAGCGATTAATCAATTGGAATTATATTAAAAAATAAACATGATAAACGTATAAACATGAACATATTTACAGCCATACACTCAGCCATACAAGAAGCACAAAGGTGACAATGGATTATATGTAAACAAAGGAATGCACATACATATTATTGGCCAGAATCAGCATCAGGTCCGGAGCAGACAATAATAATACAAATAACACCATACATGACATAGTGAACAGAAATCCTTTCTTTTTTGTTGCTGTATGACTGTGTAAATAAAAAATGATAATGCTCTCCTTCTTGTTGGTGCCGGTATATTAAGTTTTGTTATTGCGTTTGGAACACACGGAGTACACCGGAAAAGTATAAATCCTAGCTTTGTCACGATAGTCTAATATAAGCCATCGACTACTGAAAAAATACACAAGTTTCACACAATTCCAAGTTTGCTATTCCCATGAGGATGCGTCATATATTGGATCAGTATTATAATCGGAGTCGTTAACATGTGCGTGTGTCCGTGTGATTGAACGCCTACTTTGAACTACAAAGTTGAAATTTGCTATACGTACTTAAGTGTAAGCTATCCGTCGGTGCAATCGAATTCTAATGAAAAGTAAAAATGTAAATTATTCTTAGCCATAGAGCCCTCAATTGCACAGATTACGCACACAATCTGCTAGTATTCCAGATTTGAATTAAGTCAGAGTGTTGAATTTTTTCTATGGTGTCTCTAACTCATCAACTCAAAGTGCTCTCCATCAGCTTTGGTTTGCCCACTTGGAAATTATATTTTAGCTCAAAAATTTAGAATCAAGACAATATGTTTACTAAGAACAAACACATTTTCTTCTTAGGAATAAGTTATGCACTGTTTAACTCAATGTGTTTGCCGTTGAAACGTTCGCGGTGGTAAACTTGAGCTATCAAGTTGAAATTCTCTGTAATTATACTTATAACAGGTGAAACAAGTAAGAAAACTAAATTCGGCTTAGGCCAAATCTTAAATACCATCCACCTCCACAACGGTGGGCGTGGCAAATATATATATTGCGCCCTCTAATAGTATATGTCTTAGGTATCAGCATGCAAGTGTACTTTTACGTTGAATGTGGTTTTTTGTAAATTGTGGGCGTGTCTATTATCCGACCAAGCCCATTTTTGGCACGTTAGTCAATTGGATAACTATGTATACGCGTACAAAATTTCAAGTTTCTAGGTCAACTTTTGTGGCAGCTATAAAGATTTTTATTAATTTGGACCCGATAGGACTATCGGTCGGGATATAATTTTTATACTCTCCACCTCAGCGATGAAGGTGTACTAAGTTTGTTCTTCCGTTTGTAACACCCAGAAGGAGGCGTCGGAGACCCTACAAAGTATATATATTCTTGATCAGCGTCAAAAACTGAGTCGATTAAAACACGTATGTCCGTGTGTCCGTCTGTTATTGCCCTCAGCGTAAAAATATAACTTGCTAGTGTATACGTAATATATATTATTAGAGGGGGCACTTGCCAGCCTACTGCTTATATGCAGATGAGGAGGGTATTTAAGATTTGGCCCAAGCCAAGCGTTTTTTACTTGCTTATTATTATTATTATTACGTTATGCACAAACTCAATAAAGTTCCTAAATTCCTTGAGTCAATTGGAATTCTTTCATTGTATGTACATTGCTTCGTTAACTGCGGCCAAACACGCCATATTATGATAAATCTTTGAATTGCATTTGGTACAAGACTGCACTTAAGGACAAACCCGTTCCATATAACTACTTGTACGTATATTTGGAGTCAATATATGAGTGTGCCTACAATATAAGTGATATATGAAAAACACAATTTATCAACAAATTTATAAAGACCGCTATCTTTGTGGACAAAATGTAAATGTTGGCTCTCATTGGGCTTCCGTTGAGTGCGGTTTCACCTTAATTTTAAATAATTAATTAATTTAGCTAAAAACGTTTACTTTGAATATATTTCGCAAAGCTGCACATTCTGTATTATTTTTGCATCATTATGAGTTTTGGTTTGTTGGCATTATTGGCGTTATATTAACGCAGTATATCAATTCTTCGAGCAATATAGAATTGTACTCTAGTGTACCATACAAACCGACCTAATATGAGTGTTTTTTACTTTGCGATAATTCTAAATCTCATAATAAAATGTCTTTCCATTTAAAAAGAAAAAAGATTCATATTAGGGCGGTGGTATGGTACACCATTGTACAAAATCATATATGCAGACCAGATTCTATTCGTCGAATTTTTAAACCTCTCGGTGTATATCAAGCATGAAGTTTGCATTTAGCTCTGGTCATAAAGAAAGGCAGAATACTGAAAATTATAGTACAGTTGGATCTACCGAGTATTCGATGCTGATTGTAAATATAAATACTTTGTACGGTCTCCGGCGCCACCTTATGGGCGTTGCAAACGTTTTGACAAAGTTATTTACACCTCCATATAGTTGAAGGTTATAAAAGGTTATAAAAGAAAGCGTTTTAAGTGTTATATCTTCCGACCTTTTGAAGGTGTTATAATAAACTTGCTAATGTAAATATAGAACAAGTTATGAAAATTATAAGTAATCGTAAAAATTAGAAGAATTATTATGATTGCATGTTTGCGGATTTTTTCCATATTACTCACATATACTGAGTAGAGGGTGTTGGTGTTTAGATGGTGGACATTTAGGATTTGTCCTTTTAATACTATTTTCACTCAGAATTTTTGTATGTTGTTTGGTAAAGTATTGTTTTGGGAAGACCGTGGAACGTTAATTTCAACGCACCCAATGCTTATTCTTACTTTGTGTACACCATGTAAATCCATTTTCATTTAAAAAAAAGGTCTCTTACCTTAGTTCGTATGTAGAGAGTGGAAATGTTAGTGGAAATAATTTTTTGTATTAATTTTTATTGTTTTTGTGTTTATATATTTTTCGTTACCACTTTTTTCGTTATGTACTTAAAAAATTAATTTTTTTATTGATTATTTACAATACAATGTTTTGCTATTAATACAAATACAATTTGCGCAGTTTTTATAATTAGTTGTATACAGAGAATTTGTTGAGTGTTGTTGTTGTTGTTGTTGTTTTTGCGATACCAAATATTAGAATTTTTTAAAAAAATTTAATATTATTCCAGTGCTTTGACTTTTGAAGTTTTAAGTTCTCACATTTTCATAATAGAAACACTTTGGGTAACTATCGAAGGGAAGCTTTTTACAAATGTTCTGGCAATAATTCGTTCATGGGAAAACGTGTTAGTATGGAGCGTTGTTTTTGTAACATCAACTTCTTTCACCTCAACAACATTGACTGTTGGTTAAGCTATCAACGACAAATTTGATAATGATTCCTTTACTTATACCCTCCACATAAGATAATATTAAGGATATTAAGTTTATCATTCGTTTTGCAAGGCCCAGAAGAAGGCGCCAAGAACACCACAAACTATGTACATTTTTGACCAACATTGACATGTGATTCGAATTAACGATGTGCGTCTGTTCGCCTACTTACGGTCGCAAAAATAACGATACTGAGCTGGATCTTAGTAAAGATATTCTTAGTCAGTTTCGATAGGTTACCATTTGAAATTGCCAAAATCGGTTAACAGCCACACCCACAATTTCCTATTCACAAACGTCTTTCACGGCCACAAAAATGGAGCTATGAAATTTAAATTTAGCACATATCCGATATGTGTAGTAATCGACCTTCGACGGACACGTCACGCCTACGCGTATTATGTGGAAGGTATCTTAGGTTTGGCCTGAGCCAAATACGACTTTTTTTTTGTTTATTTCAGAATTTAAAACTATGTTTACATTCAGTTATATTGATACATTATTTACAACTCGCATGCTGTTGCGACCAATCTAAAAACAAAAACCTGCGATTGTACAGTTTCCTTTAAGAATTACTATCTTCAAGTCCAATACATGCAAGTGGTATATTTACAGTTTAATTAATATACGAGTATGTTGTGTGACTTTGGTATTATAAACGAAAGCTGCGCGGCTCTTGCACTAACTAACTGTTTTGTTAAGAAGACGAAAGATTGAAAAAAATGCAACTTCTTCAATTTTGAAATTTTGTTATATACAATACATCTGCATCATTTGAACATATTATACCTATATTTTATTATATAAAAGTTTGAGCGTTATTAAGGAATAATTCAAAATAATTATGTTTCAAAACTACTATTGTACCCACCACTCCAAGGATGGGAGTTCTATTACTTTGTTAAAATGTTTGCAATGCAATGTTGCACAAAAGGCGCTGAAGTCCATCCGTACGCCAGCAAAAAATGGAAGAAGAAGACATTTTTTGAGGAATCATTCACTATTGCTCTGAGTGTGAAAGATGGAAATTCCTTAGAGGAATTTGTTGTCCCGATGGTGGGTATTCTAGGCTTCACTTAAGCCAAATTTAGCGTTTCTACTTCTTTAGTGTTTAACGTTTAATGTTTAAGGTTTAATGTTCAATGTCATTAAATGAAGTTGAAAAGATACAGTGTTTGTTTGCTTGTATGCTTAGATTTTTTCTAGTGGTAAAAATAGATTTCTGTTTTTCAATAATTTTAATAATTAGTATACGTGTGGGTATATAGTATGGGTAGTGTTTGGTATATCTTTGTCTCGAACTATTTGTATATAAAGTCGGAGCCTGAGAGCAAAACCAGTTCTCTGTTTGGTTCAGCTCCACGTTCTATTTACACATGTCAGTATGTAAATATTGCGTTATTTACTTAGAGTGTTATCTGATATAAATTTTAGTAATGTACACATTGCAACAATTGTTCATGTTTTGCTGATGCTTAAGCCTAAGTTTTTTTTCTTTTTTTCAATTAAATGTACATATATGGTATACTTGTGCTTACAGTTTAGGTTTTCTATTGATTACTTCTTGTAATATTTCGTATTAAATAACTTATTTAAATTTGAGGTCACATGAGTTGGTTTTGTTGAGTTCTTTTTTATTTTTAATTTGCTATATTATTCTTTTAATGCCTTAACTTAACATTGATAACAATATTTGGAGATTTAACGTAAAAAACAAAAAAAACACAAACATTCACACAAGGTCAAATGAAAAGTTTTGTGTAAAGAACATTGAAATTGAAGAAGAAGAAGAAAAAAAGAATATAAACAAAAGCAGGGTTGTGCGTGAGTAAGAGGGAGGGGTTATAATTTCCTATTGGTTTCGCAGTTTGGATGACTCTTTTATATCATTTATTGTGGACTATTTGGCGGTGTAATCTCATCACCTTCACCTCCAGAGCCAGGCTCACCCTTGGTCTTGTTCTCCTTTTTCCATTTCATGCGACGGTTTTGGAACCAAATTTTTATTTGCCTCTCCGTCAAACACAGAGCGTGGGCGATTTCTATTCGTCGACGTCGTGTCAGATAGCGATTGAAGTGGAATTCCTTTTCTAGCTCTAAAGTCTGGTAGCGCGTATATGTTTGGCGACCACGTTTTCGTTCTGTAAGGTAAGAATGAATAGATTATTCAAAGGTTCCATCAAATGATATTGTCTCACGAAAAGCAACAACAACTACCAAGGAGACTACAAAAAAAAAAAAAAAAAAAATTTATAATACAAAGTAAATAAACTAAATAAACTAAACACTACATAGAAATTGAATAAAATCACCAACAACAAAAACAATATCAAAGACAACCGTTGCGAGGATGCTTCAATGAATATTTGTACTTGTCAAAAACACAACATGTGTGTTGGCTAAGGTTGCATCGGATCATCGGGACTTGTCTGCTGCACATTTTTATAAATTCGAGCTGAGATTTTTATGCATATTAACGTACTACATACAGGCGCACACATTTTTAATATTGTTTTAATGCTACACTACAATACTGTAGTATCTGTGACCAAGAGTATAGAGGCAGACCAAAC
Organism: Ornithomya chloropus; assembly: GCA_963971445.1. Lineage (NCBI taxonomy): Eukaryota > Metazoa > Arthropoda > Insecta > Diptera > Hippoboscidae > Ornithomya > Ornithomya chloropus. The sequence continues at coordinate 23,290,703 of OZ020529.1, forward strand.
GAAGATACGATAACTAATTATACGCAACGCTCTCAAGCATTTATCAACAAATTTTAAGCAGGAACATCATTTACCTTCACATATATATAGATATGTATGGAGATTTACACACTGTATATATATGTACGAATATAACTGGCATGTTAAACAAATCAAAAGTAAAAACAAAACGCACACCGAAGCGTCCTGAAAAGATGTTTTTCATATTGTTTGATTTCATTTAGTGTGTGGCGAAATGAATGCATTTTATGCAAAACCAGACAGCGGCTATCAATTAAAATTACATTCAGGTGGCTAGAGGTCTAGGATGTGTCGTTACGTGGCCTCTTTCCTTTTAAGGACCTATAACGTGGACTCAACAAATTGGAATGCATTGCTTAAGCGCAACTACAAACCAATCCGTACAAAGCTCAATTTAAAAAAAAAAGTCTTTTGCGAATCTAAAGAGAAAGGCTTTCACTAGCAACTCGCTCCATTACGCTCATAAGAACTATTGGTAAGTGATACATCAAAGAGAACCGCAAAGAATCCTGCATCGGTAACATTTGTGATGCAATGATGAATTATTCGGATATAAATGCGAATTGTGCGTCAAGGTTACTTTTCACCTCTAAAACTAAATCTTCTGGTTACGCTAAATATTGGAGGTTTTGCTCCAATGGTACGATCATAAATTTCTCAGTCGTATCGTACTGATCAACGTAAAAGAACAAGTATTTCATCCCCTGTGGTTTGCACCTGTACAAAACTTCAATTTTGTAGATTTATTCGAATGGCTCTTTCTTAACCGAATCTAATGAGATTACAAATTAATTATCAAAATAATTACACATTCATATATATTTCTTTGCAAGTTTCTTCCATTAAATCAGTTATTGCGACCCCGACATTGTCGAGAACAAACCAGCGGACTAGCAAATTTTATGCTTTAAAGTCAATGTAAGACATGTACCAAACGAAATCTGGTCTGCAAAAAAAAGTTTTGGACGACTCCTTTTGGTTATCCTACATAGTTTGTATGTGTTTTGGTGCACTGAATGCGAAAGTAAAGTTACTCTCTTCACCTTGTTCTCATTTTTCCCGGTTCCATACAATGAATTATCTGTGATTCATTTGCTTTGAATGATTTCATTGTGCTGGTGATAATCGAATCGTTTCGATATTAGGTATGGTCTTTTTTTCCCATCTTGAATAATTTTTGAGATTAGTGCATCTCAAAAACTAGAAAGAAAAGAACATTTTAGCCCAAAACCTCATTTTTAAGCGTACACAGCCGACAACGTTACACGATTCTACAAAACGGAGGTCACTTCCTGAATTATTTCACATTTTTACCGATTGCAAATCGTAACATTTAATGGCGGGTAAGATTTGATGCAAGATTGGATTCAGGCCAACAAAAGCTTTTTCACTTGTATTTTTATACACTCCGCATAATATCAGAGACCCTACAATATATATATTTTTTTGAGCAGGCACAAAATCTGAGTCTACGTGTCACATTTTAAGAGAATTTTTGTCTAGTTCATGTTCGCTAACTAAAGTGATCAAAATCATCACAAATCTTATTTATCCAAGTTTATGTTTACATATGTACATGTGTGCACATATTTAAGATTACTCCACGGGATACAATACACGTTTACGTTACGTTACGAAAAACCGTATTCAGCGAAAACGCAACTTTCAAGTTGATACGTAATATTAGGAAGTGTAATCATGATCTGCCACACCCACTGTTCGTGCGTAGATGTGGATTTGGGCCAAGTCAAATTTAGTTCATTTACTTGTTTTATTTGGAAATTGTGTTTGTGCGGACAGCCTAACTTCGATAGTTAATGACATGGTGCTCATGCTGATGCTGATGTGAACTGTACGTCCATGTCTACAACCTAAGGCGGACATATTAATTCATTGGCTGTTGTTAAAATGGCATTTGCAAAAGCTTTTTTCACTGGCTTTCTCGGGGCGTGTAAGTGTTATTAGATTTTGTTCTATGATTTGTTTGCGTTACTCAGTGATTTTTTTTTACGTTTAAAATACTTAGAGACGAACTCCCATGGTGCTACAAGTGCTTTGGTTATATTATATTTTACTACAATATTATACCACACATACATTTTTGTGGCAAACAACGTAGGACGGTTTTGTGTCACAACCATGCGCTGTCTGCATGCCTTCCTAAGTAAATGTTGCTACATGTGCATACATGTAGATGCAGCTTCAAAATGAGCCTCACACCTTAAGACTTCATATAAAACTACATATAATTCCCGACTGATGTTGTTGCTTCCATTTTATGGACGTGATCTTAAAAGATCTTCCAAGTACTACACTTGTGTAGTTGTTCTGCTTTAATATCAAGAAAAAATCAATAACGTGTCACATTCGACATTTTGTAGTGCGAAGGGAGCATCTAACACATATTAAAGTCAACTTTTTAAAGTATAGAGTCCCCGAGACCTGCTGCGCATGTTACAAAAGGTTTGGCAAAGTGATTGTGCTTTGAAAACTAGAAAAACACGTAAGCAGTCAAGTGAAATAGCTACTTAGGGTTGGGGGTAAGATTTCATCGTACAAAATTACTTTTTAATGACTTTTACCTTAAAGCTCTTAAAACAACAACTAAAAGACTACAAACAAACGGGCACAGTATTCCAACATTTCAAGCTTGCAAACGCCTCATTGGCTCAACAATGAGACCCGGCGCCTACATAAACATATTTTTTCTCCATAAAAATGATAAATTTCATCAAATTGAATTCACTCTAATTTTTCATACAAAACAACAACATTTTATAAAAAATGTTTTTAATGATACACATACATATAAATGCAGTATGTATGTATACAATGTGTGTAAAGTTGGCCAGTCGATACGTTCATACGAGCCCATTAATGTTAGTCCCAATATGTTTACACACTCTTGCTTGTTACCTTTCTCCATCCTAATCATTCCGCTTTCAGTCATGCCACGTATGGCTAACTTTTCAAACGCACGCATTTAACAAATTACCCTTTGGGCAGCATAGCCACAGTAGTCCATCATATAAGTTCCTCTTCAAAGAAACGCCAAAATTAGAAAGAACTGTATTTTTTATCTTCAGCTTTATAATCTCCAAAGTCCGTGTATTTTTATATAAAGGCGTGCTGTAATTAAATTGCGATTAGGCCACCATTTTTTCTATAGAAATAATTTCATGTCATACATGAGGTGTGCGTATACTTTGTGTTCATATACACACACATCTAGTTGTACACGCAAGCAAAAGCTTTCCCTAATGGTCATTTGTTAAAACAATACGTCACAGAAATGTACGGTTTTCACATATTAGAAGACTCCAAAATTGCGTACAATGTTTATATCGTATCTTCATTCATCCAACGTATAGTAAATGTATATGCCTGTAGATTGCCAGGAGGTATTTATTAAAACTATTATTTCTACTTTACTTTAATTAAGACTGAATTGTTGCAATCCTCTTTAATACATATTCGGGCCATGCGTAATAAATATTACGAAAAATTGTGCTGATTAAAAATGTAACCAACGTTTATCTATAAAAGAGAGGTGCTAGAAAGTATATTGATCTATCACTAGCGTGGTAAAAATATTAGGATGACAGAATGACTTTTGAAAGTTTTTGCAACTCCTTCGTATTCGTATTTAAAATACAACATATTTTCGCAAATGAGGAAATGTTTTCATTTATTCGAAAGTTGTATGTTTGTGCGCGTAGTCACCATGGAATTATATAATTGGTGAATTATAAGTTCTTCTTTATACACATGCTCGTAAATTCTATTCAGCTCTCCTCCGGTCGACAAAACTTTAACGAAATGATAAAAACTAATCATATATAATGAGTTGGTTGCCGCTCATGAATTAAGTGTTGCCGTTAATTATAATTATATTCAAGTTAGAGTATATAAACTATCATTTAAGCGCTTCAAGGTAATGTAGCCTGAGAATGAATCTGACCGAGAAAACGGCTTATCAACACACAAGGCCATACAACGTTAGAACAGGACGTTCAAAATTGCACTACTGGGAACTGAAATTGCTGCTTATTGGAAATTAAACAAGGCAATGCAGCAGCTGTCCATACTGGCAGTTCAAGCTTAATACAAATTGAACAAAAACAAATGAAGAAATCTGTACTAATGACAATCACGTATTATTGCAGAAAATGCACGTATTATTGCAGAAAATGGACGGACGCAGAAATATGGGATGGAGAAGGGGACTGACACATTCATTAAAGTAGATCATGTACATGGCGGCAGATAGAAAATAGTTGTCAGGAAAACAACTCGTTATTAATGTTGATGAATTTATGTAAACTTTCAACAGTCGCGCACAGAATTTCATTTAAACAAAAACTTGTAATCGTGTGTGGCACTTGTATTTGCACTGCGTGTCATTAAAGTAGAGAAAACAAAACACAACTGGACATAACATCAGTCAACAACAAAAACTATTAAGTGAAGTGCATGATCCTCGACTGCATTATTTAATTATGATGAAACTCCAAAGCCGTCATCAACGCTACATTAATATGCGCATGCATTGATGCACATTTCGCGTACAAAGGTTGAATTAAAAATGTAAAAAAACACAGATTACTTTTCACTTACGCTGATTACATAATAATCGGTAAAAACAAGTAAGAAAACTAAATTTGGCTTAAGCCAAATCTTAAATACCCTCCACATTCATAATGGTGGGCGTGACATATATATATAAATACGTTGCGCCTTCTAAGAGTGTATGTCTTACGTATCAGCTTGCAAGTCTTGTTTTATGGGGAATGTGGTTTATAAATTGTGGGCGTATATGTTATACGACTACGCCCATTGTCATCATATCGGTGAATCGTATAACTATAGATAAGCATACTAAATTTCGATATCATAGGATAGGTCAACTTTTGTGGCAGATAAATAAATTTTTGTTGATTGTGGACGTAACCGATTTTGCCCATTTTAAATAGCGATCTTCGTGCAAAAACTAAAAGTGCCTGTACAAGATTTCAGCTCAATTTACGCCTGTGAGAATGCCAACAACAGACATCGTCTCAGTTTTTGACGCTGATCTGACTCTGACGCCTCCTTCTGGGTTTCGCAAACGGAAGAACAAACTTAGTACACCCTCATCACTAAGGTGGAAGGTATACATATATTAAGACTTCATGCTTCAAAAGATGTACAGAAAGTACTTATTCTGTACTTTATGAGCAATGCGGAAAGAAATTAAGAAATTTCTGTATTTTTCATTTTTCTTACACTGTGGGTGCCTCGCTTAACCCATCTTGCCCTATTTTAATACCAACTGGCAGATTCAGAATAAATATACAATATTTTGTTGAGTCCCCGACGCTTCCTTCTGAGTACTGAAATGGTTTTTACAAAGTTATATACTTCCATATAGATTTGATGGTTGGTATAAAATTGAAAGTTAGATCCAGAGTAATGAAAACAGATCGCGTTTACTACTAAACCTTTTATAGCATAAACTAAACGGTGTAGGGTACTAAATGGTAACTTGTTTATTTAATTTTGTTTTTTGCAATGGATACGCAGTCGGTTTGGCAAAGCTACACATATTCTCTACTCTCCAGCGCGTATCGGTGGTAAAAAAGTAAACAATTTATGAAAATTTCCCACTGACCACTGCACCGCTATCTTATCTATCAATTCGTTTGTTAAAAAACCTCTCTTTGGGGTGTGTGGGTAGCAGCACTTTTTCTGCTATTGTTCTTCTATATTTTCAAAGTGTATTTTCATACCAATTTAATTGAAGCAATTTCCAAAGAGAATTGCGGCTAACTAGCAGGAATTTTTCTTCACAAATATTTTAATATATACGTGAGATATAAATAAAAATTTTAATCAAGCAATGAAATATAGAAATGTATCTAATTTAACAAAAGAAACCTCTGGGGTTTTAATGACGTTTTGTTCTCTTGTTATACCCGCCACTTGGAATGAGGGGCATACTAAGTTTGTCATTTTATTTGCAACATCCAGAAGGAGGCGTTAGAGATCCCACAAAGTATATATATTCTTGATCAGCATCAAAAATTGAATCGAACTGGACGTGTTCCGTGTCCGTATGTTCGTGTATATGTCTGTTTATTATTGGAATTCTTGTCGTTGTAAATTTTGAGACATTGAGCTGAAATTTTGTACAGAAACTGCTTTAGTTACTGCAGGCTGATCGTTATTTAAATTAAAAATTAAAACAAAACTACATTTATCTTTAACAAAAATTGAGCTATGAAATTGAAATTTAGTACACATTCATCGATGTGCGTGATTGAATAACAGACACGCCTTCAATTTACAAAAAACCGTACGCAACTTGCCAACTTCACACGTAATACAAACACTGTTAGAAGGCGGCTTCATGTACCTGCCACGCCTACCGCTTATAAATACACGTGGAGGGTATTTAAGATTTGACCTAAGCCAAATTTAGTTTTTACTTGACATTTTTGAAACGCTCACTAGTTCATTGAAAATAGGAAAAATCGATAGGACAGGATGTTATTCTTAAGTAGTTTATTAAGCGTACATTAAATAGGGTGGATTGTTTGTATATATGTGCATAGAACGACAATTTCCCAAAATGGTCCGAAACTGGTTTCTGACACATCGATGGATGGTTTCTGTCTTTCACTAACTTGATTCCATTTCCTTTAGACCCTTAAACGCAGACCGTACATGTGTCTACTAAATGAACATATGGTAAATGCATACACGCATACCACACTACCACCATACCACTTCATTGCCAGACATTTTACCATTTTGAAATTCTCAGTTTGGTACCCATATCAAAATATTTGACAGCTGACTAAAACATGCCATGCGAAGCCCGTGTGTCCTATTATGAGCGCCCAGCGAAGCGCGCACAAACAACAAACCTACAATATGCGTACACACATAGTTGTGTACACTGTGCTCCGTATCGCCACCTAAATAATTTTTTTTATTTTTGTCAGCCATTCCTCTCTTGTAAACACAACATTCACATTCATATTCATTTCTTTCTACTCCATTCGTATGCGGGGCTTATTACATATTAACGTTCCTAGTCGATAACTAACTCTGTATGATATTTGTAGAAGAACCTACAAAATTTCAAAAACTGAAAAATATCTACAGCTTCGTCCCTATTGGTTTTCGATGCTTGAGATTACGGAATTGCAAGTTTTGACATTGTGTTGTATTGTGCGTAAACAAAAGAAAACTTGTTTAATATCTTTGAGCTTCTACTGAACTATTTCCCTATGAAAAAAGGTCCCGCATAAGTATAAATGTCTATTGGTTTACAAACCTGACGTTTGAGGAGCTTACGCAGGATTTAAGAAAATCTTCAACTTGGCAAAAAGTTTCATACCGCATTTAAACTTTGCACTCTCAGTAGCTTGCTCATTAACACGACGAAAGCATATGAAAATCAGAGGTATTACTATTGAAGTGCGTTGAAAAGTTTACGCAAAAAGTTGACGCTAACTTTAGGCTTACTGAATTATTATGTACAACTGTGGGAGCTGATGCTAGTGCTAAGAGAGTTTCAATTTAAAGAAAAACACTTAAAGAGAAGTAAAGAAGGTCATATTAGGCATACGCCAAATCTTTTTTACCCAAATACTTGGAAAAAGTTTCATTACTTCACTCACGTAATTCGCAATAAAGACATTGAAACAGTTTTCAGAACAAATTCACAACCACTATGTGTGCGTTTGTAAACCCATCATGCCCCCTTTCATAAGTTTATTCACGACCTAAAGGTCGAGATATATGGTTACCTACGGTGGTTCGTGACCGGACCGCAATTCAAATAGACAAACAGACACACGCACAAATAGAAGGACTAAATCGATTGATAGTGATCATAATATATATATATATATACTTTGTGACACGGCTCGTTCCGTTTGCACATAAGCAATATACCACCTTATTGTGAAGGTGGGAGCAATAGTTCCGTGTAGAAAGAAAATTTGTGTAGCCAACGTTTTGTAAACTCATCACTTCTAAGCACATGAAAAAGAAATTATGAAGGGAAGCAGAGGGAAATACATTTACGTGTAACTTGGGCAAAATATTACCATACCTGCGGACATATCCAAATCAACTTAGATTTTAATGCTGATCAAAAATATGTATGCTTTGTACGGTTTTTGAGGCCTCCTTCTGGGTCTTAAAAACGGAGGGTATAAATCGCTGTTAGGCCAAATCTTGGATACCCCCACCTTAGGGTATTAAAATAAAAGTTCGATCAAGATGCTTATAATACATAAGTGGGCAGAGTTTTAATATAAAATCTGTGTGAAAAACCGCTTACGCACCAATTGAAAGCATTTAAAAAATTGATTCAGATTGTTTTCAGGTTTTTCTTAACTTTCTTCCAATACCAACCCGAATATGGGAATTGTTAAATTTTTCGCAATTAAAAATATTGCTGCTATCGATCTAAAAAGATCGATGAGTAAAGGAGCTTTACTTGTGAATATGTATGTAAGGTCAACGCAGATTGTTCAGAGAAACAAAGGTTCCGTATGCGTACGTAGCATGCATTTGCGTTTAACTGTAATATGAAAATGCATTAAGGTATTTCTATTTGTTTAACTTATCAGAGCGGCTAGTAGTTGCAGTTACGGGATTATTTTACTTGATAGTTCACAAAAGATGAAACTAACAACTTAATTTTTTGTGAGCAATTAATTAACCCAAAGTTTATTGTTGATAGTGAAAGAAACTCGTGACACTAAAAAGGGTTGTTTGTGTTAAAGGTGTTTGTATGTACTTCAACCAAGACAACATTTTTCAGAACTTAGTCACGATTGCCGAACTGGCTGTTTGGTTTGTCTGTGTTGTCCAGTCGAAGCCATTAATAATATTAATGTATACAAACAACTTAAAAAGGCGTTAAGTAGTTATAAGCGAAAAATACGGTGGGACCGGCATATAAAAATGTGTGCATTTTTATGAAAACCCTCTGAATTAGCAGAAAATTTCAAATGAAGCAAAAGCATTGCAATAGAACGCCAAAATGCACTGTGCGGACAACATGTGGCTTAAAGTATTATACGCGGAGACCCTCTACCCAGCTTACAGTTCTAACATGAATGAACCTGCCAACAGAGTGCAAAAGCAACAGAAAATATGCAAAAACTCTGTGTACCCAGAAAACAAACAGAATGAAATGCTTGTATTAAATGTGGTGCCATCGTGTTCCAGAGATTAATAAATTGATGGCATCCATTGCATATAACGTGTAACTAATGGTTGCAATCAATTTTACTTTACATCTCAATCTAACGAAATACGAATGAAGGTAAGCAATATGAAAAAAGAATTGAAAAGTACCCGAAATATTACAGGACAGATGAGAAAATGTTCGACACAATTTCATAGTGCATCACTACATGTAGTCCTACAATGATGCCCTGCAACAAAAACAACTAAAGCTTAGGCAAATATTGTGTACTCTATGACCAACCTTTAAGTTATATAGCGAACAACTTTTAGTGAATATTGCGTGCATTAATGCATCAGCGTATATGCTAAGTTGTGTAGAGGTAAGATTGAATTACTCAAATGGAGTCTTTTGTATTTTGTGTGGAATTGCGGATTGTGCTGATTCGCCGCTACATTGAATAGATTTTCATCAATGAATTCAATCTTACTAGACAATTATAGAGACAAACATGCACGTACGTACATGCGACTTGACTCGCTCCCACAGAGTAACCAATAAAACATTCAAATTCAAGTAGTAGTAGTACTACATAGTCATAGTTAGAACTTATGCGCTGGAAGTGATTTATTATTTATAAGAAATTTGTACACCACCACTCAATGGCTGTAGGTACACAATTTATCATTTTGTTAAAGCGTTTACAACGCCCAAAAGGAGACATCGCAGATCCAATAACGCGGATCGAACACTGAGTCTGTCCGTTGGTCTGTCTGTTTAGAATATTTAGATATCGATTCGAAACTGGGCAGATCTGTGATGTTTCTGTTCAACGGTACGCTTACACTACAAAAGGGTTATTTTTTAAGTCTTTTGATAGCAATTATCATAGGTGCGTTTTAGTCGAGATCTAAATAAATCTTGCTATACAATATTGCAATTATATTTTTACAAAAATCAACAATTGCTTTATATTTGTTTTTTTTTTTTTCATTTTAGAAATTTGAGAAATCGCCAATAAAAAGTATACATCGTTTTAGATTTGGATTTCTAATTCTAAATTGAACATATCTGAAGTTTAAGTGGCAATGATTATTATTGTTTATAACATTCGAGATGAAGTTTTTGTTGTGATAGATCCAAGTTCGATAACACAGCCGATGTATCGCTTGACATTAGTTAACATAAAAACACTCAAGTGGTTACTTTCCCCGTGTTTACCATATTTATTCTTTGTTTATAATTATTTACATAGATATTTTCATATTATTTCGAAAATTTTCTTTTAGTTTTGCAGTATTCATTAAAAATTCAAAACATAAATATAAATATTTCTTAAAATTAAAAATTCGGACTCATTTAAACACAAAAAACTCCTTTTCTACGGAATACGGCGTGTATTAAAGTTGATACGTGTTACATACCCTCTTAACGGGCGCCAATAATTTGTGCATAGATGTGGAAGATTTTTAGGATTTGGCCTAAACCAAATTTGTTAATTTCCAAGTCAATGTATTATGGCCTAAGAATGAAACATTTGTGCACAGACTTGTGGTCATTTTTAGTTCTTATTAACGTCAAAATCTTCGAAAAAGTACCCAACTCCAATTAGTTGCGCACTACAATTGCATGAATCGTTTTGGTTGCTGCTGTGAAAAGGATTTTGTATATAAACAATTTTGTGGGAATAGTTAACCTTTTTCTTCGTTGGGTTTCTAATTGTAATCGCATCCTTTTAATGCGTTAAAATCGCCTTTGTTTTTATTTTATTGTATTTTTATTACTTGAAATAAGTTTTGCAAAAATAATTGCACAAATGTCAGGTTCCTGGACATTAACATTGACTGCTTGGTGAATGTTCATGCATTTATATGACAATTTACCAGATTCAAGGTTAAGTGACTGCAAAGAATCAAAACACTTTACAAAGAAGACAAGTGAAAATTTTATATCCGGACAAGTCCGATTATATAATACCCTACGCCGAGCAGGTCACACACTCTACAAATGTTTATAAACAAATTCAAATCAATATATGACCACGAACGTCCCAAAAGCAGGCGCACTCGAACGAGTACTGGGACAAATCTACTACATCGGTGTTGATCAAGAATCTATATATCTTCTTATAAATTATGCATTGTGAAATCTTTTACGCCTCTTTCTAGGTGTTGCAAGCAAAATATGTGGAGGGTGTTCTAAAAATAAACTGACCTGATCCAAACTTATAAAGCCCATTTTTTACAAAAAAAAAAAAAAAAAAAGAAAGAAAACCAAAATACATGCAAATGTTTATGGATTAGTATCTATTTTTAGATAAAAATTCTTTCTTATAAATGCAACTGTTTATTTATACTACACATTGAGCTGAAATTTTTTTCAGATAGTTTTGGTTTATGTGCGCTGGTATCTATTTAAATTGGGTGAAGTCTGTTCCACAAATTAGCTCAATGTGCGACTGTGAGCGGACTAACATGAAAATTACTGATTGACTAAGACTTTTGTACTCAATAAGGCCTCTGAAGGGCCGTTCTGGGTAAAAAACATAATTACTATTAATGTATGTTTGTTTTATTCAATTACTATAGTATACCGTACAATACCGTACAATAAGCATTCCAATTATAATTTTGCACTACGAAACACAAAAAATCATTAGTTACTGCAAAACAATGATCTACATCATACATTACACAAAGTCAGAATATGGACTACAACATTTAACGAAATATACGTGTATGTATAGAGTAAAGTAGAAAAATTCCACCTTGTACGTTTCGGTGGAATTGTTGATCACTTTCCTTGACACTTACCAAATTGACTTCGCATCCATGGATAGAGAGGCGAAGGCATCCCTGAGGGCTGTGAATTTGGATTTTGCGATGGTGGCGTATGCTGTCCTGGGTGTCCCTGATGCATTTGCGATGGACCCTGACCCTGATGCATCATACCCTGAGGTGGGCCGCCTACCGTTGTGACACCACTTTGCTGTGGACCGTACATGCCCATATTGTGATGACTTTGATGCACCTGCGGAAACAGAATATTTGATAAGCACGTTCTTAAGCAATAACAGAAGTAACAAAGGTGAAAGGAGAAAAATGTTAGGCGTTTTAAAAGAAACTAAATACGGTGATTGGTAAAAGTAAAAATCAATCCAATCTTCTTTCATCCATTTGTAAAAGTTCTTACCTCATTGACATCGGGTACGACAACATCATTGTAACCCAACTAAAATAAAGTTAAACAAGTAAATATATTATAGTCGATACTACCCGACCACTTAATACCCTGCACCACTTAGTACCACAAAAAATTGTATCAGTAAACGGAAGTCCTTTTCCTTTATGATCATTAAGTCACTTCATTAAAGGCGTTACGTGAAAAAGAACTCTAAAATGTCCTGAATGGGTCCATATTTGTCACAGTCAATCATTAACCTAATTAACTATTCTTCAACAAATTTGTTTAAATGAAATTAAAGAATGGGAACTTTCGTCATATGAAGACTTATTTGAAATGATGGTGTTATATGGGGAGCAATATAAAAAGTGACCGGCCTAGTCCTTTGGGTCCTCTCTGCCCCAACTAAACATTTAAAATTGTGACCTGTAGGAGAGATACATGAACGGACATGCTGACATGGTTAAATCGATCTAGAGATCTGATCCGTCCTGGACAAATATAAATATGCTTGTACCGCTGCGTGGTGTAGGATATAATAAAAAAGATCGGATAGTCTCTACTTTTCTCTACATTTTAATTAAAATTGGGAATTTTATTTAGGTAAAGTAACAGAAGCTGTGCAAACGGAATTAATAAACAATTCGTGTCTGGACTTGCACTGTCAACGGCATGAACTTGGAAAAAATAACGGCATATTATTGCTTTGATAAAATATTTTGAACAAATGAAAATATCATAGTAGGTCAACCATTTATTACCCTACACTACTTAGCTCCTTAAATTGTGCTACATAAGTTGTATCTGAATACGCGAGGCACTGCCACACAAGTTACTTCTGGAAATATCATTATATGGAAAGGTGTCTTAAAAATGGGCCGATTGGATCCAATTTAGCACAGCCGAGTATTGAGCCAATTAATAAATATTAAAAATAATAAGAACTGCGATGTTTTGCCATAAAAAAATTTCCATAATAGGATCTTATATGGGGAGGGGTTCTAATAGTAGTCGATGTGCGATGGGTGTCGTTTAGGAGTTACAAATATCCGCCCAAACTTTTTAATTTAGTCTCTTATCACAAGTGGTGTAGGGTATAAAAGTCAACCCAAGGAACTATTAGTAATTAATGTGTGTTAAGCAAATACAAAAAAAAGAAAAAGTGTGGGGTACGCATAATTTTGATGTACATGTCTTACACAACGGCTCACCTGTGCTTGCGGATGTTGCATATGGTGTGACATGGACATCTGCGTGCTCATATGATGACCCGTCATTTGATCCACTAGAGGCGGGGAACCGCCCTCGGGCACCATACCACCCAAAGCACCGACAGCCGCTTGCAGTTTACAGCTGGCATAAACAACTGGTTGTTGTTGTTGTTGTTGCTGTTGCTGTTGCTGATGTTGTTGCTGATGTGACGCCACTTGTTGTGTAACCTGACCATGTTGGGACTGGAGGGGTCCGTTCTGCGTTGACTGCTGCTGTTGCGCGGTAGTTTGTTGCTGTTGGGCCTGTTGTTGCGCCACCAATTGAGTGCCATTCGCCTGAACGGGTGGCATGCCACCCACCTGACTGGAGGGACTGTCCGGTCGTGAGTAAACGCCATGTTGATCCATTGTTTGGCCGTTGTAGTAAGGCATGCGATCGTAAGGCGGGAAACGTGGGTAAGGCATGTTGCCTTGGTGGTTGGTGGGTGTCGGTGTCTGAGTGTAGTGATGCATTTGTTGGGCATCGAGATCGGTGACACCATTTCCTGGATAATGACCGTGATGCATGTCGGCACCCATATAGGAGTTGCTAAAGTATGAAGTCATACTTTCGCAATTATTTGTACTCATCGTCATCTCTATTATTATTTTATCTTATGGGAGAGTATGGGTGTAGCTGTATGAGTTTGTGTATAGGTGTTTGCGGGAAGCTTATATTCTAGTGACTGGTTTGGTTGTTAAAGCAAATGATTCTTTTCTTGGAAAATGTAGGTGTGTACGTATTTTAAGTTGTTACTAGTTGTTACTCTTTTGGAAAATTATCTATAATGATGCTTCAAGCCTTGCTTAAACTTATCCTTTAAATTATTTTAACCTGCAATGATAGGAAGGATTAATAAATTTGTTTGCTTAAATTCTCAACGCACGTGGTACTCACTGAAGTAACTTTGAACACTTAAAATTTAAAAACCTTGTCTTACGATTCTTGGCTTAGGGTCTAGATGTTTTGAGGTATTGAGGAGATGATGTCGCACGCTTTCTTGTGCGTTTCGTGTGACACAAGTTAATGCGATTTCTTAGCTTCTTTTGTGATCTACCAAAAGGATGCTGTGGGTGTAATTTTCTCTTTTAAAAAAATATTTATATGTTGAGGCTTATTTTGAAAACACGTTTGTCCATTTGAAGTAGTGAAAATAAATTCCTGGTTTTTATTTACTTAGCAGCTATTGTATCCGATTCTAATTTGAAACTCTGAAAAGAAAAAGAAATGGAACCAAAATTATTAATCCACTCTTTTGTGAGAAGTATGGTACATCTCTACGTACTATATTGTGTGTTCCTAAACGTGATAATAAATGTTTATCAAACAAGAAAAAAATTGTACTTAACTTGGATCAAATATCCATATCTTCTACATGTGTTTACACATATAATAAAATGGATGGCTGGTAATGAGAACTTTATAGGAAGGAGTATAGTGCAGAAGGTACAACAAAGATTCAACTCATTTTATTTAAATCTGTTAACCGGTCAAAGGTTTCATGAAAAGTTTATGATTGCAATCGCCTTGACCTGGCAAAAATTCATTCAATTTCCTGCTCGTCACTGTTAATAGAATATTTACTCGTACGCATGCCATGCATACATGGGTAACGGTGACCTCATAAATTATAGATTTGAAGCAAACAATACAACATTGTTAGAGCTGCAAACGTATGGAAGAATTTCCGCTAAAGTGTGGGTTAGGATCTCCCTACCGGGTTAGACAGTAAATGGAGGCAGCACGTAGATTTCATCAGTGTCTTGCACTCCCGCTCATTAATGAAAATGTAATCAAATGCAAAGAAGAAAAAGATGCGCGGTGTATTTAACGCGTGAAGTAATAAAAAATGAAAGACTTAACAATTTTCAATTCAATTTCATGAGAGGTCTGTCACCATTCCACTGCTACACGTTGGCATGAAAACAAACAACCTTAAAGTATGTACAATTATTATTTTCCACCCTCGCTTTCTCACTTCCATTTCAGACAGACAATGCAAACAAAACCTGACAAAACCAAAGCTTCCGTTTCAATTATTATGAATAGCAGCAACAGCAATAGCAGCAGTAGCAGAAATAAAAGCCAGCAACGTCCTGGCCCAACACAACAATGGCAACCGGAAACAAATATGCGACAACAATGCTGATGATACATCTGATGATGGGGGGTAGGCAATCAGGCCCAAATGCCACAAGAAATGTGAGCACATACATTGATAAAACAACGCAGATATGCTGCATGCACACACATTACACCACCCCCACCTTATGCTTTTGCTGTATAATAGATAGTAAATAATTGTTTAACCAGATTCAATAGCTGGAGTTATGATATTTATAAACGGATACTGGCTAATGCCTAGCATGCACATGAAGTTATTAGCCAGTCACCTCGTTCCACTATCTCAGCCAGGCCTTAAAAGTAATGTTCATTCATTCTTTTGGTGTATGAAAATTTCAGACACAACCTCTCTTTAAAATTTGAGTTATTTATGGACCCAAATATGTTTTTGCGCCAGATTTCATTAAAAACCAACACGGAAACTTGCGAAAACAACAGACGGACATATGGACATACAAACAATCGACAGGTGAGCATCATCCCACATATATATATTCTGTCAATAAACTTAAATACCCTTCAACACCACCACCATTACTATATGTATATACACACAGTGGGCGTCTGATTACTGATTACGCCCTTCATAGCTTTGTATTACTTTTCAACTACGGATAAATAACGGCTTTTTGTCAATTGTGGGCGTGTCTAGTATAACGATGGATGGATACATATGAGGTATTAATTTCAACTTCATAGATAAATTTTTGTCATTGTACCAGAGTTTTGTAAATAAAAACGTTTATACAAAATTTCAGCTGAATATCTCAAAATGGACGATCTGCGTACGGTCGCACAAGTCTACATCGACTCAGTTTGTGGTTCTGATTTAGAATATATATATTTACTTGGTAAGGTCTCCGAGGCTTCTTTGCAAATGGAACAACAAACTTAGTGGAGGGTATAAAAATTACACAATTACTATGTATATGAGCGGGATGTGTGTGTGCGCACTAAATTTTGCAAAGCGCACATGTATATGTGAAGACAAGGTTTTAACGGGATTTGTTTGTATATTACATATCAACGCTAGAAGTTCAGTGAAGCTTAAGTGTCTTGATAATAATGTCTGTTAAAGTAGATTCAACGTTTGCTCTCAGTAAAGGTTGCATTTCAAGTTCAAGTTATTCAATCAAAAATTAAAGCTGTTGTGTATTTTATTTGGTGTGTATTTAGAAATTTCCTGAGAAAATTTCACTTACAAACGCGTATCTTCATAAGAACTTATACACATTACTATAAATAGTGTATGTACCTTATGGGCAGTTCCAACAGATTTACGGTTTTCGCAAATAGCTTAAAATCAATCAGTTTTTCCGTACAACGCAAAGTCACACTTCTAAGCTAATTTATAGTACCTTACACTTAATGGAAGGTATTGGTATCTGGAGACATGTAGGGGTGGGCATTCCAAGTTGGGTTTATGATGTAAAGTCTATGTTCAAGAAATTTTTTTTTATATATGTATGAAGCGGACAAATTGAAAAGGCTTTGTTTGGGGTTTTCCATATAATATTAAACAAAAAATAACTATTAGTCCTACGCGCACGGCTACTGAACAAACTCACGTAAACACATTTATATTAAAACCTTTGATCCACTATGCTAATTAAAATATTTACATTGCCATCTCTTTATTGCACAACCTTCGTAAATTTGCGTATGGTAGAAAAATATATTTGGTTGCTTACGATTACAGTTGTATATAACGTTTGTCCACTTTCAAATGCGCCATCTATTTGAGGTTACTATAGTGGTTGTGTTTGTAATCCAGGATTTTTCTGATGACTATTCCAGTGCAGATGGTGCTAAAGAGCTCTTCCCACTATTTCAAATAAGTGTGTTATGCATAAAAGGGCCCAAAAGTATGCTATATGAATTGGAATAATTATGAATCAGCACCTCGTTAAAGGGAATGTTGAACTTAATTTTTATACGAATTTTAATCAATGTCTCAATTAACATAACACATGCCGTAATCATTATCATGGCGATACCGTTGTATCAGAGTGTTTGTTAAAAATGCAATATTTCAAGTTTAACTTCTTTCTTTGGTTTCAGGAGTAAATGAAACTTCTCAATAAATAAAACTGAGTAATAACATGTCAAAGAACAGAAGTATTCTGGTTGGCTATTTCTTTTTAACGTTGGAACACTATATTTAATGTAAAAATTTGTTCCCTAAAACTATGCAACTGTTAAACAAAATTATTTTCACATCGCGGACGTTGCAGAAGTATTGCGTCTACATTAAGTTATGAGAGGAATAAGATGAGATGAAAGGTTTACATTTAAAATTCACTTGAAACCAGCGACTGCAATTTAAAGCTGTCACTATTTGTATCCACTCTGAATCCCAATGTGTTTTCAGTGTTTTTGAAAATCTTTTTAAAAAATTATTAGTATAAACTAATGACAGGAATAGGTCACGTCAAACAATATTCGATTTAGTATATGTATGATTTAGTAGCGGTCTCTCAGGAGCTAAAATCAGCTGCTTTAGTTTATTCCTTTAATATAGAAATTATAAATTATGACTGAAGATTGCACCCTCTTAATTGCACCCATCATCATAATGGTGTGAGTGCATACTGGTAATCATATATATATTCTTCTTCGGCATCAACAGCCGAGCCGGTATAACCCTTCTGCCTATCTGTGAGTCTGTAAGCCTCTGGAATTTTCCTCCGGCACTCTCACGATCGAAAAAGTTGAGATATTGAAACGAAATTTGATATAATCTTTATACGTGTGGACATTTTGGTGTTTTTAATGTTTAAGATTGACCCACAATGCTAATAAAACTTAAATAATTTGCTGTTACGGCCACAAAAATAGAGATACTGTTTTGAAACTTGGCACAAATATATCGATTCGATTTAATCATGTCCGTACGTGTAAATTTTTGCATGTGGCCTGTGCATTCTTTTAGATGTTTTGATGAAATTTGGTACAAGGACAAGTTTTGGGCCATTTGAAAAATCTCTTCCCATATTATAATAGAACCTTATAATGGAAGTCTTTATAAGACAAAAAATTGAGATTTTTAATATTTCTTGACGAAATTTGATCATAGCTTAGTAGCAGTTCCATATTTGAACCTCGATCGGACCATTTTTAGAACGCCTTTACATATAATGATATTTCCACCAAGTGATCTATACGGCAATACCCTGTGTTTACTCATACAATGAAACTAATTGTAGCATAATTTGTGGAGCAAAGTGCTATTTAACAATTTTGATGAAAAACATTCAAGAAAAGCAACTCTTGCATCCATATAAGTTCGTTGTTCGTTCGAAATGTAGTCATATATATTTTTGATGACATCAAAATCTAAGTCGATTTAGTTTCTGCATAGAATACCTTATTTTATAATAAAATGTGGGGATCAAAAAATTATCCGACATGGCTAAATCGAATCAGATTTTGATCATTGTTTGTTTGTTTGCTGATCAAGAATAAAAATACGTTTTAGGGGCTCTGACGCCTTCTTTTGCGTTTTGCAAATAGAATGACAAACTTAGTATCTCAGGTGGACGGTATAAAAAGATTATTCAACGAAAAATGAACCGAAAACAATTTTTTATTCCGATACCTGATTTCAAAGGAATATAATTTGAGAAGGTATAAAAGCATGCTACCAACTTTGATACTTTTAAAGGAATGTGTCACAAAGGCAAAGTAATGGTAAAAGAAGATTTTTAGCAAACTTTCTGCACTTTGAAAGGCTGGTTATGTGGTCGCAGATTTAATCCCCAAAAGATCGAAACCATTAATACTCAAATTATATATCTTTCTACAAATGTCAATGGATAAATTGGAGGAAATTGTCAAATCCCTAATCATTAAATTTTTTATGTTAAGTCAGCGGTTACATTTTAAACACGTACTCTTAACTTTAAATTTCCAAGCAACACTAAATTAATAAAAAAGAAGTAAAAGTGCAACTCTGCATTAACACGATGCAATACAAAGTCGCGTTGGTGCGCACTAGATGGCGCATTAGGTCAAGAAATGGTCCGATTAAATGGGTATATCGCAGGTGGTATGATAATATGCACCGCATTTTTATACTGATAAAGAAAAATTCATTGCTTTTTAGTTTGGTAACATTTGTACGAATATGATGCTTTTTCGCTGCTCCTAAGTTAATTTGGACGCTTAAACCTACTTACAGCTCGCACAACCAACAACCAAAGCAGCTAGAAGCTAAATTCCCTCCATTTATATATGGCTGCTTTGGTTGTGCTCGGGCTATTACTCTTGTTTATTGTACAATACCTTATTCTGTTTCATTAGCTTATCATTTGCATTGGGTGCATGGGGTGGTGTTGAGTTTATTAATGCTCACACGCACGCATTGCTGAAAGAATGATTGACTGTGTTCGAAAAAGTGAGCTTGACTTTTCATCTCTTTTACTCATGGGAACGCTTCGTGCTGGGATTTGTAAATACGTATTTGTTGGTTTCTTTTCTCCCACTCATAGTTCATGACCACTGTGTGTGTAGTGTAGTTTATTTGGGTGCATAAGCAAGTAAAATCCTCTTCTTGGGTCGCACTTATAACACCATTCGTTGTGCGCATAGATTATATGGAATAATTAAATGTATCAATGACTTTAGTGTCGAATCTTGGTCCAACATATGAAATCGCTGGATCACACAATTACGTAAATAATTCATTCTGATCAATTTACATCTAAGCTTTATGTATCAAACATTAATGGATGAAAGTAGCACGAGTAAGTACTTACTCTATACAATTACCTATGGCTCCCCTTAAGATAGAGAGGTTAACAAGTAGCCAACTAAATTTGGTCTAGGTCAAATCTAAAATATCCTGCACCTCCTTATGCAAACAGTGGGCGTGGCAAGTATCTAGTAGCAGTGTATTAGCTTACGGGTTAAATTCTACCCAAAGAAAGCCTTTTTTTGTAAATTGTGGGCGGATGTATTTTCCGAAAACGCCTATTTTTGTTATAGTGAAAGGTGGGCTAATTATAAATAGGCGTACTAAACTTCAACTTCGCAGGTACAATGTTGTTGCTGTGAAAGATTTTTGTCGATTGTGGCCGTGGCACTAGACCTCTTTCGCCCAATTTAAAGGGAACACATTTTTGAAATATTTGTACAAAATTTCACTTCATTCTCTCAAAATTTATGATGATCGTAAGAGAAAGTGACAGGCATACCTAGATCAACTCAGAATTGAACGCAGATCAAGAGTGTATATACTTTGTAGGGTCTTTGACGACACCGTCTAGGTGTGTAGGTTGGTTATAAAAACCAAAAATTATGCTCAGTAGGACATATGTGAATGAAAATGTATATAAGCACATACTAAAATACAATTCTGTTTTCGCTTACATAGAAATTGATTTCACACAAGCAAATGGATAAGTGCCGCAGCTGAGGTGAGCGTAAAAGTGTTTCTCTAAAATATAAGTATGTTAAACATGCTCATACGGTTTTTGGTAGGTTGGTAGGATTTCATTCGTTTCAAAAGCAGGTATTTTATACTTATTAAAAGTATAAAATGCGATTTGGCCGTCGGTGAAATTAAATCAAGTACTTATTGACAAGCTTTTGAAGATGGTTTCGTGCAAGTGATACGGTTGCGGCGCTGTCTGTTCTGTCGCGTTTTCAGGGCTTCCGATTGAAAGAATTTATTCAACAGCCTGATTGGCAGTTGCGTACTTCTAAGGAGGCCTAAACAATTCCGTATGTGATAAAGAGTACAGAAAAAGCGACACATTCGGGCCTATGTTTCCCTTAAAACAAATACTTCATTGAGTGAGTTATTCTACTTGCCTACCAATCGGCCATCATTAATTAACACATTCACTTGTACGAAGCCAGAAGCAACTTAAGCAACTGTAATGGCACGCAAGCTTGCCTCTGTTACAAAAATACGTATTTGGTTAGTGAACGTCTAAGCATTTACAATACACTACCAAGCGTATGTTTCGTATAACGTCTAACACGTTGATTTGTATTTCATTTAAGTTTCCTTCGAATGCAACTTTTTGGTAAAATCTTGATCTCTTAATATAACCACCATCATAATGATATGGAAGGGCGTGAAGGTACGAATTTAACTAGAAAAGACACAACAAAGTTCTGTTAGGTAGTTAACAGAGGTCTGTTAAGGGGCGATATACAAAAAAAAAAAAAAACTGGTGATACGTATATATTTATTCCATAAATTAAACATATTTTATGTTTAAATTATATCAATACTTTAATAAAAACATAAAATATATGTTTAATACAAAAACAAAAAACATACAACAAACAACATAACAAACCTAATGTTAGGTAATAATGGTGGGCCTCCTAGATTTGGCATACTCCTAATATTCAATCCTTTTTTACTTGTTTTTATATTTTATTCGAAAGTTCGGGTTAAGGCCTTGTCTTCTAAGCTTTAGCTTTCCTTTGCAGAAAACACTTAAAAATCCCACAAAAATTGGTTCTTTTTCAGTTTTCATCTAACTACGGCCCCAACAAACAATTCAAATCAAACCTACATGTAAAGAGTGCCAATTGTTCTGTCAACTCTTTGATCGATTTTCACAATTTTGGCGAAACAGACAGACATACACAGCTAAATCAATTCAGAATAAATATATTCTGTAATGTCTTTAAAGCCTCCTTCTGCGTTTTGCAAGAGAAACAAGTTTTCAGAAGTATGCATTGCCGCAAGTGGATTGATTAATACGAAATGGGTAAACATACAATTCAATTGCGACTTTTAGAATGAAGCTGGTTAAGAGTACAAACCCAATTCGAGTATTGGGGCAAACGTACATGTATGTAAGCTACAATGTTTTCATGCCTTCTTCACCGATTTCGTCGTGTAAGTTTAACGATTAAAATGTTTACTGATTACTTCGCAAATTAATACAACAACAGGACCATATTAAAAGAGTTAAATTGTTTTAACCACTACCCAAAAGTGACAACGCATGAATGCGATAAAAATTGTGCGAACAGAAAACGGGGAAAACATTTAAAGCATGTCATGTGGACAGGCAGTGAGAGGGAGCACCAGCGCACAATATGTTATTGCGTGTGAAAGTTACACACAATTTCATATCATTGGCTGTCAGTGGCCGCTTTTGTGCCTAATGCTAAACTGCGAATACAGGTAAACCAATGCGTTGTTGTCTGCCTGCCTGTGTGTACACATGTCACTAAGGCAACATCTGTCCCATTTTATTGCGATATATATCCACGGTTCGTCCTACTGCCCAGATTCCACCTCCGATAACCAAATGCTAATGTATTTATTTGGATCGTTTCCGTAATATTTTTTACAAATCGTATGTATATGATATTACAGGAGAACAAGTGGCACTAAATGTATCTCGAGGACTGGAATTACAATGCAATTTTACAAAAACCGACGGAAGATTAAACCTTCATTCATTTTGATCGAAGACATCGCTGAAACTTTGTTTAAGTTTTTGTTCATTTTCAAAGTCCTTAATCAATGTTTACGCATTTTTATATGGAAGCCCCATTTACATAAGCTAGGGGGTACACTAAGTTTGGTTTTCCGTTTACAACTCCCAGATGCAAGCGTCAGAGACCACGCAAAGGATCATATTCTCTATATTAGCGTCAAAATCTGAGTCGTCCTAGACATGCCTGTCCGCATGTCCATTTCTTGTTGGAACGCTTACGGTCGTACATTTTGACACACATTTGAAGTGAAATTCTGTAAAAATATTTCTAGTATTTTTACGTAGGTTTTTATTTAAATTAGGTAAAATGCCACGCCCAAAATCAAAAAATCTCTTAGAAATACGCATATATATATATATATATATATATATATATATTAACCCGTCCACTGATGTGTAAAATAATTAACCCGATTGGATAAGAGACACGCCCACAATTTGCAAAGAATTCTCTTTAGTCGAATGTAGACATTTGAGTTGCTACGTTGAAAGTACCTTCAGAGTCATTAAAAGGGGCGAGATTATATACTGTGCCATTCCCATGTGTTACGTATAGACGTGAAGGGTATTTAAGATGTCGCCTAAAGCAAGTATAGCTTGTCAAGTTGTTTTCATATTAAGTGACCAAGTGACTTTATATTGGATACTTTAGCTCCTTGGAGAATCTATTAAATATGTGTTCACGCTGAGCCGCATTTTTAATTACAATAAGCAAGGCAGCAATTTTGTTCGATATTAAAAAATTAACAACATTTATCTTGTTCCAACTATTGTTGCCATTACTCAAGTCATCGCTGCGATGTTAACTGATTGTCAATCGATAATGCTATCATGTGAGTTTGGTAGTTATGTGTCAATTAGATTTATTATCATCAGTTGTTGCTTAACCGATTCCTTGTCAGATGTAGTAATATTTTGGCGTGATGGATGCAATCGTAATCATCAAATTTTAAACGTCCATAAGACATTGGCTAGTGCGTTAATGTTAAATAGTTGTTGTGTCGCGCGCGTACTGTAAATGTTGTCTTTTCTCTATTCCCAGAGGGGTTAAGGTTTTGTCTGCGTAATCACACTTATACACGGCAAAGCCACGATGCACCATTTCAGGTGTACTGAGCACTACTTGCTAACCATTGAAAGCAGTGTAAGTAAAAGAGAACAACGAAAATACGCACAATATGTCCTCACAATAGTGTACAACCGTGTATCTGCTGATACGCGCTCATGTTGGAGCTGAAGTTCCCTTGACACTATCATTTAGTTAAGCTTTAAAAGTCACAACAAAGTTGTACGTTTGTTTTTGTGCAAATGCAATGTTTATAAACAAAACCTGCACTAATACTAAAAGTATATTAACTGTCAAACTTTGACAGCGCATACCGATTGTGTGAAGTGAACTTTAAACAGGTGCAGTCACTCACTACGAGTTGGCTGCTGATGCTGATGTTTCAGTGAATAAGCATTTGCACTCACATTCGTTTATGCTGTAATCAGACGCAATGAACGGACCTATGTTTATGTGCATGAGACTGCCCTGGCTGTGAGCTTGACAGACAATAACTTTGTCTGTCCATCTGTCTATACCTATAACCGTGCACAATATTATCAATCCCATTCAACTTGTCCATGCCATATAACTACACACATGTGTCTGTCTGTCTGTCTGTCTGCCTGTTTCGTTTGTATTGCACATTTATGTTTTTAGTCAGAACTGAGTGTAGTGTCGCTTACTATTTATAATTTAATACAATTATCAAATATAAATAACTTTTATTTGTGTGCACATACAATGTATGTAACGCTGAATTTCCCTTAATTCAACTTGGTTCCAAGAGCTAGTGTTGGTGGCGAATGATTGAATTTGCCATTTTTAAATGCTAACGACGTTTAACCAATTAAGGCGCATTGTATTCTAAAGGAAACTATTAAAAATTAAAAATGAACCAAACAAAATTAAAACATGTAAAAAAGGAAAAAGAACCAAATTTGGCTTAGGCCGAACCTTAAACACCCTTACATCTACATACAAGCGGTAAGCATGGCAGGCATATAATTACGTCCTGTATGTAATACGTACCAACTTCCAAGTCGAGTTTTACGTTGAGTATTCTTTCCGAATTATCGCAAATTGTTCAAATTTGTACAGAAGGTAATTAAACATAAACGTGTGCGTTCTTCATATCACTCAAGCACCTTCTTTTTATATCTTCCGAAAAGGTGGCCAAATTTTCTTCATTCTAAAACCAATGCTTGAATGAATGCTTAAAAAAACATTCAATTAGAAATCTTTCAAACTTTAAGATTTCTTGAGTGGAATTGAAATATATATTTATTTATTTATTTATTTATGTAATACCAAACTGTAACGTGTACTCAACTTCCCCTATTGATGCTGATCAAGAATTATACTCCCTTGGGAGTGTTTCGCGCCCTTTCGGTACTTACAAGCGTTTGAACAAATCGAAAATAACCCCATAATCATTATGATGGTGAGTATAATAAATAAGCTCTTGACAGAAATGCACTTATACTTGTGAATCAAAGGGATTCACATTTATGGTTTTATTTAAATGTTTCCCATCAACTCTAGGTGAGGTAAAGCAACATTAGTTGCTACTGATGAATTCTGATCTAGTCTAAATTTTGATTGATGTGGCAACATCTGAACATTTATTCAACTAATGCAAGAAGTTGTGGTAGGTACTAATTATTATTTACAATATACCGACCAAACAATATTTCTGAAGCTTCGGGGTGTTGCAAACGAAATTAAAAACTTAGCATACTCACATCACCAAGGTGGAGGGTACAAAATTTATACTTGCCTTAGAGCTGTGTTAACCGCATTTATAACAAAAGTTTGGTTAACGTACTAATTTGATATTGTTTCATCATGCGGTTGGTTGAAAAGGCCGCAACAAGAACAAATGTTCGCTAAACACATATCGAAATAAAATATACGCTGACGATGTATAACAACATTGCAAACGATTCTATATCACATCACACTAGAGAAATGAAATACACATTAATTTTTTAAAGTCACACAAGTGCGTAAAAAATACCATGTGAAATACTGGGACCTTCAGATGGGCCTTCCGCAGAATAATATAATAGATGTGTACTAAGAGGACGCATAGTACTGCTTAGTTTCCTTGACAAAAGAGAAAAATAAAACTCTTCTTACATGTTAACTTTGTTGCAGGCGCCATTTTACATGCACTGGCTATGTCCGTCGGGTAAGAACAGGTTGCAAATTCGCTCTCATTATATGGATTATACTTACGTGTACAGCTCTCGTTAATATATAAAGCTGTTACCGTTCCACCAATGCGTGTGCATGGATATGCTAAAAAACTGACATGTAGGCAGAGTGCGTAACTACTCTAATCATACTGATATGATTAGAAATGTTGATTGTAGTGCGCTTTGATGTTTTGATAAGTATCCAAAAAGTGTACATACTGTACATGTACACTCTCCTCCCACATGCTTCGACTAACACGCTAGTAAGAGTTTTAGTAGTAAAACATGTTTTTGATATTTTTAGCTCTGCTTGAAACAAATGTCAACCGTTCATTTTTTGACTCTGAATGTACGTTTTTTGCATTATTTGTTGCTTCGCGTTCTAAATGAATGTGGGAATTTGGCTTTGCTTGATATTTTCCCTTGAGTGCTAATACACTCATGAGAGATAAACCAGGAAATGGGGTTAATAATGAATAATGCTGCTTCAGAGTGACCACAACAACTGCGCGTTTTGGCTAAAACATTTTTCAACACGCTAATGAATTAAAAGCATTTCTGTTGACTAAATGACTAATTTTAAACGTGGAGTTGAGTTATTTATTAATGTTTAAAAAACCAAGCTCGCGAAACTAAGCTGATACTAATTAATTAAGAACAAATACGGAAGCCACCTTCGGCTTACACTGCACTTGAAATATTTTCTCTGTATTTTTACAAAAGTTGTTGAAGAACGATTGTTTAGTGTAATAATAATGGCCGCGTCAAGTTTGAATCCGATCCAACAATTCTTGGAATCTGTTTGACTATTTTGAGAAGTGTGGCAGGTGGATTTGCAGCATTTGCAGAGAGCAAAATGTAGGTTTTTACTTGCTAAAGTACTCGATGATTTAAAAAGTTTTCAAATTATGCAAAAAATTTATTTTATCTCTTGTCCTGGAGCTCTGGCTAATGTGATTAGTTACTAATAACGTAATCAACACCATATATTGTAAAATACAAGCAGAGCTCTGCATGTGTTGGAGATTGTAAACGCCGTGTTAAGGTGCAAGCAAAAATAGTTGAATAAGTAACTTCGGGGCTAGAACAAGACGACTTTTTGAACAAACGTCAGCACAAAAACGAGCAAAAAAAGTTTGTTATACAGAAATGACCTGATGAAAGAGAAATGGAGGCATAACGACAGAGTGACATACACATAATTTTTATTTGCAACTTTAAACCGAATTCCGTATGTGCTGTATCATTATCCATAAAAATAGACTTTTCGTAGAACTTTTTTCAAAGAGTTGTAATAAATAGAATAGCGGTCCTTATAAAAGGTTCGTATCCGCTAGGTGTGTATTGAAGAATATGAATGTTTTACACAAACTAATCAACCAATTCCTCCAAGACCTTCCATTTGTACTAAGAACTAAAACATATTGACGGCCATGACTTGAACGATACAGGCTGCTGATGAAGCATAATATATCAACGTTCTTTGTAGGGTTATGGAAGTGCTCTTTTTGTCGAAAATGGAATGACAATCTAGGTATATCTTCACCATGAAGGGGAGGATGCTACAGTATAAAAACGACGAGTAGTTCGGTGCTTCTATAGTTGTTATTAGTTTTCTATCTCTCCACAACAGTTGTTTTGCACTTGGACTTTGCATTGGCACTTCTAATGGAAAAGCAAAACAAGGAAAACAACACAAATGATTTTTCCACCCATTTCCCAACATATGTGTATGGCTCGGGGATGTTTTTACAATTGCATTCACAAACAAACTCAACATATAGCACACGCACAGATGCACGTTTGTCTTATAAAGAACTAACGAACTATCTTGGTAACGGCCATAAACGCATATGTATTTACATTCATGTGCATGTGTGTAAGTGTTTCCTTTAATACTACACGCAATCTAGCTGAAGATAAATGCACCCACCAACACACGTACACATAAATAAATGAAATCGAACTGAGCTGGCGGTGGTGGTAACGGTTCAAGGCAATTTATTTTGTTATTGTTTTAGTCCAGATATTGAGCACCACCTCACCGTACATCAGGATATTGAATTTTTCATTTCTCAATTGTTTTTGTTCTCCATTTATTTTACTGCTTTCGCTAAATCCAAGTAGCGCCTTATGTTAGAATTCTCAGTCACCGTTCTACATGAATTCGTGATTGTTTTTGATTTTGTGGAAAATGTTGAAACAATCGGATGAAGGGAATGACAGTGCTTGGAGGGTTGAAAGCGTAATTCATATCGATTAAACAAATTTTATCGCAATTATGCAGAAACTATCATTGTATTGAAAAAGCCTTCAATAATTGCGATTCTTAGAAACAGTAAAAAAAACACATGAGCGCTCTTAGTGTATTTGGCTGTAGTTGGTTGTAACGCTTCATCGAATCGAAAGCAGTAGTTTGTTGCGAGCATTGTTTTCTGTTAAACTTTATTAAAAATAAATGTATGTACATACGTGTCTACGTACATTTACTATGTACTTTATTGTTTGCTTTGAAAACTTTTTATTGACTCATCCCAATAAAACGAATTTGCTCTGATTTAACAATTTTTCGCAAATATATGTGTATCTAATGTAATTATTATGTACTTATGCGTGGAAGCATACAGGGCAATAGTTATGGAGTCGAGGTATTTGAGTCTGAATCTAATCTATTTAAATCGGGAAAATCCACGCCCACAATCAACAAAAATCTGTCATTGAGTTACGTTGTTGAAGATGAAATTTAGAGCGCATATTCATAATTAGGCCATCATGTGGGATATTATTTACAGAAAATCTAATTCTTTCTGGTCTAGAACCTGACTTGCAAGTTGATAAATAAGATTTGTAAGTACATTGTTAGAGGGCGTAGTCATATTTGACAACAACAAGCCACATCGTCGTACAACCATGCCCGAAATTTGAAAAAACAAAAATTCTCAAATAATTTAACGCATATCACTGAATATAAGGCATAAAACTCAAGCGTGTCAAAATAGTCGGAAAGCACTTACGCTGTATATGTTTGAGTGAGTGCTTGTATGGATGCGACTCAGTGGGTCGCTTATAAAAGTACACACATACATATATATGTACAACGCAATTGCCGTTGCTTTAAAACGTACGTATACATATATCGGATCGTGTTTAAATTATTTCAACGGAATTATACACTTCTAGGAGTTTTAACATTATTATGTCTGACTTTCTTAATGGACACTAAAAGCGCACAATTTGAATGTAGCTAAGAAATGAATTAAAAATATAGCGGGCTCAAGGACTACCCACGTAATGTTTATTAAATAAATCGGCCAAATACGTATTGAAAGTAAATATCGACACTGCCGTTGGATACTATAGCAAGCAGTAGACACTAGTGGGGAAGCCGTTTCAACACTTTTGATGCATTTTTCTGAACGTTAGCTCTCAGTAAAGACGACGAGGCCTTCATAGTTCTGAAACAATGTGCACTTCTAACGAAAAATGTTAAACTGTAGAACTTTTCAATAGAGATGCAATGGATAAATTACATCTGAGATAAGATAATTTCTGGCAGTTCCAGAGACGGACAAAACTATTCATAAGAAACTGGGAGCTGCACTACATTTTATTATTGTTGTTTTTTAATAAATGTAAGTGGAAAACGACAACAGTCGTGCGAACGGAAATAGACTGGGCATTAGCCAAAGGAGTGGAAGCAAAAAGGTGTACAGCTGCCACGACCTTAACAATGGACATTTTTCTAAATATATTGTAGTTATTCGGGCGTGTTTCTTTAAAAGCCAAAATAAACGTACACTATTAAAATGACAAAACTTAACTTTCATGTTTAGAAAAAATAATTGAACAAAAAGATTCACTCTTGATTGCTACGGTGTCTAGACAAGTTGGAGGGTGTTTAAGGTTCGGCCGAAGCCGAATTCAGTTTTCTTACTTGTTAAATGTTATGTTGTTGTACATTCAGTAAAACAACTGGCACTTTCACTTTTCTTTTTTCACATGCTGAGTTCAGAAATATTCTTGTGGCGTAATATTAATAAATGAAGATTTGTTACAAGTCGTCTAATGTAAATTAAGCAATTTAACATCAGGTTTGCAAAGCGTTAAATAGGAAAGGACGCCCTGTGCACACCAGGTCATCTACATTATGAGGTAATGGTATGGATAGGTGTGGATAGCCGCCGTTATGTTTGCTGGAAGTCTCCTAAGTAACTGCATCGATATTAACTCTAAATTGTTCCTCATTCTTACCTTGGCAATGTAATAAGGGTGGGGAAGCGCAATACGTAATATGCTAAGGAGTGTGTTCCCATGGCCAATAAATTTAAAAAAATTCTACATACCTTAAACCTAATTATGATTCTTTCGTTCTCGTGTTTGCAATAAAAGTTGGAGATTTTATATGTATGTTTCTTTACTGTTAAGTTAAAAGGCACAGGAAGAATACTCACGTCACGAGGTGAGAGGTAAACGAAATGGAAGTGATTTTAGGGAATTCTGTCCTCCCTACTTTCTCTACAACGTGAATAATAAAACTTAAAAACATCCACTTTGAAATCGTAAGTAAAAAGTAAATTGTATTTGTGTGAGACTTCCGCTCATGGGGAAATGATGGAATTGTTACGCGAAAATCAACTTGAATTCATTTAGTTTATTCAAAAACCACGAAAAAAAAGAAGAGTTTTGCATGGACTTCAAGAAGTACAAAAATTTGTTCCCCACCAAGAAGGATTGTCTCCGTTCTTTAAAAGAGGTTGAAAATTCAATGTTTCGTAATTATTTGAATTTGGTAGCTTCTAGTGTCAAATCCTTGATGGATTCGTGTAGAATAATAGAGCTGCAAAATTTGTTAAAGCAAAACGACATAGCCTTTGCGAAGAAATGCCAAAATTATTATTAATAATTCTGCTATTCTAGATTCTTCTTAAAAAAACTTTGTCATTTACATTTCGTAAATGGTTTAAACAGGTACGTTCGTGTGCCCGTCTGTTGTTGGCATTCTCACAATCGAAAACTTTTTACGGCCACTTTAGTTTCTGAACACAGATACGTATTTGAATTGGGTAAATTCGGTTGAGAGCCACGCCCACAATAGGCACAAAAGCTGAACTATGAAATCGAAATTTCAAACACGGCTCGTTTGCTTTATATATTAATAATACCAGCCATTCATCGATGGGCCAAAAATGGGCGTAGTCGAATGACGAACTTTCCCACAATTTAAAAATCGTTATTCAACGTAACACTCGGCTAGGAAGCTGCATACACTATTAGAGGGCGTAGTAATGAACCTGTAAAGCCCGTCGCTTGCGTGTAGATGTGGAAGGTATTTGAGTTTTTTTACTTGTTCTTCATATAAACGGTGCATATATGTATGAATGTGAACACACACATGAATCGTGTATTTTACACATTCGTACGATTCGCTCACGTTTGTGCACACATAACGTGAACATGCATTTGCTAACCAGCCAATTCGTTCAATGAAAGCGGCAAGTGGACGCTTACCTGTATTTAATGGCTATTGAATACCCCCTCGCTGTAGAGGTGTGTGTGAGTATTAGAGTAAATGTCGCTAGTAATTAAGTAATTATTGTGGCATGTTGTAAAAGGTGACTGACTGTTTGTTTTTCTCCATTTTTTTCATTTTTCCAACTCTCTGTTCGTTGTTGGTGTTGCACTCGTGTTTTTACAATAACACTTTCTCGTTTGTGGTTAATGTGTGTCTTTCTTAATTGCAATTGAACTTTAACAAGCAAGTTTGCAAGTATTTGTAAATTGTGCTTAGGTTTCACGTTCGATTTTGCTTTCGGTCCAAATCTAAGAAGAACCGTTTGTGTTGGAGTAAAATTGATTGCAAGTCATAGCGGCACAAATTATTTTAAAAGCATTTTATTAATTACATTAGTATTTGTTTTTTAAGTGGTCGAATTTGGATTAACTTACGAGTCGTGTTTGACAATTTAATCAACAACTCGAACAGCAAATGTCTTCATAACTGTATGTATAACCCTCACAGATTCTTTAGAAATAGTAGAGTTTTGGCGGATGTGCTCTTCATAAATTGTTTCACGCAAAATTTGTGGGAAACCTGAAGTAACGCACATGCAAAATTTGTCAATTCAAACTCCCAAGGGGAGCTAATCTTAATATCACCGGCGCATCTAAAGGAACATTATTAAGAATATTTGTTTTCCTAGAGAGAACATAACATATGTTAGAAAGCCATTGCTTAGCACGAGCTCATGCGTAAGACCTTGGCTGCACTTGGCTTACCCGCTAAACCAAATAAGTTTTTCTTGAACAGTAAATATGTTCATCCTGACCTAAGCAAGCGTTTTAATGGGCAACCAACTGTTTATCATGAAAAAATATAACGTCAAAAAAGTCCCTTAAAAGGTAAAAGTACAACATGAAGCCCAACACATGACATTAATGTAGTCAGTGGGTAAACGACAAAAAATTGTGGCAAAAAGAGTTGGTTAAAGGTGGCCATAGCGCAAGCGCACATGCTAAGAGTGAGTTTAAAGGAGAGCAAGAACAATAGCAGTTTCCCTATGGCGTACACAGGCACCCATATATACGTGAAAGCATAGTACAACAGCTTTATGTGATGGATCAAAAAAGGCGCACGATTGTTTCTTTTTTGTTTTTTATTTTTGTTAGTACAGACTTGTCTTGTGTTCAAGTCGTATTTTACGTTTTTGCCACCAACTTGTATTCGTTGTGGAATAGCTTTGTCGATCCACACGTTATAGTGGAAACCACTAACAAATTAACATATTTGTTTTATATTGGTCGCCGTTGTTGTTATTGTGGTTGTTGCTGCCAACGCTACTGCATTACAGTTTGCATGGCAACGTTTTTTATACCCTGCACCACTTTTGATGGACGGTATGTAAAGTTTGTGCGGATGTTTGTCACCTCTAAAAGGCTATAGAAGGAACCACGACGCACCTCTTATTATATAGAAACGCAATTTGGGCACCCTCTCCGCCCACAACGATTTTTCACGAAGTGCTCGTTTAATGCATTGGCTCGCATTTCCTAATACTACTAAATACTAATCCTATGCAACTGGAAGTAAGCGGAAGTAAGTCGGGTTTGACCAACTAAAACATGCTCACTTGTTTATTGTTGTTTATTGTAAGTTTTACAACACATAGCACTGTGAGGTTAACAAGTTAATACCAAAGCTTTTTTTACCAACATGCATTGTACGTAAATAACATTAACTACGACAATTAGTAGGTGGATGTTGTTGATGTCGCTGCACCTAACCAAAAAAGAGAATTGCTGATTGAGCACTTCAAGTGTCCAGAACAAATAAAACCGTAATAATTATGTAGAATCCAAAGACAGCTCTATTTTATATTTATACACACATTCGTATGTATGTATGTGTCGGTGTGTTTAATTAATCTTTAAAACTGAAAAAACTGAAATATTAAGAGAAATATGTGCCACTACGTGGACAATTATGGGCATTAAAACAGAGTAACAATTTCTGTGACAGTTAAAGTTCAATTTAAATCCAACATTTCAATTTAAAATTGAGAATAATAACAACAACAAATAGATACATTGTTTGATATCTCAAGTAATAAAAAATGCATCGTAAAGCTTATTGTAAAATAAAATAAACGATTTGTAAGTGATGTCGTTTGTTTATTTGCCCACAAAAGTAGAAAAAACATACAAGCTGATGGCTGCCTCCGTGAACATTATAGCGTCTATGGTGGCTGAGCAAAAAACGTGTTTATTGATAGAAATCTTTAAATTGTCAATCAAACTTCACTAAAAACAACTGAACATGTTATTTACGGCAAAGGCCGATTATTTAATACCCTAGACTACGCAGCTATACAAAACATACTACAATTAGTTCAGGATCTGCCATATAACTTACTTCTAAAAATGGTTCGATGGGGTCCAAATTTGGCCCAGCCAAATGCCATGTGCGACTATTACGTTAACTAACTGTTCTTCATCAAGTTTGGTCAAAAAATATTAGGAGATGGGAATTTTCGTCTTTAAAGTAAGAAAGTTAAATCTGGCTTAGGCTAAATCTTAAATACCCTCCACATCTATATGGAACATGTGGGCGTGGCTGGTTACCTATTATACGTGCACGTCAAATTTGAGTATGGGTTTTTTTAAATTATGGGCGCGTCTCTTATCCGGACTCGCCCTAGTTTGAAATATCGATAAATGAGACAATTATAATTATAAATTTGTATACCAGATAAATAGATTTTTGTCCATTGTGGGCGTGACTTTTGACAGATTTTTCTGATGACTTTGTAAGGTCTCTGACTCCTCTATCTAGGTGCTGTAAACGCAATGGCAAACTTAGTACACCCTCTATCTTGTGTGGGCGTTATAAGAAGTCCCAAAAATGTTTGTGTCAAAGCACGGCCTCTTACCAAATTCAACTGTGGCCAAAACCGTGCGCGTTACATTTATACGGGCAGACTGACGGACATGGTTATATATATTCAGGTTTTGATTTTGAATCGATCTGTCTTTAGTACTTTAAAAGTTACAAACATCTGAACAAAGGCAATGCACCCTGTGGCACAAGCGGTGCAGGGCACAAAAAATATTATTCCGTATTCCGACTACTATGCACACAATTGCTTTATATTCAGTCAATCTGTTGTGCAACAGTTCAACTAAATACTGAATGTACATAAGGCGGGAGACATATTATTATATTCCACTCTTGTCTGTTGACTATTCTGGTGGCATTTATATACTTTTAATAAGTTTATCAACAGCGTCATCAGTAAGTTTCGGTATCCGCTTAAGTTCTCTCTGTGCCCGGCGCTCCATTTGTATACCTTCCCCCTTTCTTAACAATCCAATGTATGAGTAAGCCTTTAGATGCGATCTTATTTATTTATTCATTTAGTTTCGTAGATCATCACATACGAATACATTCAATACTTGTGAACGTATATCTTTGATGGCAACAACTTAACTTAAGTAACAATAAAATGAAGCAAGTCAAAAAAAGCAGTGTAGCGGCTTAAGCCAAATCTTGATAACCCTCCACACTTACACGTAAATACGATTTGGGCGGTCTATAATATTATTCGATTTAGTCCTGCGCATGGAAGCAAGATATATTTGTACAAAATTTACCGCAACATTGTAACTTTTGCTAATCACAGCCCGCGCCACAAGCACGAACTTGTCTAAAGCGATTCAGATTTTGATACTAATCAGGGTCTCTGACGCCACCTTAAGGGTGTTGCAAACAGAGTTATAAGCTTCATATACCTCCATGTTTTTTGGAGGGTGTAAATATATCCACTTATGTCTATTTATGTTTTTAATGTTTGAATACATGCGTAGCAATTTGTGTTCCAAGTGTTGTAAGTAAGAGAATTTTAATTAATACGAAACACAATATACAGCCAAACGAAAGCGGTGGCACATAATTGTTATATGCGTATAAAAATGATCTGCAGTTATATTAATACATGAAATAAGAAACTTAAAAAATAGCACGATCTCCGTACTCTTCTTAAAGATAACGGGGAGGTTTCAAGAGCGGGTTTCGAGTTTTAAAAGAAGCAATTAAAAGCACCATTATTGTAAAAATGCAAAATGGAGTAATGACAGTCGCACACCGAATATTTATTCGTATGTGGTGACACGCTGTGTCGGAAAAACCATTGGCGAAAACTAGTGAACTCCATTTCTGTTTTGATTTAAAATTTCATTTATTTCAAAGAGTTTCATCTCAAAACTGCAGAACGTGCACCTATCGCAACGGCTATATATTTTGTATAAAAACCCCGACGCAGAAACGTTCTTAACGCACAAGGAGCCACATCCGAGACGCCACAAATTTGATTTGAATAATATTCCGAAATGATCTCGACTCCAAACCTCGAAGAGTATCAAATGTATCAGTCTTTCATAACCCTCTATTTTTGTATTTGAAGCATGATTTGTTGGTTGTGTAGTTGTTGCAAATGAGCAGAAAGCAAAAGCTTGATAATAAAATGGTATCGCCTGGCACGATTAGCAATATGCCCTCATATACATATGTGCGAACAAAAGAAGGAATGAACTAATCAAAGGAATCCTTCCTTGCATTTCTGGTTCACTCAATGCTTCAATGTGCATTTGTACAATGCAACAATTTGAAAAGGTCTGCGTCATCACAAAAAAAGTGCAAATAAGCAGAAATGTGATGTCATTGGAATTTAAAACTAATACGTATGAAGTGTGCATTAATTGACCTGATTGTGTCACAGATGTGCCAAGTTGTACAATTCATTATGGCCAAGTACAAAGTAAAGCGGGTGTATGGATGTGGGACAATAGAAATGGTGGATCTTAATCTTGAACGAGAGATTCACCCAAACCGTTTGGAATCGAAAGCATTCGTTTAATATTTCCATTCAGGAAATTTTTGCTGTAGAATTGTGAGGACGGATAATGATGATTGCATGTAAATGTGTAAAGTTGTGTTAATGAAGGACCAGAATTGTAAACTTCAGCTTTTTTAACGAGCCACTTTCTTGTAAAACAAACAACAGTGCCACATAACAACTGCGTACACCGCACACAAATGTACGCGGGTTGTGCAGCAAAACCCTAGAATCCCCAACTGACTGTGCAGTACGTTTACAAACATACACGGTTCTGCTTGTATTCCACAATGATAAAAACAACAAGACCACCGCCACCAGAGAAATCCTTTGAGTAAACACCAGAAATACCAGTCAACATATGCTCTGAACGCGAAATCCCATTTCAGTGCAATGGTGAGTGGTAATTGTTTACATACGCACCCACATGGCGGCGGATAAACGAATGCGACCGTTAATTTTGGGTAAATATGTCAGGGTGCAAGCGCAAACAAAACACGTTTCAATAATTGTACGGGAGCAGCACATTAAAGGTTAATTAAGTGATCTTCTAGTTTAAAGAAATTCACTTAAAAACACACTCGTTGGCAGTGCTGCAGCGCAGAGCATGAATTAAAATTTAATAAAAGTGCAACTTGGAATTCAGTCTCTCTCCCCAAGCACTCTCCAACACAATGCACATAAAGTTGGTGTAAGTGCTTTAAAGATATCTTCTAAAACAGTTTTTTCGCTTTACAACAAGATTTCAAAAATAGAAAAACTACACAAAAATTGCATGTTAACACGCAAACATATAACCGAGATCCTGAGCAAAATTCCTCGTGTCGGCAGCTCTGTTAAGGCTCTTTACCACTGCATGTAGAGCGTTCAGTACAGACAAGCAACCAGGCAGCCCCATTCACTGAATGTAAACACTAAACATACGCTAAACACATCTAAGCATGTGTAGCAGTATGAATAAATTTTGTAAGAATGGCTTTGCTATTGGGTTTCTCCCATAAACACATATATATATATATATATATATATCGTATGTAATGAAAATATACGTATATGCACCGGATTTTTTTTATACATCAACTTAATTTTTTTTTCATCAGAAAACAAGTAAAAAAGTTGTATTTAGCTCAGGCCCGATCTTTAAAGTGCTCCGCCTTAGAACATTAAAATAAAATTTTACGTGAAATATTGAACTCTTGTTAATCTCTTCTTTTTAACAAAAAACGAATTTCGTGTTTGTTAAATATTTTTGGGTGGGTGCGGTAGATCCTCTTTATTTTTGGAGGAACCTTTTAAAAATCGTTGGAGTATTCATTAAGAGACACTGAACCAATTTTCAGCCCATTATCTTATAAAAAGTGGCATTCCCAATTTTGCTCAATCACAATAACACATTTTCTGCCAAATTTGGAGCCGATATCTCAATTTTTGCGAGCAGAAGCATCCATACCACAGACGGACGGTCAGACGTGGCCAAATCGATGCAATATTTGGTTTCTCACGCTTCCTTCTGCTTGTTACAAACGTTTTGACAGAGAGATATACATGCATACTTGGTGATGTTATGAAAGTTATGTTTTGCTAAAGCAAACTTAAGAAGCACTCCACATTCATACTTAAACAGTGGACGTGGCATATATACAATTGCGCCCGCACTAGTATCAAAGTTCGAATAGAGTTTTTCTATACTTCGTGTCCGTTCAGCACATCAATGAAGATAATGTGTACAGGCCTTCGGGTAGGACTGAATCCATTAAGATTTTAATGCTGATCAAGAATATACGGACGTACGTATTTCTTAAGCAAATTCAAGCAGGATTTGTGTAAAGAGTTAGTGGATACAATGATGCCTGCATACGCATATGCATCACATGCAATGTTTACCGCGATGGAATTTAAAAATGTTCGCTTAATCATGTTGGTAAATTTAAATCCAGTACATCTGCCTTTCTCTCCTCTTTTCAATCGTATGCATTTTTTCAACACCAATTCCACTGATCGTAGAAAATTTGCCTGCTTCTCATGTGAAATACTTTGATAAAAAACACGAATTTTCAATGTGCTTGTCGATCTTTTTTAAAGAAAATAATACAATTTAAAGGATTTTGTTCTTTCATCCGTCCATCCAATGCCGTACAATTTTTTTGCATTTCTCACCTAACACTAGAAAATGCGAAAATTATGTGTTATGCAGAAAGACCAGAGGAGGTCATTATGATCGCTGGCGAAAATCGCCTCTAAAAGAAAATTAAAGAATTTCTTTCGCTTTGAAAATTAAAGAATTTTTTAGGCAATAAAACTAAAAATGACTTATTTTTTGGAATTACGTTGCTTTGTACATAATCTGTGTAAGATCAAACAAAATTCCAAGTTTAACTGGAAATTATTGAAAAAGACTGCATTCGCGAAACCTTCTAATATGAAAATAATTGAGAAGAAATTAAATTCAAGAAGTATAAAGTGTTCAACAATACAACTATAGTACGCGTACGTCAGTGTAAAGCAAAGTAAACGTGAGATGCTCATATGAGATAATGTTTCTGTAAGATGTTGCGATGTTACGGTGGTGCACAGATTATAGCGACAGGTGACATTGACAGCTCCATGTACATAATATTTTATTAAGTACACATCTACGACTATTGTATATACGTTGATATGTACTGCATGTAGGGCGTTTATAACTTTTTGAAGGTGTCAAAATTAATTCTAAAAAAATATTAGTTTAGTAGTTATTACAGTTATCTCTAATATCAATATAAGTAAATCAATTCTAAATTTTAAATCTGTTCAAATGTATGTAGGCAAGTACGCGTGTATAGCTTGTAATGTTCGTGTTATCATTCATGGCAATTGGGGTCTACACGAAGGATAAGAGTGTGCACGACGTTATTTAACATGAAAAACCATAGTGCAGGTTTATATATTTACATATTCATACAATTGTTGTTGCTGTGATATCATGTTATCTGCAGTTGTTTACTAAAACAAAAATACCAAAACACAAAAACAAAAACAAGTAAGAAAACTACATTGACTTGGGCCAAACGTTAAATACCTTAAACGTCTACATACAAACGGTGGGCGCGGTAGTTTTTTGCAAATTGTGGGCCAATCTGTTATCCGATCATGCCTATTTTTACCATATCGTGGAAAGGGGTAATTATAAATTAGTGCACCAAATTTCAAAATAATAGCGCAATTTGTTTATCGATTGTGCGCGTGGATACCGACCGACTTTGCTCATTTTAAATAGCGATCTGTGTGCAAAACTAAAAGTATGTGTAAAAAATTTCGGCTCAATATCGAAGAGATGCCAACAATAGACGGACACACGGACATGCATATCTAGATCGGCTCAGTTTTCGATGCTGATTAAGAATATATATACTTTCTCTCTCTGCCGCCTCCTTTTAGGTGTTGCAAATGGAATGGCAAACTCAGTATATGCCCCATCTTATGTGGAGGATATAAAAAACAATAACGAAAATTGTAAAAAACAAAATATGCCAAAGTCTGAAGTCTGTGTTGTTAAAACGTCACTTTCAAACAACCAACAGTTAGTCAACTTAGTTGGATCTAACACAACAACAACCCATATAACATACATTGGACATACATACATACATACATACATACATATGCATGAGAAATAAATAAGTAAAGGCACAGCAATGATATCTAATGTGAGAGCTCACATAACACATGACTTGCACACATACACATGCCAACAAACAATGAAACATAAGCACAA
The DNA here is from genome assembly GCA_963971445.1 of Ornithomya chloropus. NCBI lineage: Eukaryota > Metazoa > Arthropoda > Insecta > Diptera > Hippoboscidae > Ornithomya > Ornithomya chloropus. The sequence continues at coordinate 23,331,332 of OZ020529.1, forward strand.
AGATGGTTGTTATTTCAATATAGTGCAGAGTTTTTTTACACAGACATGTGTTTGTATACTTTTTGTTTCTCTTGCATAGTAAACGATATGCAAGAAAAGTGTCAGTCAAAATGTCGCTTCCAACACGCGCTTACACTCACTTAACAAAACTGCTATATGTTGTCTACAAATACGCATCTATTATACATAAGTGCACAGTTCGGTATGCCTGTCTGGCATATACTCACAAAGAAAACTTCCTATAAAGAACAATGAGAAGAAAATACTTGTTCGTGTGTTGGACAAAACTCGACTGCGTACTGCACCACCATTATGATCAGTCCCATCATAATTACAATGGCAGCCTATTTCACATTACAACATATGAGCACTTTTCTTTGAACGTTTAAATGCAGCACATTTTGTTCTGTAAATGGTCCATCAATTTTGAATTAAACATTTAGGAATATTGTTCACTGTGTACTAGTGCTGTACGAAGATCATCGACACTTATCATTGTCCGATCCAAGAAACTGCAGATTACAACAAATGCACAATAAAACGAAAATGTTGTAAGAACGTCTCAAATGAAAAGAATCTTACTAATATAGTGTGAGCAGATGGTGCATGCGCAGGAGTGTGCTAATGGAATGTAATTGAATTGAATAATTTTTATACCTTCCAAATAAGAATAAGATGGCGGGGGTATACTAAGTTTTTTCTTCCGTTTGAAACACCCAGAAGGAGGCGACAGAGATCAGCATCAAAACTGAGTCCATTTAGACATGTATGTCCGTGAGTCCGTTTATATACCCGCTACACCACCGTTTGCACGTAGATGTGGAGGGCATTTAAGATTTGGCCCAAGCCAAACTTAGTATTCTTACTATTTATAATTCGGATGGTGAGATCATGTATTTATTGTATAAATTCGTCATTTCTGCATTCTCATTCAATAATAGCCTTTTCGCAATATAACGCAAGAATGAACAAAATTTAAGCAATTCCAACTTTTTTGCAATTGTTAAGGGAACACATCTAACAACTACTACAGTACTCCTATGACTTTCAAAGATTAAAATACGAACATTATACTTAGCAGAAGCATGTTGTCAGGACTATTTTACAAATGGCGAATGTGATCAGGGAATCTCTATTAACATAATAATTGCAAAGGGCTTATTTAATATCCCACACCACTAGTTCGCCAGAGTCATTGTCAAATAAAGGTCACATTTTAAAACAGTATCACATGGAGTGCGCCGATCGGGTCTAAATTTGACACTGTTAATTATGAAGCTACTTTATGTATTTGTACCCTATACATTAAATTTGTGCAGATTTTTGTAACTCGTAAATGGCAAGTGCCACACCCACCCTAATTAAAATCTGAATCTACTTAATCATATCCGTCTGTCTCTCTGTCTGTCTGTCCATGTAAAATGCGACGAGTATTTTTAGAGACATTTCGATAAAGTGCGTTCCAGAATATGTCTTCGCCCAGACCAGAACCCTATTGAAAATGAACCGAATCGGTCCATTTCTCCCTCTACATATAAGATCCTATAATAATGGAATAATGGAATTGCAAAAAATCACAATTCTTAATATTTCTTGAGAAAATTTGATGAAGAATGGTTAATTGGCTGTGACAAATTTGGACCCGATCGAAAAGACTTATTTGGCAATTCGTCGCATTTACCGTTGGTACAAACTAATCGTAGCAAAATTTGTGGTGCCAAGTAGTATAGGGTATTAAATGGTCGGGCTTGACTTACTATAGCATTTTAACTTGTTAGCAATAAACTTATGTTGAGGATAGACTTGATATTTTTATGGAAATGTATTCATAGAACTTTCAGGTACATTTTTAAAATGTTTTACGCGGGTTTCTCTACAATTTATAGTCAATTATATGTGCATGTATTACGAAATAAAATTTTCAATCGTTTCCCACTGAGTACTTTAAATCTTCTATAAAAATCAGTGTAAGCGAGCTGAGAAGTGCTGTCGTTACTTTTTTATATATTCAGTGTTTACTGAGTGTTCATCACTTAGTATGTACAGAAGAAAGCTGTTGTTCTGTTCGTGGAATATATTAATATGAGAAAATAAAAAGTTTCGCTTCGATTATACCGTCCACACTAAAGTGGGAGGTATTATAAGTTTGTCATTCCGTTATTCCTCATGCATAATGAAACGGGGCAATGAAAATCAAATCAAATGAAATCCCATGTCACAGTGTTTAGGTTGATTGTTCTCTCTATGCAGATGTTACGTCTTGTTGCATTTGCTTAATAACTGATGTGTATAACATTCAAATTCCTTTTGTTATTTTTGCGATATTGTGCGTTTTGTTCAGTTACTAGGGAGTGTATATGTATTTTAACGCTCACGTTTTAGAATCATTCTATGTGTTTGTATGTGTCTGTTAATTTAGTTTTATTAACGCTTAATTGTTATTAAATGTTAAGGTTACAGTTGTGTGCGTATAACCTAATTTTTTATATATCTTACATAAGATGGTGGTATCCTAAGTTTGTTACTTCAGTTCCCACTGCAAGAAGGACATGTGATCGCAAAGTATGTATATTCTGGGTAAACATCAAAAGCTGAGCCGATCTAACGATATCTGCGTTGAAATGTTCACGGTCACTATTTGTAATTATTGTATGAATTAATGTGAATTCGGGCGTGGTGGACCAATGTAACAATCAGCCCACTTTTCATATTGGTTGTTGGACTTTTACTGACTGCTGTCATGTAATTAGAGAATTTTTAACTTTGCTTGCGCGAAATTGGTTCTGAAAAAGAATATACAATTTGTACAATATTTGCACCAACAAGAAAGCTTTAGTTTTGTATGATCTAAACGAATACGTGCAACTGGTTCAATTTGGAGCTTAAAACACTTTGGGGTCGAAGCTCATCTCGGTGTCGACGTGTAACAAGTACTTTAAGATAATGTGGGCGTACCTTTTACATGACCATGCCCATTTTCAATACATGAATGGAGTAAATTAATCTGTGTATTAAATTTAAGCTTCACAGTTTTGGTTTTGGTGCCGTGAGAGAGTGTCTTGACCACTTAGGTTCACTTTAAACGAAAAATTGGTTTTAAGGATTTTATGGATTACCTGTTCATCTCACATATGGTCAACCCTTTGCAAAGAAATAATTTATAGGGAAAGAATGGTGAGTGTTGTATCATTTTAAAGTCTCGACTGAACTCGCTAAATTTTGCTGTAACTTGACGAATTTATGTGGTACATTTTTTGGTTGTCAGTTAGCTAAAATATATTCCCAGAGCGTTATCCAATAAAATTTTTCTATATTTTTTTAAATTATGTCAAAGAAAAAAGCAGCAAAATTTTGATATATATGATCAGGGTAACTGAAAAAAGAGGGGGTGTAGAGGCCAGTATACCAGGCTATGTCTCTTATCCGCTTTATCCAGGCACACCTCAGAATTATCTTGGCTTCTGCTCATCGCAAACAGACCTCCAAGTTGCTAGCTGCCATAACATCCGCCTTGCCAGTGACCTTGAAAACAGTATATTGTGCCCTTGCTTAGCGACCACAGCGTCGCCCAATGCGAAGTTCTCCTTTTGTTGCAGATGGAATGTTAGAACGCTATACAGAACAAGTGCTTCTATGCAGTTGACCGGATAAGTAAAGAGCTGACATCACTAAAAAATCAAACTGTCTCCTTTACTTACACGCCATGGCTTTATTTGGAATTATCGAGACAAAACGAAGTATATGGTGTCAACATGAAAAGATTTCCCGCACCCTGAATCTCTTACGTGGTGTGACCCATGTAGAGCAGTAAATAAAGGGAAGGGGATTGCTAACAAGAACTACTATGGACAAGGAAGCAATTCAACAGTAAAGCTCTCTTTCGAGATAGAGTTAAGTATACTAAGTCTTATAGAGATAAGACCCTCATTAAGATATTGTTACTTTGATATTATTTTATTTTGATATTTTCAAACGTTTATAATTATACTCTGCACCATTTGTGGCAAAAGGTATATTAAGTAGCTTGTACGGGTAACTCCTAACTGCTAACCCAGCTTCAATTATACCGACCGTTTCAAAACCAAAATCTGAATAGATCTAACCATGTCAGTCTGTGCATCCACATATTTTCGTGCAAACTACAGATCGCATTTTTTCAGATATTTCGATGAAATTTAGAATACGGACATGTGTTGGTCCAAAAGGCAAGAATAGTTAATTAGCTTAATAATTGGCTGTGCCAAAATTGGACCAGATCAAACCATTTTTAGAAAACCTTTTCATAAAATGAATTACACGAATTGCCGTAAGGCATTGTCTTCCTCACATTTACTCATACAACTAAACGAGTTGTAGCCGTATTTGTCGAACTAAGTAGTGTAGGGTATTAAGTGGTGCGTGTGTGCGTTTGAATTTGTACACTTTTTTGTTGAAACGCAGTGATTACATCTCACCTGCATTGTTATGAGATATTTTATAAAGCTGTAAAGCACTGTTTCTATGAAATAGTTTTGTACTTTTGGATGTATTTTTGTATAAGAAACGTGTATTTTGAGCGTATGTGTTTTCATTTGGAAGAGGTTAATGACGATGAGTGCCTTAGATTTGGTGTACGCCTAATAAAGGTCTTTGTACTTATTTGTATTTTGTTTTATAGTTTTCGATTTATGAAACCATATTGCAATCTCCTTCAATGGACCGCCCGTCCAAGTGTTTTAATTTGTATTTGCTGAGCGTACATGTAAAAGCCTCTGCATCCCTTTACAATAAAAAACTTATTTGTATGTGAGATGCTGCTGCGCATTCAATTTAAGTTTTCGTTCATTGTTTTATTTCATAAAATGGCTGTGTGCAATAGTCCATACACTGATACGGATGAATGTTTTCACCAATATATGTTTGCCATAAATTAAGAGCAATCAAAGTGTAATTTTCAGATTCATGTCTTACGCAAGTGTGCTTTTATGAGAATCATAAGTGTTTTTAGGGTACAAAAAATCATTACTAATTAAAACAAGTAAAACGAATGAAAAAGCTATATTAAGGGTATGCCAAATCTAGGATACCCATCATCATTACGCACTTTCCAAATAGAGCACCACTGCATTCCCCCGACTCGGCTATTGATACTGATTAAGAACACACCTTTTGGGGTGGGGCATGTCCCCTTCTAGTTGTTATAAATATTGAACATTCTGTCAGTAGCGCTGCTTTCCATATATGTGAATATATAATAAAATTTACTTTTCTCGAATGACTTGTAACATGTTTCATGTAAAAAATACATTTAAAAATGTAAATCGATTGAATACATTAGTTTAATTAAATTATAACGACAACTATTTACTACATTGCAGCCGTTAATTATTTACGCTTAATTATTATGGAGCAACTAAACTCAGTATACCGGACGCAGCTCGTTTGTTTGTGCGCCTGCATTCGAAGTTAAATTCATTTAATTAAACCCAAATCAATTTTTCTAAAATGTGTGTATTTGGAGTTCCTATTGACTTCTCTATCCAATCTACATAATTTGCTAATGCATGAGTTGAGGAGCCCCATAAAGTGTGCACAAAGCATTTATGTTGACATTGTCACCAATTTTATCAAATTAGCATTAATGAGTTTTTTTCAATCAAGTTTTGTTTTTATTGTTACTAATATTCTACGGTATCTGTGCGCGTAAATTTTCAAGTGAGTAGTCGATAAGTAATTGGGAAAGTTGTTTGTTGGTGGATCTGGAGAAGCATGGAAGGAAAGTTCACTGTTGACTTTTATCCTACAATTCATAAATACGCATCCAAGTAAGTAAGTTACCAAGACATGCTTTGATTTCCATGGAAGCGATTGTATAATGTACAATCGAATATATAATTATTGACGCACTTTCCTCATTTCTTCCCATTTATAATTGAATCGAGTGAAATGGTCAATTACAAGAAATCCAATTAGCAAAATTATGGCCACACCATTAGACATGTATTTAAATAACTCCCGTTTGTGCTTTTTATCAAACTACGCAAATGCGATTGTACGCAACAATTGTACAAGAATACTTTATCATGTGCTTTCCATTTTTATGCTTGGGGAAAAACAGCATTCTGATTATCCTGAGCTTAATATTATGTACGTTATTGATAATGAGTGTTAATCCTTAAACATATTCTCTAATAAGTATACTAAGTTTGTTATTCTGCTTGGAACACCCACAAGAAGTCAGGGAGCATACAAATCGTCCAGTTGTTATATCTGTAAGTCTGTTGTTGCCACGCTTAAGGTTGTAAATAATTTGAGAAGTTGAACTGAAAGTTTATTTCTAGTTTATGTAGGTTACTATTTAAATTGGTTAAACTCAGTCAAGTATCAAAAATGAACCTATGAAGTCCAACTTTGGTACATTAAGGCATTCATCGATGCGCCCACAATTTAGAAAAAACCTTCTTTGTGTAGAACCTGACGTGTAAGTTGCCACTTTTCAGACCGATACAGGCCTGACACCAATTAAAATATTCCAAATAAACCCCTAAAACAAAATAACATCTAAGCGCGGTCATAATGAATTTTTCAAACGCGTAGAAAGTTTTCTTAAATATTCTGACAAAATTTGAATTCAGTGTCTTTTTTGATTGGTTGAAAAAACTGCAGGTGGATCTGAATCAAAACATTTTTAGCACCACACTATGTACATATAAATGATTTGTACTAAATTTCAGATAATTTCCTAATTTTTGTGGCCGTGAGAGTGCTGACAAGGGAAGTATAGTCTAGAGAAGCAAATTATTTGGTGTTTTATTAACTTTTACGACGTTGACTGGGCCGGAGAGAAATTACCCAAAAGGATAGAGACACACGGACAGACAGAAGGCCTAAATCGATTTAGATGTTGACGCCGAGGAAGAATATATATACATTTTGGGGTGTGGCACGTCTCCTTCTAGATGTTACAAATGTTTACCATTGTGATGGTGGGTATAAAAACATTATAACAAAATGTTTGTGCCGTGCAGTCTAGTTGGAAAAAGTTGAAAAAATTTACGAATCATACCTTAAGTTTATGAATAGTCAGCTTCAGAAGGGACCTTCCATAAAGGTGTGTGCTATTGTTATTATTATTGTTTTGAATATTTTCATTCGTCTACGAACTTTTAACCATATTGTGGACAATTTTTATATTACGCGCTATCACAAGAGTTTGATAATTTAATATAATTTATTGAACACTAATTTATTTTTTTTTGGAAAACTGTGTGTATGCGTTATGGATCGAATGGATGCGCTGTTGCTCAGGTTACATTAATATTTACACCTTGGTTGGATTTTTGCAAACGGCAGAACCGTGATTTCGATAAAGTATTTTTTATGTTTGAAATTGCGATAGATTTTTTTATAAATTGGAATTCGTTTAAAGGAAATTCGAATAGATATGGTAAAATGAAGCGCAAAGATGATGAGCAAGAACGCAGAATAAAGCACAAGCGCAACAACTATAAGATGCAAAAGTAAATATAAATTTCGATGCTGACGAGTGGATTTTCGTTTTCTACCCATAAACGAAGTTGTTGTTGTTGTGAGTTGGAAATTGTGATAAGTGAAATTTCGATTAGTGACGTTATCTCCGTTGACCTTTAAGCTGGTGCCTTGAACAAAAGAGGACATTTAACTATTGTTCCCGCTGGCTTCATGAACACTCGTATCTTCACTTATTGATGTTCTTTGTAGGAGTTATCAGTGCGTACTTGGTGAATGTGCCGAATGTGGCTCTCATATCATACGTCACTGCTTGTGATGTTTACGCACACAACTGCAGGCTTGTTACTGCTGTGCACTGTGTATAAATTTTGGCAACATTGGGGCTGCCGCTGCTGCCGCTGGCGAGTGTGCATCAAGTGTCGGTGACATTTTTGTTGTTTTGTTGTTTTGTTGTTCTCTGAGTCGCCAATTATTTTATTTATTTATATGCATTTTTTTTATATAAATATTTTGTTACTTTCTTGGTTGCTCTTGGTTTTTTTGCGAGTCTGCAAAACTTTATGGTTTGTTGCGGTGAAATGAGTTCAAGGCTGCACAAATGATAAGCATCCCGTTTGAATTTTTTCGCTGTCGTCGCTTTAATTGTAAAATTATTCAAGTCCCAACAACATCTTTCTTCCAGCACAAATATGCTCAAAATAGCACATTTAGCGAAACTTGAATTTATTCATTTGCTGTCGCAGTTAAATGAAATTATAAAAAGCCATCTTCTATCTATTTATCCGTGTCTTCAATAATTCGCTTGAATTGATTATGAACGTTAGATAAAAAAATAAACACTTTTTGCACTTGTAATTGATATATTACACACACTTGCACGAGTGCTTACAAATATGTTTCAATTTGCATTAATTACTACTAAATGGCTTCTTTTTTATTAACGCGTTTGCATGGAGAACGTTAAAAGCACTCATAAACGCTGGGTATAATAATACTATATAAAGTGAGCGTTAAAGCGTTTTGAGTACTATGCACGTCTATTTTGTACGTTCATTTAAAAACAACTAAACAAACGCGCTAACAGTGAATTCACAATGAGCGCAAACTTGTAAACATTCCAATAAATCTATTTCGTATGTTCCTCCAATCCATACAAACACTCTGGCAACATTTTTGTGTTTCTGCGTTTCTGAGTTTCTGTGTGTACAACTCTCGCCCCTAAATATGATGAATTGTTTAAGCAAAGTACAATCTACTTTGCACACATACTTGGCAAGCACGCTGTACATGTGCCCGAACTAATACTCTGGCGCCAACTTGTTTGTTCTACTGGTGAAAATTTCATATGGTCGCTTTGTTTACACTCACTAGACATGTCGCCGTGGCAACATGAATGATTTTGGAAATGTTGCCTGGAATTGTTGCTCTAATTTGTTCTCACTTGCAACATTGCTTTTTGATTTTTTAATACATTTTGTTGTCTTATTGGATAGTTTTATTTTTTTGTTTCTTCATTTTAATTGGCCGTTTTGTTGTTGTTGTTGTTTGTTTGTTTGTCTGAAAAATGTACATCAGCTCTGCCCGGATACACATTCCGTCCTTATTATATTCATATTTGATATTTAACGTATATAAACTGCAATCAAATTGTACGTGCATTGTGTGTGCTTCTGTGTGTACATAAGAGTACCGATGCGAATAACTGTTGTTTGTAAAAAGAAAATTCGGTGTGGAGCACGTGCATTTACTCATACAAGTGCAACATAATAATAGTGCTTCTGACCTTTGAGTCACTTTCGCTTTTAGGACATTTACAAACGCACGCGTACGCAATATATAATCTACAGGGTATACTTATATACAATTCGTTTGTAAATAGATTTCGTTGTCAAATAACAATCGATCATAGTGTTGATAAGTAAATTGAATGTCAGATAACTTCTAAGCGTCCTCATATAGATCGAAAAATCGATCTAGTCATAATTATAATCAGCAGAATTTCATTAAATTACACAATCAATCTACAACTTATCATAAGTTGTTGCAGAATAGCGACCTAATTGTTATTTAACCTGAACTACGAATACACGCTGTCCATGAAAGGACATTACGTATTGGCCGAGATTACGTGCACATTCACCGAACACACATGCAACAAATTATCTCAAGTTAAAGTAAACAATGCAAGAGAGTGAATACGCGCGAAGCCCTTTCTCCTTATTCGCGCATTTTTGTAATAATGAATGAAAATGATATGCAGTCATTGGCGTTGTTTTACCGAAATTATGCCGACATAATACTAAAAATTCATTACCATGAAACAAAAACAATAACAATAACAACAATAAGACGGCGACCAAACCAGCAGGAGGAAACAAAACAAAATTTACAAACTAATGAATTAAAAACGTGTACGCACAGTATTTAGAGATTTATGGGTTTTTGTTGTTGTTGTTGTGTGTGTGTGGCGTTGCGACCAACTCAACGGCTGCCGGCTCGTTGAAAACAAAAAGGAATGAAGCAATCTCCTGTTGAAAATATGTACAAGCGCACGTATGTATGTGTGTCGGAAAGTTGCATTTCAATTGAAAGTGAAAAGCGTATAAAAAGCGGTTGTCGAATATCGCGCCACGGTCAGTACGTTCACCATATAATATGTGTACTGTTGTTATTGTCATTACAATTTATTTTAGCAAAGCCTCTGACTTCAACGCAAAGCAGCGTGAGCTGCAGCCGCATCTTAGCATGGATTCAGCCCCTTTCTGCGTACGCTACAGATGATCATCGGTACATTCTCGATTATTGCTATGTGCACACAAATCACGCAATCACAAATCTTTCACGTCATAGTGCCTTCTTCAGTCTCCAAAGTTGTTCACCGGGTGTTGCGCAATAAGTTTATTACTCGCGTTATATGCCCGACAATAATGGGTTGTGCTGACATTTCATACCAAATATTTGTCACGCTCTTGTAAATGTGTGTGTGCGTTTGCATCTATTTATATTCATACATATGATATCTCAAGTGCTGCTGCTGCTGCTGCTGCTTGTAACGTTGTCATGAGGGATATGCTAATGGAATCAGTTTTTATTTGAAAATTTTAGAAATGGTGTTAATTGTGTAAAAGCAATAAATTAAAATTATTCATTAAATGTTCAGGCGCACAGGAGATGTCTTAATCAAGGTTAAGCACTTATGTTTTGCGCGGAACTTATGCAAGAGACACTAAATAAATTCGTGTTTTGAATTTTTTATAACCCAGACCGTCGACCGTTCGATCCCATAAAGTCTGATTCCATCTACCCACTTCCGTCTATGTGTCTGACAAATTGGGTAATTCGAATTCGGAGTATGTGCTTATTTATTACATTCATTGATGGCCCATAGCTGCCGCGTTTACATTTTGTAAAATACGGATTTGGTGCAGAATTGAAAAGTAACCAACATTTAAACGATACTTCCAGTCCAGATGAGGATGGCTCTGATTTGGGCCAAGGCATATTCCGATTCGATTAAAAGGAAGAAAAAGGAAAGCCTAATAATTTTTTTTTATGTAACTTTCTTATTTAATATTATTGCGGTTCCTCAGAAACCTCCAAAGTGTATTCAAATCCGAAAAGCGAAACTTTATACTCTCCCGTAGGACAAATTATCGTACTGGGCGTGATTGTGAGAAATTTCTGTGAATTGCGGGCGTTTTTATTAAACGATTTTGCCTTTGGCTACCTTACCCAGGAAACTATCTGAGATTATCGTGGATTAAATTGACTGCATTTAATTTCAGTTTGTTATCAGGAACTTCGTGAAATCAAATTCAAGTTTAATCGTGATCAAGAATGTATCATAATAATACTTTGTGGATTTCCCGAAGCCTCCTCCATACAGACTAACAAACTAACGTATAAGGGGGTAATATAAGTTAAACAAACTATTTGACGCCCGCTAGAATACAAGCGTTTGTTTGTATAATGTACGTAAACACATAGGAGTTCAATTCACAAAGTGCAATAGCGGTACAAAGAACCCCTCATTTAACAACCCACGCCACTACATGTAATAGCAATATAAGCCAAATCTCTAGTTGGACATTCTTCCGGATGTTAATTAAATATGAAACGACGTCTATTTCAGAAACGTTTTACAACCATTAAGCAGGCAATTCACTTAATTGCAGACAGCATCAGTAAAGCTAGTGTTTTTGTTGTACTGTGAAACAAAGCAAGCACTCGTCCCTCGAAACAATAATTAGACTATAACAATAGGGAGAGCAAACGTTGGATAAAGAAATATGGGGCAATGGCAATAAGTCGAAATAAACCTCTCAGATCATTTACAGTTAAGGTGCGACTTTTGGTTTTGCTCATGGAATGTTAAATCATTTCAACAAAATTTTAAATAGTTTTCATTTTCATGTTGTGTATATAGCATTAGGGAAAGCAGACGTCTGTCCGCTCACTCATTTCATTCATTCGTCCGTCCGTCAGTCTGTCGCATTCACCAAAAAATTCCAAATCACATATGAGTTGGTTTCAGTATTGAACGGCAAGATGAAATGGCCATAAATCAAAATGGTAGGACGGATGTGCACTCATACACACAAATGCAATCAGAAGGGATTCAAACGTGTATGTGTGTGCGATAGCTTTGTGTGTGAAGAAACCGGCAAACGAACTGTTGGGTTTTAGCTTTGTTTGCTTCGCTTTGCTTTTTCGGCGGTAAGCACTCACGGGAAATGAAATTGTTAAGGGTACGAGAAGGGCGAAAGAGAGCGGTTGAGGAACGAGGGCAGTTGTGTGGACTCACCAAAGGAAAGAAGGGTGGGAATGCTATTGCTATTGGGCCTGCCAACGATTATAAGAATAAAAGTACAGAAAACAAAAAACGCCAAAAACAAACAAATCCACAAAAATAACAACAAAAACAAATTCACAAATTTCATCGTTGGCGCCGACAATTTAACACCTTTAAGTTCCGAAAAATTTATTTGTACAGCGGACCAAATCACTTCTTACCATAAATTTTTATATTCGGCTGGTCGCTTAAAATTCATTTCAATGAACTGTAAATTCAGTAAAAGAACATACGCTTGGATTTCATTATAAATATATGTACGCGTACTTCAAATTCACATTTTCATTAGAATGAATTTGGTTGTGTTTGTGAAATTCGAATTGTCAAACTAATTATACTGTTTGTCTTTGGAGGTGTGTGTAGAACAAAGGCAGTAACAATAACAAAGCGTATGAACACGAACAAATGTTGGAATAAATGAAATGACGACGGGTTGACTGCTGTCAAAAGAACAAACATGGGCGCACATCACACGGTCTAACACAACATACACACGCAACAACACACACAACAAAATACGAAATGCGGTACCGAACCAGAAATTGAAAGCCTAAAAAAGTAATTTTTTAGCCTTAGCACACTAGCGGGACAATCGCACCACCACCACTACCACCACCATCATCATCAGCATCAAAACTAATGCTTGCATAACCAACGCCACCACCATCATCGCTGTAGGAAATTCAATGAATTGTTCGAACGCATAACCCAAAAGAACTGTTCGCTGAAAGAAAGCAAAACGAACAGGCGAGAAAAAAACTACAACAAATGTTATCATCAAAAAGAACGGCAAGCAAAAAATGTATACTCAGTGTAAATTTCATCATTGTAATCATCACCCGACACAAATTCATTTCATATGTTTATGTTTGCGCACATGCATCATATGAACGCACAGAGTTTACATTTTTGACAGGCCCAGATATCCTGATCATATACAATCATAATGTGAAGTCAGAAGGAAGTTTATCCCAATTTATGCGCGAGATTCACAAAGTCCTTCAATATAAATGTAAAATCCTACATATGCTTTATGCCGAACACTGGATACCCTCCGTGTTAGTGCCCTTGTAAAGTCTTTCCAAGGCATGAAAAATGTAAATAAAAAAAGGGTTTTGAAGGAAATAAAACCTAAGGCCTCAAATTTGAAGGCAATTGCGGCCCTTAAATAAGAAGGTTTTCCCCACACCCCCAACAGTTTATATTTTCTTGATCAGCATGAATATAAAGATCGCTTTAACCTCTCTGTCCGACAGAGAAGTTGGTATCATTTCAATAAATACTATAACATGAGGTGAATAATAGGAGCAATGCACACATTTACATACATATTTACTTATGTCAAAATTTTTTAATTTCGCATTAGCCCCGAACTTCTAGGCCGAATGTTTTGAGATTTTGCCAGATCTGTTCATATTAGTACCTTTTATATATAAAATTATGTGAGGATGTCTTCTGCTATTAAAAACAAATTTAAGATGTAATTTCCTTACGACTTGGAAGAGGTTAATGATGATGGATATCCTAGATTTGGTATACACCTAATAGAGCCCTGTTGTTTTGTATTATTCAAAAACGTCCAAAATCAGAACAGAAATAGTGATACGCGTATTCCTCGGGGGGTTTTGGTGCGTCTCTCAGGATCAGTACCACCCATCAAAACATTTTAATGGGACAAACTTGTGTCGTTTTCGTTAAAGAAACAGAAAAATAAAAATTTTAAATTCCATTAAGACATTCCTAAAATTTGTAACCATCACTGTCAATTGCAAGTTTCATTTAATGCCCCACAATGTGTGTGCGCAAGATTTTGCCCAAGTCACTAATCTTCTACTCATTAAAATTAGTTTGACAATGCTTTCTTTCCCAACCAAGGATACACCTACCAAGGGTACACATTCTTAATCAGAAACAATGCTTCATTCGATCCAACGCGTTACAATTTACCAATATGGGAATCAGAAACTAATGAAGGAATTTACTGATTAACGCCGCCCAGACTTCATATGAAATAGTGAGGGGAACCTAGACTTGGTTCCATATAAACATAGCTTTGTAAATACACTTTGCTTTGTATACGATAATGCGCTACTTTTAAACGCACTACATTTTTGTAGACCCGAAGTGGTTAATTAGCAATCCAACTCCTCGTAGTAGTCTATTACATTAAAGTCGCTATTTTCAATCAACATTAACTTCTCAGGGCTTTTTAGGAAGTTGAGATTTTCCAAAAACGACAAATGACAGGTGATCTGCCATCGTTAGTGCCGCTCCTAAAACCTAACAGTTAGTAAGTACTTCTGTATGCACCACAATATCTTCAATATTTTATTTTTCATTTCGGTAATAGTGGATCTGGGGATAACCGATTTTCGATGTTTTGAATAGAAATTTTTAGATGTCGGTACTGAAGCTTATGATTATCACATACATTTTAATTGTGTAAGAGACGTACGTGGAATATATGGTGGAGTTTTAAACGGACTTGAAGATAAGTATAATTTTATTAAAGGGTGTAAGGATTGCGCACACCAGTCCTCAAATTTATATGACACGCACATTCGGTCATTCGGTTCTACAGAGCACAATATGAAAAAAGAGTATTTTAGTGTTATTGCGTTAGTGTTATCCAACAATGGTAAGAATTCAATTTTTCAAATGAATCGTTGTTGATGTGTCGTGATGTTTGTTGAAAAAAGCGGACTATAAGGTAGCTTGCCTTGACCTGTCTTTGGATATTAAAATTTTTTACATTTGACATATTCACTTACGTCAGAGTCCACGTGACACTTTAGGTTGAATATTGAAACCTGGGAAGCCACAAAAGTGAAGCAGGCAAAGCGGCGACTAGGACAGGAACGACAATGTTTGTTGAGAGAAGAAAAGAAATCATGCTGCCTTAGCAATTGTTTGCATTTGAGAAGATAAAATGGTGATTTCTAAAGTCCTTCAAGTTTGTTGAACTGTTGTAAGCACTCGAATTGAATATAAATCTATGCTTAACATATCTGTGGCATCGTTAAAGCGCTATAAAGTTTAATTCATCTTTTTTAAGAGTAATAGAAATTGGAGAATCAGCCGTAATATGACTTCCTTTAATTGCATTGGCTCCTGATTGTGCACGGAGATGCATTGATCTGTACAGCCTGTAATTCGATCAATATTCAATGTACCTGCTTTCTATTGATGAATCATTAATTCTTCACTGTTCCACCTTAAAAAGAAACACAACAATTTCTACCCTTATGAGAAGCCATTAAACTAAAATGTATGCCATCTACCACTACAGTCGCACGACACACTTTTCAAAATGATGGCTGCATGTCAAAATTTTCACAACGAATCAAATTTGTTTTTAACATAAGTTTTCGTACTATCGTGCCAGCTTACACAAGAGTGGTAAGGACGAAGTACCGCCTTTAGAGAGTTGCTCTTGATGATAGTTGTGAATGCACATTTTAAAGAACTATGCTGGGCAATTAAATATGACTTTAAAACCCTAAAAGTTCCCTTGACATAATTTCATGTATTTCCCACAAGACAGAACTGGTTAGAATTGGTTATCGCAAATACTTCAAAGCAGCTCTACTCTAACTGTATTTTTGGTTAGATTTGCAATAAAATAATACTGGCTTACCCTTTAGCTTGGTTACTTCAATGGTACGTGTTTTACCTGAAAGTAAAAAAGAGAAGAATTTCTTTAATATTCATTTTTACATGCTGAACCACTTGTGGCACAGGTACATTAAGTCTGTGCAGATGTTTGTAACTTCTAAATGGCAAATGACAAGACCCACCTCTAATTACACTTATAATTATAATCATTATAATCCTTAATATTTTTTGACAATATTTGGTGATTGTGCAAAATTTGGACCCGATCGGACCATTTTTAGAACCCTTTCCCTCACAATAATATTTCACGAAGTGACTTGAGTGACACTGTCTCCCGTTTACTGATACAACTAAACTAATAATAGCAACTAAGTGGTGCAACGGTCGCTCCTGACAGGCTCGACTTGTTACTACTCATGAAAGAAAATTTAAGGACAATTTTTGTTTTGCTTCTTAAGAAATGTTTTTGTTTACTGATGTTGATGAAATCTTGTTAAACAATTCAAACGAACAATTTAGTTTACATGTGCACATGGGTACATAAGTGTGTTTTGTGAAAATCTCTTATTGTAGTGTAGTAGAGTAATTTTCCTGAAATGACAACAATGTCATCTTCTTTCTATGCTTTTAGTTAAACATTCGTAATTCCTAACATAGAGTTTTTTATATTTTTACGGCTCACACTTCATGGATGGATGGAAACAAGGATACAAGAGTTGAGATGAGAACGAGTTGAAGGCTAGTTTGCTTCATGACTTTTTCTCCAGCTACAATTTTTATCCGAGAATTCATTTCATTTCACAAACAACTTGTTATACTCACTATCATTATGATGCGGGGACATATTGGTTTTGTTCAAATATTTTGTGTGAAATTTTTGGTACTCTCACGGCCCCAAAAATTGAGATATCGAGCTGAAAGGTAACACACATAATCTTGGACCGTTGGGCATTGCAAATAGGCAAAATCGACCACCGTTCCTCAAAGATCAACGCTTCCAGCTGGGCTATATATTTCGATTACAGTAAAGGAAATACTTATTTGGAAAATAAGTAAAAAACTGGCTGAGGCCACACCTTGAATATTCACTTGTGTCAATTTTATGTACTCTATAAGTAAAACGAAACGATATATGACTAAAGGAATAGGACATGCCATTCGGCATACATATTAAACATATTTCCTTGCACGAATGCATGTGTATAAGGTAATGATGATTGGTCTCCTAGGTTTGGCGTACCCCTAATATAGTTCTTATACATGTTTGGTCGTATGTACTCCTACATATACTATTCATGTACACGTAATCAGACGTGGTTACAAAAGGGATGTGCATGTGACAGAGTTTGTAGCTGTAGGTTACAATATTTTTCAATTAGAAATTATTCTCTTGTAAGTAATTCGATTATGTTCAGTCAAACGAGCAGTTTTCACCCCTCTCCCAACAAAATCTTCTTGTTCTCTTTCATATTTCTCCTATTTTTTCCACTTACATACTTGGCTGTTCGCTTCACTTTAACTGAAGGGCACACAGTATACAATGTTTTTGTTGATTAGTTGCCAAAAATTGTTTGCACGCCTCTACCTCATGGAATGGGCGCGCGTAAAATTAATGTAATTCAATATTTGGTTACTATTTCTATCAAGTGGCTTAATTTCTGGTAGCATCTCAAAGTAAAAACATTTACACAAAATTTAATCAAGACGTTGATTAGTCCTATGATTGCATCAATAGCAACACGTTTCTGTGGAGTTTAGAGCTTCGAAGTTCGATGTTTGCTAGTCGTAATATGATTCATAAGAAAACTGTCCTGCTGATTCCCATGAATTTAAAAAAATAGAAGCTAGTCTTAAAAGAAAGTCATCATTAGTGTATTGAGTATGCATTAATATATCATGACATGTTGCTCTCCGAAAATTTGGTAATTTAGTTCTCATCTTCTCTTTTGCAAGTAATGCTTTCATGGAAATTGCGCCGAAAGGAAGCCTATCACACATTGATCATACATATTTTTTGAAAAGACTCGATATTTGAGCGGATTCACACAACATGTCAAATATATAATTAGCAATAAATTAATTTGTCATTTCATTCATTTTAAATCCATTCTCAAAATGAGAGCCAACGGCGTACGTCAAAAAGTCCAAATCACCATTTTGGTTAAAGAAACAGAAAATCGCCTCTGAATGCTATGCGTGTGTTCGTACAGAACAAAGTAATATAATTATCACTCTGCTGTTACTATACACACACATACACACACACGCGCACAAGCTCTGCCCCGTACACATCAAAGTGATGGCTGCACGTCAAACAAACAAATGATTGCCAAGGCAGCCATAATTGTTTGCTCGATTAGTTGCATATTTTCAGAAGAACGAAAGGGATGGAATATTACGTTCTACTCAACCGCTCACAGGCATGCATGCGTAAGCAGTTAGAACAGTTAGTTGTTCAATATGAAGAACAATGCATACAGAACACATGTGGGGAAGCTGGCCTCTTCAAATATTCGAAAATATCGAAATTATAAAATAATATTCCTTAAAAAATATATCCTTATTACTACTACTGCGGCTGTGTAGAGCAGTTCTCGCCTCCATTATGTACTTTCCAGTTGCCCATCATTGTGGCACTAAGGCGATAATAAAATAATGAAACAATAGTTGAGTATTTTTATTCTTTGGTTGGGCAGCTCGAGCAAAGCCAACAAGCATAATTATCGACGTTATGATCTCTCCGTTCGAATGATGTGAAATTCCTTGAAACAACAAAAACATTACGTTGATTAATGCAATCAATTTGTTCGTTTAAAAATTCACAGGAACAATATGAACGTGTGTATGTGCACATCAGGCAATTGGCAAAAGTGTTTTTGGATAGAGCATCACATGCATACACACCCACATTTATTGATATAAAAACACCCCAAAGCCAATCAAATGAAAAACTTGGCTTAGGCCACAACTAGGGCACCCACCGCATTGTGTGTGAATAGTTCTCCATTTGTCTATAATAACACTAATAATAAAAAAGAAAAAATCTACGTTTAACAGATACGCCAGCTACGTCAACTCAGAATTCTACACTTTACACTGTTTGGGGTCAATGGCGCTTTATTCTGGGGTTACGAACGTTTCAACAAAGCCAGTATATTTGTGTAAAAGTCATTACAGTTATACGGGCATAAAAGAATCAACATCGTCATTGTGGTCAGACGGCTTTTGTTTTCTTAGTTTTGGCTCAGCTTGTGGTAATTTTGTGGGCGGCTTTCCTTATATTAGGTCAAGAACGTGTTTCGCATAACTTTTATTTTGTAATACTTTCAAGTCGTACAAAGAGCAACGAATAAAAGAAAAAAGATTCAACACGCACACAGAATTATAGCAAAAAATACACAATGATTCGATCAAACCAAACGATTGCCAAATAAAAAATGCAAAAAAGTTATATGTGGCTTATGGCAAATGTTGGGTACCCTCCACGTATGTTTGGCCTAATTGCAATACCAAGATACCAACCTGCATTCAAAAACTACCAGTACTTCTGTCATGGTGGAAGTCGATCTGGGTTTTGCAACTCGGAGTGTCCTATCTGAATTGAATTTTATCTACATACTCATCCGGGGTTGTGGATTCTCCGTTGCTTCGTTTTGGGTGTTGCAATCTCTTTGATGAAGTAAGTATACCCCGACCTTGAGGTGGTGGCTCACGCGGCAGAACTTGACCATCTTTACATTCACATGGGGTAGCAAATGTAAAAGCTCAAGACCGAAACAGAACGAAAACGAAAAAGGATATTTCAAAACAGTTACTGTGCCAATTGGCCTTAGAGTTGCCCTCTTGCCCTGTTTGCGAGTATGTTCATGTTCATGTTCGAGTGAGGATTGCTTTAGCTCACGAACACTGAACTCCTTGGCTTCTTAGAGTAGTCTTGTCTTTTTATGTGGAATGGTCCACTTTTGGATCTCTCTGCTTTCAGTTTACCATATATGCGAGTCCAAGACATAAATCAATGTCAAGCATAATCATTTAAAATCAATCAAAATAACAACGCTTTGGCTACAAATGAAATTGCTCGCATTTATGCATGTGCGTCCGTCTATCGATCTACTCGTAAGTGGTTTGGTTGCCTAGGAATCAAACTGGAGTGCTTATTTTTTAGTTTGCTAGGTATACATATAGGTATACATATTTACATGCATGCAATCTGCCTTCGACTACTATCTCCCGTCTGTAATCTTTACGAGTCAGTTTAGGTTATGTCAGAGGATTTTTTTATGACGTGCAAAACACACACACACAAATGCGTTTCTTCTGTACCAGTTCCACAAGCCAACGCACCAACACCGTTATATATAATGCTAACCACATTAATAAATACATCAATAGCACATACGTGCATACGCGCGGCCTTGTCGTAGCACCAATTACCTCAAAGCTATTCCCTCTATGATAGGAGGACAATTACTTAAATCATCAATCGCTTGGTTAAACTCAGAGAATAACCAGTGTAGTGTGTATTTTAATATTTATTCAACATATTATATTTTTTGTTTTACACCAAACGTGGTAGAAAATAATTCATGTTCATGCGGGGTTATTGGACAAATGTACAAGTCCATTTTGACCTGCTGTGTGTGCGGTGTGCCTCTAAACGTGCCATTTATATGACAAACAGACATGTATCCACCCGCATGAATGCCGCTCGTTACCCTACACTATAAAGTTGTGCAAGGATATGTTGTGTTTATACGAGGTTTTTAACTACCAAACGGCCTCAGAATCAAAAGTGAATCGATTTAATCATGTAATCATTAATGGTCGCATGCTTTAATATTTTTTGATCCAATTTGGCTCAGGGACGTTGGACGGTCACTATTGAGAATGAACTTGATTGGCTCCTTCCCATACTATCCTTTACTGTAAAGTTAGTCTTTATAAAACTTTTTTTGAATTCGTATGAAACATTGCGTGAAGAACAGTTCATTATTTTAATACATAAAAACCGTATCGGATTTTGACCCGATCGGAACATTTTTAGAACTTTTTTTACGAAGTAAATTTGAAATGGCAATGATTGGTGTTTAAAAAACCAATTGTGCCATTAATTACAGAAATAAGTGGCTTAGGGTATTGGATGGTCGCGTAGAATCGACTTTAGTATATTTACGACAAACTAGTTGCATCCATTATATTCGAACAAAATTATTTTATTGCATAGCCGAAGTCTATTCTTTACTGTATGTATCGTGTACCCTTGGCAACAATAACTATGCGCTGTAATCATCATTGCTTTCGATAAGATCTCGCAGTTGCTTACGTAATATTTTCATTAATTTGTTCTTCAGCTTGAGGCCTTTTTTAAAAACCCAGTTTCAGCTTGAACACGCTCAACATGTGGCAGCGCATTGAGTATGTTTAACAAAATAATATGATTTGAACAAATTTTTTAGGTCAGTTCAGTTTTGTTTACTTACGTCTACAATACACTTTCCAAACAAATGAGTTCGTTACTTTACAAGTCCAAACGTTATAAAACTTGCACTATCTGACTACAGAGAGTATTTTAAAACTATTTCTCCGTTTGTATTTTCGTAGTTAGAAATATCAACTACAACCGCATTTTAAACAAGTAAAAAAGCGTCATAATCCCTTTTCCGACTATTTTTGTTAAATTTCTTAAAATATACGAGAAAGCTTATGAAGATGCGGTTGATTGAGTATACCTGCAAGGAGTGGGCGGGACAGTTTATGCACGCTCACATATTTGATGAATAAGTTCATTTTGCGCAAGTCCATTATTTGAATTGAAATGCGGCACCATACTAAACAATAATTACACAAGGTGACCCAAATGAGAATAACTTGTATGACTCATAGCTTGGTAGCCCGGTTCGAAGAGAATATACATTGTAATATGAGAACTAAAGAATCAGGAGAAGCTGTAATGGAAACATTTTTAGAATGCCCTCTATAGGGCATTATATAGAGACATGGTTAAAAATATTTGTACACCTGGCCAGGCAGGATTACCGTAACATGTGGCAAAGCTACATAGACCTTCTGCGTGAACTTTTTCGTGAGAGAATAATTTTATAAAAATTCTGATTTTGCTTGGCGAGATTTCACTTGAAGAGGCGTATATACGCACATTAGCCCGCTATAATTCAAAAAGTGAAGCACGTACTGAAATTAAAAGATTAGAACCAGAACCTTTTTGCACAGAAGGAAATGGGGACGCATGAATTGAATTATACTCCTGAAACTTTGCTGTGAATGACAAATAAATTGATTTTAATAATCCGTTATTTTCATTTGGGCCACCTCGTATGTATTACATAATAATAATTGATTTCGAGGCACATAACGTTATAGACGTTATAAGTAGCGATCATCAAAACTACAATATTTTTAAAAATTTAGTAAACAACAACACATTTATGCGCACTCTATGTTTTACTATGTTTAACGACATACAGAACTTTAAAAGTCAATTCAGTGTTTTGACACTTAATAGATTTCAGTTCGATTCTTTCTCAAGTGAAAATTGGAAAAATTATGTATATAAAAAGGTTATATTAAATGTATACCAAATCTAGGATACCCATAATCATTAATCTCTTCCAAATAGTAAGGAAATAATGTGTCAAATTTCATTGAATAAATGCGCCATTTTGGAACATACCTCAAATACTTTCTAAAACCCCTAAAACGTAATAACATACATAATAAGTCAACTTTGATTTTTCTTTTCTAAATGTGTAAATAATTAATAATTCGTTAATATCATGGCAAAGCTTTACTTTTTTTATTCCTTATGGTTTGTCTGCAATAAAGGATAAACCGTAAAAACTGTGGGTTTTATAAAGTTGCACGAAGATCCATGTATCGATTTAACCCATTTTCAATATCAAGGTATCTAGATATAAAAAAAGAAATATTTATACTAAATTTCAGGTCAAGGGTCATATGTTTCAGGAGTAAACTAAGAAAAAATCTTTCAAGTAAAATTTGAGGACGTCAGAAGACTACTACCATTCAAACATATGCGAGCGTATCTTTGGTTTGATTTTGCCCAATGGCAATAAGAAGCGGTTGAAAATATGCACAATGCGTATGCATATGTTTTTGGGGGTGTTGCTTGCCCGCTGTTGGTGCTTTGGTTACATTTGAACAAATACAAATCATTGTGATGATGCAAATAAAGTAGAGTGATAAGGTGGGAATTTATCATGGACATGCATTTATATGTTTAAAGGTTAGGGTGTAAACGTAAAGGGTATCCAAGATTTCGTGTGAGCCGACTACCTTTTTTGTTTCAATTCTTAAGAGAAAGGCTGTACTCAGGTACCTGTTTTTAAACAGTGACATATATATAAATGGTAACGTATCAAACATCATAACAACTTCATACACCATTACACATCACCTCAATTCAATTACCGCAAGAACAATGTAGATGGGCAACGCAAACAACAGGAGTAAAAAATTACATCATGAAGATGCTAGTAGAGACGATTATTTTAAAGCAACAACACACGTACTTGTTTGACAAGAACAATTGTGTATGTAACAGCTTAATTTTCAATTTTTATTAAGACCAAATTGTGCTGGTACAACATAAATAAGGCAAACACGAACAATAAGGCAAAAACGCATTACCGACCACTCCGAGTCACAAACAATACCGTCTTCCCAACGATTCTTGTAAACTCTGTCAACAATGTCGTGAAAACGTATGTTAGTCAACAGTCGGAATGTGCAGTTTTTTCAAAATATTTCAAAAAGAGTGTAGGTTTCGTGGGTAGGCCAGAGCGCACATGTCTTCTGTAATAACATGTGATTCTGGAATGGCCAACTCGCACTTCACTTTATTAGCTTCTTGCAATTGATTTTTCGAACACTTCCTACTATGCTGTACATTTGCACTCCCCTTTACTACCGATCGCAGTGCACGTTGTAAAATATTCAAAACGGCGGACGGCCTGGAATGACAAATTCCCCTGTACTCACAATATATGCAATAAAGATATTAATTGAAAGATCTGGACAAGTAGGGACGTTGAGCAAAATGTCATTATGATGTTGTTGAGATTCCACTTAATTATATTTCGAAAAATTTGAATATACAGCATCTGAGCCGATTTAATGTTGTCCGTTAGCTGCGTTGAAATTGTCACAAAAGCAAATGTTGCAAAAGTGAATATAAAACAAGTACAAGAACTAAACTGGCGTAAGCTTGGCGTGAACATGAAGGCTTATTCATGTAGACAATTATTATATAGTGAACCACGCCTATCGATTGGCACATCGCCAGGTGGTCTAATTATAAATATGTAAACGAAATATGAACATCAGAGGTCATAGGTCTGCGGCACCTCTTTCTCGGTGTTGCAAATGGAACGATAAACTGAGCATACCTTTCATATTATGTGCGTTATTATGTGGGTTATTGTGTTTCATAATAAAAGTTTTGAAAAATATACAGTTACTTACTTATAACCTTCACATAAGTGTCGATGTAGAGGCGTCAGAGACCACGTAAATTATATTCAATGAATTCTAGATCAGCATCGATTTACCTTCTTGTGCATGCGGGACCATTCATTATACGTACAGTTGCGGTGGAAAAACTTGAGATAATTACAAGCAACGGAAATTTCTTTGCTGAACTTGAAGCACTTCAATAAAATCACAGTTCACACATTCTTTGGTCCTTTAGTACAATATTTTGTGCTAAATTTTACCTTTACCTTGAAGGGTCACAAATACTTAACATATGAATGGGTGAATGTCTTGTTCTGAGTAAATTTAACTTCCCTTACTTGTTCATCTCCAGGCGCCTTCCATTCAATTAAAATCATAAATCAATCGTCACTGTCCTTTTCCCAACCAATTTTCAGGATTCGGTAAAATTGTTTTTGATTTAAACAACTTAAGGTTAAAACATCTAGTACAACGCTCAATTATGAAACGAAACGTGTCAGCCCATAAGAGTAATGAAAAGCACAAAACTTTTTAAAATTAATAACATATTTTGTAGAAATTATTAGAAATTGCTGTACGTCCGCGTTTGACGGGGTGATTACACGGCACCAATAAAAAGAAGGAAAAGAAAACCAAAAAAGAAATAAAGAAAAGGCCACAGGAAGTCTCTTCGCTGTTTGGGGGCCCACACGATTCTATCAAAACGAAAATTGTTCAAAGAAACCTGTGATTATAATCACATAAGTGCACACACATACACAACAGTAAATAAGTGTGTTTACATACACACTGATTGGAATGGTTTAAAATGGAATTTGTGTGTGCGTTTGGATGTACTAATAAACTAACTAGTGGTGGTGTTAGTGGTAGTGTTAGTATACACTAGCACATGACCACAGAAGTTTAGCACACACAATTACCGCCAGTCTACGCTATATATGTAGTTTAGTTGTACGTTTTGTGTGTACAGCAGTTAAAGCAAGAGCGACCATCTAAATAACGTTTGCCTGTTGTTGAGTGAATAGTAAAGTGAGTGAAAGCTACAATTTAGTTGATTTATGGCCACAATTAAGGTGAAAATATTAGCTTAGACACACACACACACATACATATATATACATATATGCCAACATTCATAGACATGGGCCGCAGCTCACGAAATTTCATTCGCAGCAAGAAAATTCTATGAAATTTTCACTTTAAGACCAGAAAGCTTAAACTCTGTTTTTCGTAGCCGCGAAACCGTTGTTCCCATATTTTATCCAAACAAAATCGTCAAGTGGTATTACATTTTCAAACATTTCAATTTCAACGCAGACTACATATGTAAATAAAAAATCTATTCATTGGCTTCTTTGCAGCCACCATCGTAATGATATGGTGGTGTAGTGGTTATGTGCAAACGTTTGCAACACCCAGAAATAGACGCGACACACCCCAAAATTTTTATTTCACGAATCACGAATCTGAGTCGATTTAGTCCTTCTGTCTGTCCATTTGTCCGTGTGTACAGCAGTGGAGATTATTATCATAATTGTGGACCGTCATCCACATAATTCGTGTGTTTAACGTTCTGTTTATTTATTCACACTCACTTGTATCGCAATACTACAGTTATTTTTTCTTATTTTCCTCGTCTTACTTGTATTTTGCTTTTTCTTATTTCCACTCTCTTCAAGTTCGCCCATTTTTCACTGGAGTGTTATTGTAATCTCTACAGCTCTTGTTATAAACTGCAAAATGATTACATTTTTATAGGGTCATAAAATTAAATACAAAATACTTTTGTCGACATCTATCTTGTGCTGTATGTTCATGATGTTGTTGTTGTTGTTGTTGCTGTTGCTGTTGCCGTCATAGCTGCTTTGCTCTGTTTTGCTTCTGGCTCGATACCAACTGTTGCTCTAATTTAGAATCCCCTTATTGCCATCTCTTTTTGGCGCTTTTATTGGTATTATTATTATTGTTATTGTTGTTGTTGTTTTTGTTGTTCAACATTATTCATGTATGTATATTGTGGGTTTTACGATTGCACTTGAACGTCTCTCTGTGCCCGCACGCATGCACATACACTGTACACTACAGCTACTTCATAAGTATAGTGGTGTTCATATAAAAGTGATTTTTTAAATCCTCTGCTCCCGTTGGTATGTTTTTAGATTTAATGGCAATTTTATTTCAATTTGTGGTCATAAAATTTTCACACAGTAGAAGATTAATTTGCCGGTAGTTAAATTATAATACAATAAGTGAGCACAATAATTTATACATACAATTATGAGGAGATTATTTAGTGATGATGTAGATTTTTATGGTAGAACTGACCTGGCTTAATTACTCGTAATGTACATATAAATGAAAGTGGAGTTGTTTGAATTGAAGTGCAAATATTGCATAATTCTTCCCTGGACATTACTGCACTTAACATTTACCGGGTTTTAGTAAAAACATGAAAGCAAGACAGGTTAAGGATAATTAAATTATGAAGTTCTAATAAAGTAATTCCTGGACTAATCGATACTCTATCGAACGAACGTTTATTTTTCTTCTTTTACTAGCACGTGCTATTCCGTTTGAAATATGCAGAAAGAGGACTCGGAGATCTTACACAGAGTTGTTCAACATAATAATCTGAGTGGATGCAGTCATGTCCGTCCATGTAGTAAATATTGAGATCTCCAGGAATTCAACATTTCCCATTGATGCGGGCGGAGTGGGATAATAGACACGCTCTCAACGTTGGTTGATACGTATTACTTGGACAAAAGCAGCTACTTGCTCGTTTATGGATTATTTCCTTATTGTTCAATAAAAGAAATTCTTCAAATACTTCAAACATTTACTGACTATGGAAGTGGCCTTGACTCGGGTTTATATGGTATCATTCATTTTTGAATCTTCAACCACAAGGGGAAATTAATATACCCTTTATTACGCTTGTGCGAATGTTTGTAATCCCTAAGCGGAAAACGCCACAACTACCTTTAAGAATAGCGATCCATTCAGAATCAAAATCTTAATCGCTTTAATCATGTCCGTCTATCCATCTGTTTGTCGGACCAATGTAATGATAGTACAGATGCAACTAAACTAATTGTAATTAATTTAAGGAGCTAAGTGGTGTAGTGTATTAAATGGAGCTGCGTGACTGACTCTAACATTTTCACTTGTTTTTTACTGTGGCGTGTACATAAAAGTATGTTTCTTTTATATTATATAACTTGCAACCAAATCGGTAGTTGTTCCTAAGGCAACATCTATAAAGGTATCTATAAAGGTAATATCTACCAGGGCACAACCTATTTTAAAGCTCGTTTCCGATTTCACGCCTCAGTGGAATCAATTATGTGCACTTCAAGATGTGTTGGACTAATAAACTAAAGGCACGTATTTAAGGACATAAAAAGGAAATTATGATCTAGTAAACCAATAAACACAATAATGGACTCAGTGTGAACACCAGGTTATAAAAATCAAATAAATGCTGAATTCTTTTCGTGTTTCCTGTTATGTTTGTTAAATAGTTTTAGGAAACATTTGTTTTAAATTAAAGTGAATAAAAGCACTGACATCCACTCCCGTGCTCCGCCTAAACATAATCAATTCAAGTGATAAAGTCGTGCGTACTCTGTCTAAGCGTTTTTGCTTGCATTGTTTTCAATTCCACAGATTTCCATCATTTGTGCGTGTTTGCGTTTGTGCGGACCATACACCCCTTTGGTGTTCCTCACTATTGGAGAAATCAATTCTGTAATGCTTTTCATCACATGGCAGTGATGCGTGTTGAATAAAATGTTGTGTCCTTTTAAAGGGAAATTGTCGCAATTTTGCTGTAAAATCTAAAATGTAAAATGTACGTCACACATACACACCATTCTCTTTTCACTTCACATGACGGCAAGTAACATAATCATGGGTTTTGTATAAAGCGAAGCACAAAAAATATCGCGATAACAATGTTAACAACAACAACAACAACAACAACAATAGCAGCAGCAGCAAAAAATGTGTACTTTGAGTGAACACAAAATTAACGCTGGTGAAAATGTTTGCGTACAGACAAAGGCGGAAATTTTTGTGATGTGATTTCAACCGTGCAGAGCTGGTTGTGTGTGCCTGCACGGCTGGCTAGATGGCTGGTCGTTTAATATTACAGTCGAAGCTTTTAGTGTAACAACTACCATGACAGCAACGTAGCGCAGGGTGCGACGCATTCAATTGAAACAACAAGAAAATGGTAAAGAGATGTGTTCTGAGCACATAACTGTGGTGGGATGTGAAGTAGCTTTCCTTTAATAGAAACCCCGCACAGCTGGAGGGCTAACCACATCAACGACCACGATGATGATGAATTTGTTCAGTTTTTGCACCTAGTGGTTGATGATGATGATGGTGATGGTGATGGTGATGGTGATGGTGATGGTACACAAAGAGAACTCCTTTTTCATATTATTCATATTATTGTGCAAGTTTTTCATTTTGTTATTTTGTTCCATTTTGATGATATTGTAAAACTTTTCAAGAGAGTGTTAAAGAGAAATATAAATGCTTTTAAAACTTTGCAAACACTTGAATATTTCAATATATGTGTTTGTAATTTAAATAGTGGCAGGACTGCCTCGTCTAAGCCCAAATTGCGTGGAGAGGGGCATGGAGGTAAAAATTGTAATAACTGTAATTTCCGCCAAGGTCTCATGCGCTGTCTCACACCATACGAACCGGCAAACTCCCCGCAAGGATATCCCGTGAAATATGTAAACTGAAAATACAGAGACATCACACACACACGCAAACACTTTAGAAACTTGTTGGGGTGTAGTTGTTGATACGTAAAGTATAAATGGTTCGGCAGGACGGCAGGACGATGGGTATGGATGTAAATGAATGAGCAAAATGAAAAAGTTTTCGGGCAATGAATGCATATATACATAAGATATATATATATACATATTTATTTATAAACAACAAAGCCGCTCCTTGAATTGTGCCCCATTCATAAAACACCGTTCGCCATGGGTGGCCAATAACAAAAGTAAACACATACGCATGGATATGCATCCACGTAACTATATACATATATAAGAAAAACATCAGCAACATCGTCAGCAGTCAGAGTGTAACGTTACAATCATCCTTTTGTAACGACAAAAGCTTTTATGTCAGCGCCATCAACAACTTTGAAATCAATTCAATGTTGTGTTTTGTTGTGTAGGCGTGTGTGTGTGTGCAATTGCACATCCTTTTATGTATATTACAATATATTTTAGGAATGTGTGTGGGTGTGTACGTATGTGCGACTACCATTTTTCATTAGGTGTGATGTGACACAAGTTCTTTAATGAAACACAAAAAGCATTTCAAATTGTTTAACGGAGCAGCACTCACACCACCCCTTACTAACTAACTGTGATATGAATATGAATTGAATCTTTTGTTTTTTATTCTCCGTCTACATCGCACTGACATTGTGCACTTGCTTACACAGCAGGATGATCAACATCATCCAACTCGACATGTCTTTCATTTCAATAGTGCGAGAGAAACGGGACTTACCACCCTTCTACCAATACCTTTACATATTATCTCTGTTGCTACTCTCCCACTCCCTTGGAAGTGTCAATCGCATTGTTACTCCGAGAAATTATGAGTTTTTCGTGTAACAAAAAAGAAGAGCAAACAATTTGTACTCGGCTCTAGTAGAACATGAAATGCCTTTTTCGCTGAGTATGAACTCGAGTTTCCGTTAATATCCTCGCCAAAAATTATGAATAAACCCTTTGATTTCACAGTGCAAGCAGATTACTTATTTTATAGATTAGCGCCCTATCTCTTCCACTTGGCTTAATGCCTCGTCATAAGTTTGTGCTTAATAAACGATTGATTGGGGTTTACATTTTAGATAAATCGCGGCTCAGCGACAGCGAATTAGATTGAGTCCACATATATACGCATCAGCACTTGTGTATAATATTAGATCATCTTTGAAGATTTCTCCAGAGTGTTGCAAACAGAATGACAAAACCAGTTTGATCCCACCACCAGAGTAGAAGTTATTTCAGCTCGAGAAAGGTGGGAAAAACGGAAATCACAGAAAACAAAATATGTATAGATAGCGGTCCGTATGAAGAGAAGTTTCATAAATTCCTTTAATTTAATCTACATACTTGAAAATGCTCAATCTAAACTCATGGGAACTTGACTGCTTTTCGGATTACTACTTTTTGTTTGCAACGATTTGTATACATTTTCCATGGAATTCTGACGCGTTTGTTTCGTAGTGCCATGGAGCCAAATACATACGAATAAACACATGAAAAATTACGCATCGAACCAAACCATTAACACGCAAAGTTACAATATTATGTACGAACTGGAAATATTTAATTATTTTGGCGAATGCCAAATCTAGGACACCCACAAAATAGAGCACTAGTTCATACCTTTATTTTTTTTACTCCGAAAAAGGAAAAATGTCTCAAATTTGTTTGAATAAACATTTATAAAATATAATAAATGTTTAAACCTGGGGCAAGTGAGGAATTCTTATCCAAACACTTTGAGAAAGTTTCCATTTTGCATTCATAAAATTAGCATCTGAAGCAATTCACCCTGAACACGCCCATTGGCGCTAACTTTATACAATTTCATAATTTCATTTTTTAGTGAAAAGGTGCTCGGAATATAAGGATGAAATATGTTAGAATTAGATTATTTAATGGCGGTACGCCCATTTCAAAGAGTGTATATTGTCCAGAAGAACATCCTAAAACATATTTATACATATCATAATATCGCATGTGGCCTAACCCATTTTCACATGTTTTTTTCGAAGATTCTAAACTAACCACAAAATGTAATAACATCTATAATACGTGCATTAAAAGGGGGCGTGGTTACAACGATTTTTCCAAGTACGTAAAAATTCTTCCTTAATATATAATCTGCTAAAACTTCATTTTAGTAAGTTCTACTCAAATTGGTTGGTTTGAAAAAATGAAAGATCCACTGACACATAGAGAGACTAAATCGCCTCAGCTATTGATATATATACTTTTTGATGTGTGACACATCCCCTTCTGGGCGTTATAAACATTCACACAAAAAAAATATTCCCCCTTATAATTATGATGGTGATTTATACTCTTCATCGTATAAAAAATTCTTATGTCCAAATTTCTTCAAAGCGCGATGATTCAAACAATGGGCGAAAAAGACCAACTTTCCGTAACTTGATTCGTTAGTTGAACTATGAATGTCTCTTTTCTTGGCTTAACTAAAAAAACAATATCTCATTCATCTGACCATTTACATTCTAGTGTATCTTATACATCAATAATACGTGACGGTTTTTCCAATAAATTTCCGTCAACATGTGAAGGGTGTTCCAAAGAAGAAAATGAAAATCTTAATAAAAAGTGTACATAAATTTACACTTTGCTTTGAGAAGAGACATTAATTGCTGTTCAATAAGAAATCAGTGGGACGGTATCCACGCACAATATAAACAATAAATTAAAGCAAAGCAAAACTCTAATTTTGGCTGAGGTCAAATCTAAGACTCAATTAACATTTTTTTACATATATATATTAAAATATGGGCGTGTTACGTTATGATTTTGTATCCGCCTTCTTTTTGGAGCTACTTTAAGCATCTGTGCATATATTAAAATATGGGCGTGTTACGTTATGATTTTGTATCCGCCTTCTTTTTGGAGCTACTTTAAGCATCTGTGGCGTCACGTCAGTGGTCGAGTACAGCGATTTTTGCAGTTTATGGTCACGTCCGATAGGGTATCACCCCAGTTTACAAACTTTCAACTTCGTAGCTCCATTCTTGTGGCTATTCCAGATATGCCGCTTGTGGAAAAAGTGAATTCGCATAATTTCACTAGAAATCCGCGCTTAGAAATTACAACGCTCCATATTTAAATTTTTGCGTTTGTGAACGCCACAGCAACAGACAAACACATAGACGGACTTAGAATGAGTGTATAATTTGATTTTAGGGGTGTTCAAGGACCTCACTCTACGTTGCAAACGGAATAGGAAACTACACGAAGCTTACAAATCTTTGTAGAAATATGTGATGGGTAGAAAAAGTACAAAGGAACCGTAAAAAATAGAACGCCCTTACAAAAAAGTCAGGCGCAAAGCGACAATTTGATTAAATTTTTGTCTTTCTTGTTTCTACACACAAATACACATTAAATAGTACAATAACGTACAAAAAAATAAAAAGGCGACAAACGTTTGTGAGTACAAGAAAGGGACGAGCCACATCCCAAAATTATATATACTCTTGATCAGCATCAGTAGACAACTCTATTTAGCCCTTCCGGGCGTCCGTCTGTGTCTGCGTGAATCTCTAAACAAAGTCGAGCACGCAGTACCATTTCAAATCTTGCACGCGTCACTTTCAGCACTCTCACACTCGCAAATATTAGGATAGGATTCTGAAAATCATTTCAATAGAATAAGTTCGAACGTGTTTGCTTATGTCCAAATATGCGTACTTTTTTAAAATGACGCTTTAATGCCAAACTAATAAGCCACATATTTTAAACATAGTACCGTTAATATTTACAATTGTCTTTGGATAGGCCACGCCCCTTCTGAGGTTCTTAAAATCTCTCTGTAGCTGATATACTTGATATACTCATATACTGCAAGCTTGTGTTAATCTTCAATAAATATTTGACAAATTGTTATTTTCCTTCAATTTGCAAGACAAGTTTTATTACAAAAACGGTTCCAGATGTAATGTTGGGAATTGTAGAGGTATTGCCAAATGAAGTTTTATACATGAATTGTTGGAGGCGCTAATAACTAACAGACTCACATCAGCGATAAGAGCTGCTTTATTTTGCATCCAGCATGGTTTACTCGTAAATGATCTTCTTACACATGTAAAGTATCTGAGATAAAAATGTTTGTTGATGACGTCAAAATCTTTCATTAAACGATAGTGTTAGCCTTCAATCAGATTTGAATAATTTATACTCTTGGAGTAAAGTCAATGATCTCATGTTAAGTTCAACGTCTGTTATTATTATAATTATTGATATTTTTTATTTCGTTTTTAAGCCTTTTTTGCTAATTATACATTTTTATTAATATACGATATGTTTTATTGTTGTTGTTGTTTTTAAATTATACCAATTATTTTACTTAGATTCTCCTATTGTATAAAATATGTATTAGCTTGCAACTAATTTTATAACCAATAAATGAATACGGAGCACGCACCTTTTCACGTGTAAAATGAAATTCCGATTATGTGTACAATTATTTCAATTGGGCGTGTCTGTTCACGATGCATTTATTGCGAAATATTCGAGTAAAAGTATGATATATTTTCAAAGATTGGAAAAGAGTTTTGCATTTGGGAAAAATGTATAGGAATCGCCACGCCCAAAAATACGCATGTTTATTCATATAAATTGGCGGTATTCTTTCCCTATTTACATTTATACAATTACTCTATTTTGCAAGTGGGTGGTGATGGTGGTTCTAAATTTGGCATACGCCTAATACTGCCCTTGGTATCTGTTTAATTTTTGAGTATTACTCAGGTTTTCCGTTTTATAAATTTAGTGTTGTTAGAAGAGATTAATCTCATTTAGAATCAACACTAATAATAACTGATCTAGCCACCTGGTAACGTAATTCCAAATACACACTGACAGCATATGTGAATGTCTGGTACAAAGCGACACTCCACCTATTTGTTTGTATTCATTAACATTAATGTCCTGGCAATGCACATAGCACACACAACGCACATATTTACGCACAGAGAAGAGACTTGCAAATTGCCAAAGCTCCATCTGGCTGTTTGACGCAGACATGAATATTAATTCAATTACCAGGTACTGTTGGTAATAATGACAATACTTGGCATTCAATTGCAATTGGCTGAGTGCTGTTCAACATGCTTGGTAAGGCACACAGTTCACACACGTTTTGCACGTCAATTGTATGGAATGCACAGGATTCCTATCATAAATGTACATATAATGGTTGTGACAAAACGTGAAATGAAAATTATTAATATCGATTGAATAATTGAATTCGACTGCTGTGCCACAAACGTTTACGTTCATGTGGTGTTTCGGTCGTTGCCAATGCTGCACCACATATGCAAATTTGGCGCACACACACTCACATCTTTGCATACGGACAAGTTACGTATATAAATAAGTATGTACGTGTGTGTATTCTGATTTGGGAATTTGTAGCAATAAATGTCCAACAGCTTAAAAGCCCTTTTCAAATATTTGCCGTTTCTAAATTGCACAACAAAACAATGCGAATATTTTATTCATTTATTGTACTGATATTACATAACTGTGACGCATTTCAAAAGCAATTTGCTTACATGTTTTTTTAAATTTCCAAAGAATTTTCCTCATTTCCATCAATGTTGGCAAACTTTTTAAATTCGCAGAAATTTAACAAATCAAAATCAAATATAATGTTAACACAACGGACAATGCCTTATTGCTAAGTGTTCAACTCAACAGCCAAAAGCTTATCTCGACTGCAACAAGCGAAGAGACTCTACTAATAATGATGCTAGCATTAGTCCCGTTTAGTGGGCAAGTTAAGTGATGCTTTATTTAAATTTCCATGATAATTCAGAAATGCTTTAGTTTGTAAACAGTGCAGACTTCGACTGTAGGCATGAGCGCTTGTACGCCATACATAAACCGCGTTGTCATCCACAAATACTTGCTGTGCTTGCATAATATGCAAAATGTTCATTGATTGTCGTAATGATCTTCAGCTTAAGGTTTATACATGTGACACATTTTCAATCCACCACAACAGCTCTAAAATACTCATGAACATAAATGTGCATACGCTGGCAGGTACCACTTTAGAACTCTTCTTTGGTTTTGGGTGTAACCGCAACGTAGTGTGTTGTGTGTATCACGTCCCAGTTTATCGATGTGTGCATAGGGAAGCTCTTCTATTTGTCTAGGCTGGTATCGTCTTTGTGTGTGAATAAAACATTTGCGGCATCACGTGAATATCTTGTTGGAGATTCTTGACTCTCGCATGCTGAATTGTTTCCTGGTGCTGCAGATTCAACATAATCAACACAGGCAACGTCTTAGCACTAGTCTTGCTATAAATCTGCGACATCCCATCAGAATGCTGCTCAACACTTTCAGATGACAATGCTGATATTGTTAAACGTATGAATAAAAATGTAAATTGATTTGATAACTTAACATAATGAATTTCCTCAACCGCACTCATTCAGAATCGATTTCTTTTGGAGCAAAAATGAAAAAATGTTAAAGACTTTTATAAAATTTAAGTACAAGTACCAAATAACTGAACGTCTA
Source organism: Ornithomya chloropus (assembly GCA_963971445.1). Classification (NCBI taxonomy): domain Eukaryota; kingdom Metazoa; phylum Arthropoda; class Insecta; order Diptera; family Hippoboscidae; genus Ornithomya; species Ornithomya chloropus. Next base: position 23,367,113 of record OZ020529.1, read on the forward strand.
TGAATGTTTTCTGTACGTATGCAAATGCCCGCAAAATAGTTTTATGATTAACATTCCAAAGTGATGTGATTTAAAAACAAGGGCCAAGTAAGAAAGGGCTACATGGAGTATATATCTTGGTATTGAAAATGGATTAAATCGGACCGTGGACGTCTTTACAATTTTAAAGAACGTATCGTTTTATGGCTTTTCCTTTATTACAGACAAACCATAAGAGACACAAATAGATAGAGAAAAACATTATGTGTTAGGAAAAGTAAAAATAACCGCGCCCACCTCCAGTGAAGTTATTATGGATGTTAGTTTTAGGTAACCCTACATAAATATTAAATGATCCTTCCACCTTAATATCCAGAACAAACTTATGAACATGGGCGTGGTCGGTTAACTTTGTATTTCGTTTAACTAGTCTTCAACGAAATTTTAGATATTATTTCCCAACTATTTGGAGAAAGTTATTGATGATGGGTATCCTAGATTTGGCATACTCCTAAAAATAGCCCCGTTTTACTTGTTTTTATTATACCATGAAAAAATTGCCAACCTATACGCACGCGTAAAACATTTTGTAATACAAACAACATATGTCTGTTATTGGTTATAAAGCGAAGGGTGCTTTTCTTAGAGCCTTAAACCCATCAGGAAAAACATCTGCCAACAAACCAACATAGAAATACCACTACATTCTCCCTGAGTGTTACTTCTAAAGGTTTTTTTGGGGATCCTATAAAATTTCATTCTAATGCACCCCCGCATCATTTGTACTTACGCGTAACGATTCCTGACTGATCCTGAAATTTCGCAATTCACACTCAAGTCATATTTAAAAACGTCGACGTTCTGTTTTACCCGCATAATTATAACAGACTTTCTAAATATAACTCAAGCAAGAAAGATTAAATGATTTTTGTAATTTATTAGTTAGTTTAGACCACTAGCTGGGGGTTTTTCTGTCACTTATCTTATACTCAAAATATCTGTTGTGAGTGTGTTAGATGATATTTTAACAAACGAAAGAACGGTTTCGTTGTTCATAGAGGTCGCAAAATATTTGTAAGTTTCGAGAAATTGCGCTAAAATTGAGGAAAAATATGTCTAGTTCCTGACCGTAAGTTGCTACTTGAATTGGACGAAATCGGTCAGTTGCTGCCAAAGCCCTCAAAAATTTATTTATTATTTATCCGCCACAAAAGATGTTCATGGGCCATTTTTAGCAACTATGTGCACATACTTATATGTAGTGCAACTATCGATGTGTCAACCGTGAGCGTACCAACATGAGACGGACATACAGATGGACATGATGTAAATGTTAATCGGGATTGTTGGCCCTCCGACATCCACTTCTGGATGCTGCAAACGGACCCTCATCAAAAAGGTGGAGAAGCGTCAAAGAAGTGTGGAGGGTTTTTAGCAGCTGGCAAATGTTAAAATTGAAATGATTTTGTCATTTCAACTTAACCAAGAGAAACATGGAATGGAACTTGGCCATGGCGTGAAATATTTCAAATAAGATATTTCATAAATGAACACGCTTCGTTTGTACTGTGGAAAAGGTAGCCAGCTGTTGGTACCCCTTGAAGTGAACCTGTCGGCTCTCATTGTTTTATTTACGCTACGTGCTGTACGAATAACTTGTTACCGACTCTAAAGTTTTTCACAAACATCCGTTTACCTTTATTTAAATCCTTCTATTTAACGTTTTGGTTTGCGCAAACAACAAAACGCCTATGTCAAATTCAAAGGAAAGCAAAAGTGTTTGTGTTGTTGCAAAGTAGAAATAGAAATAGGCCATGAAATATAATTATATAAGAAAGTGTTTTGTAAATTCTGTGGGAGTCCCAACTCAATACTAAATAGACTAAAAGAAAAGACAATAAACATTTTAGTTATAGTCTGTCGTTGTTGTACGTATGCATGTATGTATATGTGTGTATGAAAATAAATGTACACAACAATGGTAAGCGGCCTCGAGAACAAACCAAGTTGTATAGTAAACGCATAGCAGGCTTCAAGCTGCCAACCAGCCATTGTGTCTGCCGTAACAAGAGCACTACTCTGTCTATCTGTGTGTGTGTGCGTAACGAAAAATTAGCATTTGCTAAAAACAAGGTTTAACTGTGGAATCCAGCCGCACACCACGCAGCAACACACACAATATTATGCAATTTAGTGCAATTCAAAGTGAAGGTTGAACATTTCCACTCCAGTCTTTAGTTTGACTCGTAGAATGGTACACCATAGGAGTACTTTACGAGTAAACATTCAGATTCAACAATTGAGCAAACGTATTTATTGCGATTAAGTGCGTGTGTGTGTGTGCATTGGAATACACTACAAGGTCACAAATTGTACTTCTCCAGTTTTTAAAATCAATTTCCATAAATTATGGCATATCTACGATTTTAAGTAGATGCGATATTGTGATATTGTAAAACTTCTACTTCATCTACATCTCGCTAGCTTGAGAAGAAAGGTCATCCGATAACTACTTTCACAGTCAACAATGCCTTTCCATGAACACTTATGTAATTAGGGCTCTAAACTCTATTTAAGACATTTTAGGTGATTTTTGTTGCATACGAATTACCTTAATATTACAAACACAAAAAATAATTCAAACAAATTCGTCACAGGCAATTATTAAGCTAATTAGTTATTCTTCTATTCTTTAATCAAGAAATTTTAATAAAAGAAACGGGAATTTTCAACATATAAAGATGAAATGAAATATGGCGTTGTATGGAGAGAGGTTGTAAAATTCAGAAGATATACATAAGCGGACAGACTGACGTGCTTAAATCGAATCACACTTGAAAATGCATATCTTGTGAATGTTATGTTATGTTGCGATTTAGCCCATCTGTATGTTCGTGCGTCCATGTGACTTTGTAAACATTTTTCTTTTAACTCTCATGGCCGCAAACATTGAGATATCGCGCCGAAATTTTTGAAAATGGAACAAATCGGTAAATGACGGACACGCTGAAGCACGCATACTAATCAACATTATATATACTTTTAGTGGTGTGGCTCACCGCTTACTTACACTTACACTTATCAACGTTTGAACAACATCAATGCGCCGCCATATATATATGATGGTGCGTTTAAGAAGACAAAACTCAAAACACAAAGTAGGCAATGTTCCCTTCATGGTGGTGGGGATCCAAAATTTAGGGTGAGTTATATTTAACTTTTTAGTTGTTACACTGTTACACCATATTTTTGGCGCACAACCGGGTCAGCCTGTGTCAACATGTGTACATACATGTATTGCTCTGAGCATGTATATATATCTAGTATGCATGCGTTTGCCTTATTCAAAATCTCTGACTACATCAGAAGTCTCTTGAGAATTTCCCAAAATCTACCCAAGGTGCCGTATCTCACAAGAAAGAAATCTAAAACAGGTTTAGAGGAAATTACATAAAAGTTCGAGTGTACTGTACACAATACACACCCAATTCAAATATATGAATATGCTAATACATGGATGACACATTTACTGTACTGTACATACACGTAGGTATGCTGTGAAGTTGCTGGTATATGATGTGTTTGAATATGTAAACAACACAGTACTAATCCCAAATGATACAGATCCAATTTCCTTCTGTGTGTGGGAGACAGACAACACCTAATATCCTGCAACAACTGAATTGAAAATTGAAATACATGCAGCATTTCTACATTACTTTACATCATGAAAGCGAGGAGGGAGGAGGAGATGTCACAGCTAAATTTGGATTTTCAAAATTTTAATGTTAAATTGTTACTTTTATAATATTAAAGTTAGTTAAAATTTTACCAGTGTCATGAATTAAAAATTTATATATATGTAAAACGCCTAATATATAATTATATAAGTCAATGTAGCTTTTTACTTGATAAAAATATCCTATTGTTGCATATACATGGTTGCTCTTACTACTTCCATATATATCCATATCTATCTGTATAAAAAAATCAACCAAAAATTTATAATATTAAATTTTCGAACTTGTATGTTTAAAAGTTTGTGATAGAAACAAATAATTTGAATTTCTTCTTTTTTCATATAAATCTAAATAAAACAAGTAAGGAAACTAAATTTGGCTTAGGCCAAATCTTAAATACCCTCCACATCCATAACGGTGGGCGTGGCAAATATATATATATATATATATTGCGCCCTATAATAGTGTATGTCTTACGTATCAGCTCGCAAGTCTAGTTTTATGGTGAATATGGTTTTTTGTAAATTGTGGGCGTGCCTGTTATCCGATCATGTCCATTTTTGTTACATCGATGGATGAGCTAACCTTCAATAAGTGCACTTAATTTTAAGTTCACAGGTCAACTTTTGAGGCAGATATATAGATTTGTGTTGATTGTGGGCGTGGCTCTTGACTGATTTTGCCCATTTTATATGGCGGTTTGCGTGTCTGTACAAAATTTCAGCTCAATATCTCAAAATTTACGCCCGTGAGAATGCCAACAACAGACAGACACACGGACACACATGTCTAAATGGACTCAGTTTTTATGCTGATCAAGAATATATATACTTTGTAGGGTCTCTGACGCTTCCTTCTGGGTGTTGCAAACGGAAGAAGAAACTTACTATACCGTCATAACTAATGTGGGGGGTATAAAAAATAAGAAATTTAAAGGATGGATAAATACATACATAATTATAGGAAATAAAACATCTGTGAATGAGAATTTATCGAGCTAAAATAACAGTTAGCAGTGAAGAGAAAGATCAGTTATAGTAATTTAGGTATTTAGGTATGTCCGTCCGTCTATCCATGTAAATTTCTATTTTTCGCATTATTTTAAATATTTCGAAGACATTTGGTACAAGGACTGGTATTGGCCCTATTGAAAATGGATCAAATCGGAACATTTTTAGAGCCTTCTATTATAATGGAAGTCTTTATATCAAAATTCCTAATAACCTTTGACAAATTGTGGTGAAGAATAACTTTTCTAAAGTTTCATTAATGTCTTTGCCAAATTCGACCCCGATCTGATCATTATTAGAAGCCATTTCCATCCAATGATATATCACGGAGTGATTCACGCACGCGTCTATTGTTAATAACATAATTTGTGGAGCTGTAGTGTAGGGTATTAAATGATGGGGCTTGGCCGACTATAATATTTTTACTTTCCTTCTGCTATATTGTTGTTTTTTTTTTTGACGATTGCCAGTGGACCGTCAACACTTCCTTAATGGGAGTGTATGGAAGCCTTCCTTAGAGAGTAATTAATTAATAGCTGTACAGTACTTCTCATACTATTTGCCAGCGTAGTGCTAAAGAATACGTTGTTGCTGTTGGTGGTGTTGTTGTTATATTTTCAATTTAACTAACATGACTTAATTAAAAAAAAGTAATTTTTTATTTTTTGACAGGGGTCTAAGCGCATAGTTAGTAATTTTTTTATTTTGTGTGACCGGTTGGAATATTGTTATATTTTCTATTACATCTCTGGAGAAATTAAACACTTTTTAACATTTGTTGAAAGCGTAGTTTTTAATGATGAAAAACGCTAATTTATTTTTTATAAATTTTCTATATTTTTTTTTTTTTGTATATTGTGTTATGTGTCACTTTGTCAAAACGTTTGCAATGCCCAAAAGAAGACGTTGGATGCTCCACAAGGTATATTTATTGTGATCATCACATTCCTAGCCGTAAAAATTTATATATCAATTTGGATCCGATAGTTATCATACAGTGGTTGGAATCGAAATCGGTCAAGCAACACGTCCCCAATGCACAATGTAACAAAATGTGACAAAGAACCAATACTTTAAGTGTAATTTCCTCCTGGAGAAGATTTTGTGCTTCGATGATGGGTACATGAAATTTATTTATTAAAAAGAGTTTTTTTACTCACAATATATACGATAAATAAGAAAGTAAAAAGCCGGCAAGTGATATGTATCAATGTTTTATTCATCATTCGGTTTTAGAATATACAACGAGCGTATCTTCCATTAGCGCTCTTAATTAAAGCCTATTTTCGTAAGGTAGAGTTGGACTTTGCGAAACAGTACGCAGTATATGATATGCAATGAGCGTACGTCATAAAATATGGTGAATTTTAGGAGCATGGGTCGGTATTCGTATGAATATGTCTGTGTGGGTAAAGATGCGCTTCTGCTTACCACAAATTTATTAATTTGTGAACAATCGAAATCGACATGTGACACGCGTTGTTGTTTCGCTTTTTTGAGTGCTTTTTTCTTGCATTTTTTCATTCATGCAATTTATGCAATTTGAACGGCGAATTGCAATGACACACAACTTAACATTGCATTGTTGGCTGGCTGGCTGGCTGGCTGGCTGGCTGGATGGATGGTGGGTTGGATATTTGAGAGGCAGGCATGGAATTGCGAATACGAAAAAATAAACAGCCAGCACATCCTTTCTAGACATACACGCACACATACGCAGCTCCCACAGACAGACATATAGGAAATTGTATAAAATTTGCAATTGTCATGAACAGAATATTGTATGTCTCCCATACAAATGTGTATACGCCTAGGTTTGTGCGCTTGCATTATGCATTGAATGAAATTGTTAAGGTTTTGTAATGTTTGTGTGTGAGTGCACACCAGTGAATATTACATGAGACATGGTGACATCCTTTTTTGTCACAAACAATTTGAGAAAATTGAAAACATGCTGAAAACGGTTGTGGTGAAATATAACAATGCCCTCAGAAAATAAAAAATATCTCAACAACAAGGACGATGATGCACATTTTAATCGTGTGCACCACGCAGTATTCAATAAAAATGAAGTAACTAATTATTTCGAGCGTGCACATTTAATGGGGAAATGTCACATCTCCAGCATTATCATTTCTACTCATTTGCGGACCGTAGTGCAACGCAACAGGAGAAATTGAAGCGATGCTGCACAAGTTTCTTTGGTTTACCCTAAAAATGACAAGAGATTAAAAAATTGAAAATATGCACATGAACTCCCCAGAGGACTCTTTGTCTTATGCCGTTTTTCCTTTAAACGAACGGTATGTATCACACAATGTGTTGAATGTTTACCTACATTTGTACGCACACACATGACACGTAGTGTACCTAATACAAGCCATGTAACACCACCATCATCGCCATTATTACATTCATCATTAGATGCAGTCACTCTCACGCATACCCGTGTAATCTTCCTATAAACCCTAAATATCATCAAGTGTATAAATCCTCCTCATCAGCTTCAGCGCAGTTGTACAGTTTACCAAAGTGTCGCTTTTGTTGTTGTTATTAGCAGATATTATGTATGTGTGTATACCCGTGCATTTTTTGTTCACAGTTGATTGCATTTTTTCAACATTACAGCCATAAATCAAAGTTCGATTTTATTTTTTCTGAAATTTTTCATTTATAAAGGACACAAAAGCAAAAGGATGCACAACATTTTATATGCTTACTCTGCATACACACATATTTATACAAATATAATACATCCTCACATGTTTAATGAAATACATATAGAAATGTTTTATATCGATTTGTTCATCAGTGTATCAGTTGATTCCCTCCACCTCTGTCACGAAGGTATACCATGTTTGCCAATTCGGTTGCAACACTTAGAAGGAAGCCTCGGAGATCCCAACTAGTATATATATTCTTGAGCAGCATAAAAATTAAAGTCGACCTGCATAACTATGTCCATCCGTGTGCCCGTGTGTTTGTTGTTGGAATTTTCGGAGATCAAGCTGAAATTTTTTACAAGCATTTCCATTATCTGTGCGTAGATTTCTATTTAAATTGGACAAAACCGGCCAATTGCCACTAAAATGTACCTATGACACGCCCACAATTTACAAAAAACATTTGTAACATATATACCCATGAAGTTGAAATTTGGTGCATATGTGTACGCATAATAAGATGTTCTAAAACACCCATTGTTCGTGTATAGAAGTGAAGGGTAGTTAACATTTGGCCAGAGCCATTTACTTGTTTCAAATATTCTGCAATTGCACGGGAAAATATTTATTGTAAATTTTTGTTTCCAAATGGGAAGGAGATGTGTATGTAGGTTAAGGGTTAAAAGATATTGTATTTTTTATTAAAATTCTATTTTTAGTAAAAAATACTTTTAATAAAAACTGGATGTAAGCAATGGAATTGACACCTCCATAAATATATATTGTATTGCCCGTCAAAGACGCTTTGAAAAATAATTATCATAAAATACGTAAAAGCTGCATTCAACTTTTACTTTACTTCGAGTGCGTCAGGTTTCGCCGTGAGAGCGCCTTTTACCTGACTCACCTGATAAAATTATCGATGTATGCCCCAGACTAATTAATAATAGGCTCTAATTGCAACTAAATATTTGCCTTACGTAGGCGTGTAAGTGAAGCGAGTACCTTTAGCACCTTTTTTAAAATATCTGTGAAATGTTCATGGATGCAGGTATATTGTAGTTTACAGCGAGTACATACATATATGCATTTAGAATTCAAGTTTATTAAGTCATTAAACCTGCCTCTTCAGTAGCCATTGGATTGCTAATCTACCGGCAATAATAAAAATAAATCTTGTAAAAAAAATAAGCAAAGAATTGTAAAAAAGATTGTAAAAAATCCATATGTTTTTTTTTAATTTAAGATTATCATTGGATTTCAAGGCACTTGTAAAATTTTTATACCATCAGCGTATTCAATTATTTTCCCCACAAAGTATATATATTCTTGATTTGAATCGATCTAGACATATCCATCTGTCCATCCACCCTATGTTGGCACTCTCACGGTTGTGATTTTGTACCAATATTTTAAATTTTTGCACACAAGTTGCTCTCCGTTTGGACAAAATTGGTCAAGCGTCACACTGAAAACCGGTCATCTATTTATCAGGCATTTTTTGAGAAACTTCATATTTATAATTAGGGCATCAATCTGTGTGTTAAAAATTGGATCGTGGTCGTGGTTAGATAAGATTTTTAGCAAAATCTGACTTGAAACTTGGTAAGCAATCCCTAAATTATTATTGTAGAAGATGTAATGGGGTCCCTGCCATGCTCACTGTTTACGACTGTTTAAAAATATTAAGCGGCCTCTTCTTCTGTTTTATTTTGATTATTATATCCCATGAAGTTATTTAATTGTGCAGTTTATTAACACATCACCTTCTTAGTCAACATTTGACTAAAAAACTTCACAAAACTTTGATTTCGATTACTTGTTGCCCGCGTTTTGCTTCACTTCTCGAACTGTGCAAAATCCACTTTGTACATTTACTCAAACTACCATTGATGCTACAACAGCTGCATTTAACAACTTTATAACACAATTCTTTTTATGCACTCCATACATTTTTTGCTGGGTTTTTCTTCAAAATTCTACTTGAACTCTAACTATCTTTGGTCTAACCTTTGCAATAGTGTTTTTTGGGGGTTTTCCCCACAATTGTTTGCAAACAAATTTAAGCTGAAGCTGAATGAAGTTCTGACAATGCTAAAATTTCAATGCAATTATGTATTCAGAGATGGATTGTAGAATATTACTTGCAACAAAGTGTGTTTAGCACTGACAGGGAAATGCTGTTCCATACGTAGGAGACCTAGGGTACCTTCGCAATTACAATTCTTACGCTGTAACTACACAGTTATAAAATATAGAGCACTTTCGAAATAAAGGAATACAACTTTGTCAAATAGCATTCGTTCATGTCCGTCCCCCCGTTGTTATCAATTTAATATAATGTCATATTTCCAAAGAAGCGACACTCTTGAGAGACCCTATATTTTAACAATTACATGTTATTTAAATGTAATAAATTGAAGTAGTTATGTACCGATAATAATTATTCTTTTAATTGTCATGGTCTTCAACTATTGTGCGGAAGTACAAGTCGGTGCAATATTTATAAGTTTAATAATAATTTCCATGGTATGTGCGTATGCTCAGCAGTCAACAAGTCTAATAATTTTCAATAATTTTTATTTACCATTAGATTGAAACTTGATCGAACATTTTGAACCGTCGTCTACGTGCACTTACTAAACCAACACTTGGCCATTGCTCTGTAGCCTTGCTGAGCGAGTGAATAGAACGAAGCAACGAACGGAGGGACGAATACACGCACGTATAATCTTGATAAAAACACTACCAAATTATTCAAAACGATGTGAAAATTATATAGACGTGATATTTAGCATAACATTTCCGCAAGGAACAAGGAAACTCATCCAAACAACAACAATGAATCAAGTTTTAACTCACAGTAAACACATGTTCTAAGCAGTGCATTGCCGCTGTTGGTGGAGCACCACAAACCGCAGAAACAAAATATTAAATCGGTGTTTATGTAGAACGTGATAGCAACGATAAGTCTGGTATGGAAGAACGCTTGCATAAATAAAAAAAGTGAAAACTTTTTTATGAACTTCTTCCAAGACTCCATAAAAGTAAAGTGAACGCAAGAGCGAATAGTTAGCGACCTTAACCAACTGTTGGATTAAGTTGTGAATCGTGATTTGGCGGCAAAGTGTTGCCGTTGGGCACCAACACAATGCAAACTTCCAAATTGAACCGTTGCCCCTCCTAAGCAAACCTCAAACAAACAGTTGTGTACACTCTGCGTACATATTAAGAAAGATGGTTGTGTGCTGATTTAAAGTATTGTGCATCATTTCCATCCAAACCACAATAAAAATGGCTATAATCCTTTCGAGCTCGAAAGCAACACGCACAGTTACTTAAGTGCAGCAAATAGGCGTCCCCCGTAGGTTAAATTAAATGCTCATCTCGCTTGCTGGTGGTGAGCTCGTTTAGTGGGTGTACATAAATATATACCTGACTGTAGCATGTTTCTTTGCTGATGTAGCGCAATGGCGATAGTTAGCCGTTGATTACAATGTTTGTAAAATTCCAATTCACCTTGCGGCTCAATTTGTGTACAAGTACAATACAAACAACAAAAAACATTAAATTTGGCTCTTGGGCCAAATCGTAAACACTCTTCACCTCCACATACAAATAGTGAGCGTGGCAAGTAGCGAAAGACACTCTACAGCTACAATTTTATTAATTGTGGGCATGGTCAGGTAAAGGCTGTTTGAGTACATCGATAGACATGACGATGATATGTGCACCAAATTTCTTTAAAGAGAGGATGCATATGCGGCACTTGGCTGATTTTGTCCAAATTAAACAGGAATCTACGTACAGATACTAGAAATATGTGTAAAAAATTTCAGCTCAATGTTCCAAAATTTGCGTCTGTGAAACTTTCCACAACAAACACACGGACGGACAACCAGTTTTTCAATTCTAACCCAGAATATGTAGACCTGGTATGGTCTCCAATGCTTCTTTCTGGGTGTTGCGAGTGGGATACTAAACATAGCATACTTTCATCCCTAAGATGAAGGCCGATGAATAACCGAAGAGCTGAACACTAAGAAAATAAAATCTAGACAAACCGACAGACAAGTAGGCAGCTAACATCATTCATCCTTTTATATGTAAGTATGGAAAAAGTACTTGTGGTCCAAGTTCGTTTGTACAATGGTCACGTTCATGTAAACTCCTTAAGTCTTTGAAAGTATTCCGTTTTTTTTACCATTTCACATAACATGGAGTATACTAAGTACCACATTCCGCGTGTAACATGCACACAAATTGTGTCTACTTATTGAAATGCGGGTTCTCTTATACATTTGGTGAAACCGATCAAGTGAAACTCCCACGACTTACGAATACGAAAATTGATCTGTAAAGTTACATTTCAAAGTAGACGAGGTTGAATAAAAATTATGTGTACACATTTGAAAAATCACGCCCACAACTGTCAAAAGAGGAGGTTATTTAACCTATGCTAAATTTAGGGAAGACTTTCGACCTTTGGCTAATGCATCCGTTGCTAACCCGCGTGCGTATGTGCACGGGTTCGTCTGAATAAACGCTCATTTAACCGTAACTTATGTTATACTAATTTATTCATGTTTCAAAGTGATTTTCATCCTATTCTAGTCAACTGCAGCCTTTGGCTTACAAAATATTGTAATTCTCCAACTTCTCGAAAGTCGCATCCAGAATATATACAGCACCTATTGCCTCCACTTTGTCTACATACAGTGAGAACTCTAAACTATTGAGTCCTTGAACGAAACAGTCATCCAGCAATAAAGTCCATGTTTCTATAATGTGCGCATATGCTGCATATCTGTTCTTAAATACATCTCTACGGTGATACCATACGTAACAGACATGGAGATTTTTTCAATTTTCATTTCGAAGCCGGTCAAGATTAATTGACCTGTTACAAAAAATGTGCTTTAAAATTTTAATTCGGTTTGACGCCATCTATCTATGTACTAGAAATAGGCGTGGTTGGATGATTTACGAAAAGCCCTACTCAGCGTAAACCTCGAATTTCAAGCTGATACACAATTAGGTCGCATAATCATGTACCTGCCACGCCCACGGCTTATGCATACATTAGCGTTTGGCCTAAGCCAAATTTAGTTTAGTACACCCATTGTCAATATGTCGACGGATGTGGTATTCATGTACATATATGATACATGAGTTCAACCTCATATCTCTACTTTGATGATTAAAAACTAATTATTGGCATACAATTATTTTTCATTCTATAATAATGGATTACGTACCTTGTATTAGCGGTAATATTATTGTATTATGTGTAAATCTCAAAGGAAAGGGTCTATGTAATTAATTTTAAGGGAGCCAACGTAGGTAAACAACAGTTAATAAATAAATATGGAATCTTTTTTGTGAACGCATAACTATTGAAACACAAACTAACTCTAGACGATATTCGTTATTTCCGTACTTTTTTACGTTTAGTTCGTAAACGTATTTTCAGCTTTTTCAATACAACACCGAGCGGCATCAATATTAATTTCATTAATGGCACCATGATAGTTTACTAAGAAGCCGCCCAGCAGAATACGTTGATAATAAATTTATTAACCGCATTTTATATTTCAGGTATTCTTCTGTGAAATATTCAGTCCCGGAGAAAGAAAGTGCCGACGGCAAAGCACACGACCACTGCACGCAGAGAAATTGAATTTTATTACAACAACACACATTTTTAATTCATTTAAAAATTACGTGGACGTTTTTCTTTCGGCGTTTTGCCTGCATCTGTAAGTGTGCAAGTTTAATTGTTAACTAATTTTTTATTTTGTTCTTTTTTATACGCGCAAAAGTTTCGTTGGGCGACCCCCACGTAGACCTTAAATGTTTCAACTACATATTGTATTTATATGAATTCGACTCTGCAACTATTTTGCTCATTTTGTGCACAAATATACTGTGTGTTGCGATAATTTCCTATGAAAATGGAGGAGCTTGCTTTCATGGAGTGTGTATGAAAAGAACAAAAAGCAGAACAGCAACCACTTACATTAATCAAATTTATTGCAAACAAATACTTTGCTTTATGTTGTTCACAATAGAAATTCCAATGGGCAAAATATCTTGAAAGGAAAATTTCCCTTTCGGAGGGAGTAAGGGAAAGAGAGAGACATTCAAGAGACAGCGTTGTGTTTATTGTACAATAAATACATTGTAGAACGTGAAGATGTAGTGCTGATGGCCTCCACAGAAGAGGCGCAATTTTGTGGACCGTGACGTACCGGGAGAATTACTAAGTAATATAATTACTCTTTGCTCTTGCGCACATTATTGTTATGACGTTTACCTCAATTTTTTTTAGAAAAGTTCTTATACTTCAAGAGGAGCCATTAGTATGTTTGTCAGCAGTTAGAGAGATGGCGGTTTTAATGCATTTGTTTAATTCAGACAAAGTTACGCTTTTAAACGTGTACGACCCCGTTGAAAACAAACAAAGAGTTCAATAAAAGCATTTTTTACCTTGATTGCTGATCAACTTTAAAAATGTGAGTGCTTAAGGAAATTGCGGTACCAACGAATGTCACTTCCATAACTTCTCTAACTTTACCTTGATGTACCCTCCACATAAGATGGGCGGGTACATTCCAGAAGGAGGCATCGGAGACCCCACAAAGAATACATACTTTGATACATAATATATACAGTATAAGGCGGCGCGATTATGTATCTGCAACGCCAACTGTTCGCGATTAGATGTGGAGGGTACTTAAGATTTGGCCTGAGCCAAAATAGCTTTCTTACTTGTTTTCTCTATTTTAATCACTTTGTGTGTATATGTAGTGTTTTATAATTGAGCCAAAAATTCCTAGTTCAGACGTTGAAACATCCACTTGAACATTAATATGTATGAATATTAAAACGACTTTAGCGAGTATTATGCTGAACATCAAGTTAGGACAGCGTTGTCATCGTGCTTGTCACATATGATTGCTTTGAAGTGCTTTTACAAAAGATTTTGCAACATTTTTCTAGTCATACCCACCTTAGGATGTATATGAATCACTTTGTGAAAACGTTTGGAACAATCAGAAAGAGATATGGAAGACCCCGCAAAGTGTACACATTCTTGATCAGCATCAAACACTAAGTTCATGCAACAAAAACTAACAAGCAGCAATTTTTGAATAAATTTTTCGAATTACTTACAATGTACAGTAAGTGCTTTGACATATATACTCCGCGGGAAGCTTCGGTGCATCGACGGTGGGTGTATAAAAGTTGAAAGAATTCTTTGCAGAATCACAAAATTCGTCGGTGGAGTAAGCACGAAGTAAATTAAATTTATGTAAATTAACAAGTAAGAAAACTAAATTTGGCTTAAACCAAATCTTAAATAGTGTATGTCTTACGTATCAGCATGGAAGTCTACTTTTACGTTGGATATGGTTTTTTGTAATTTGTAGGCGAGTATGTTATCAGACCACGCCCATTTTTGGCACATCCATGGATGGGATAACTATGTAACAAATTTCAAGTTCCTAGGTCAACTGTTGTGGCAGATATAAAGATTTTTATTGATTGTGGGCGTGTCTGTAATCCGAATACGCCCATTTTTGGCATACCGATGAAGCTTATATTCGTAGATGTACATACCAAATTTCAAGTTTATAGCTAAATTTTTGTGGCAGAAAAATAGTTTTTTGTCAGTTGTGGGCGTGGCTCTTAACCGATTTCGCCCATTTTAAATAGCGATCTGCGTGCAAAAACTAGAAGTGCTTGTACAAAATTTCAGCCAATATCTAAAAATTTACGACCGTGAAAATGCCAACAACAGACACACGGACATATACGTGTAGATGGACCTAGTTGATATATTCTTGACGCTGATCAAGAATATATATACCTTGTAGGGTCTCTGACGCCTCCTTCTGGGTGTTGCAAACGGAAGAACAAACTTAGTATACCCTCATCACTGAGGTGGAGGGTATAAAAACAACCTCTTGATATATTATTCAATTTAATTTTTTTCTTTGAGAAATGAAAATTATTATTTTTCTATACCTAGTTGTATTATCAAAAATTTCAAAATGATACATATGTCAGAAATTTTTTTTTACATTCTAAAAATGGTCCGATCCTATCCATTCTGAATCGATTCAGATTTCGATAGGTGTAATTGAAGGTGGGTGTGGCATTTGCCATTTGGGAGTTACAAACATCCGCACAAACTTAATATACCCTTTTCAACAGGGTGGTCAATAATATAACATAATAATGGTATAATAATATGCTATAATTAATTTAGTTGTATGCGTAAATGCGAAGCTTCATCTTATAAGGATTATTTCGTAAAAAAGCGCTATATGAAAAAAAGTTCAAAAAGTGGTCTGATTTCATCTAATTTGCTTTAATTAAGTTCATTAAAGAATCAGTAAAATAAAATTTTCAAGAGTGACCGCCTTTGGTAACCCTGTGCCAAATTTGATTAATTTAAACCCGAATTTTCGTCATTCAGGCCACTACTAACATATTAGTGCCATCCTGTGACATGTTTAAGGGAAAGCAGACTGACGTTATCTACACAGACATTATTGGGTAAATCATGATTGTTAAGATTGCTCTACTTGACATTCTACACAATATGGTTAAATTATTAGGTCATCGCAAGAGCGATGAAAATTAGATGAAAACTATTTAACTGACGGTCCTTCCAGATCTACTGCTCCAATTAGGCCCCCTTTTGTATATGCAATTACCGCACAGTGCCCTTGCTACGATTGTTACGTTGACATAGTTGAATATGTTTGGAAGCAGTTTCTCCTCTTTGCCTACATGGCCTTGGATTGCATCCCAGTCTTTTTCTTCCATATTAATCGCTTAAAATTTATAGATTTTAGATAGAGCCACTGTCGTCAATTATCTCTTTTATTCTCAAGTTAATATATGGAGAAATGAATTCTCCCCTTTTTACTTGATGAAATTAACTTCAAAGTTTCAGCAGTTCGTACGTTCCGCTTCTATGCACAACACAGTGCCGTTAAACCCGTTTCATTTTGCATGCAAAAGTCTTCACAATTATTCTTTTCGCTTTTCTTTATCAAATTCAAATAGCCGCGTTCAGTTCATAATATTAAATGCAAATTGATTGCTACGAGCAGGCCAGGACATGAAGGTTTATATGGGTCACGTATGTATCAGCATGTGTTATATGTGTCCGCTTTACATACCTACCAACAGGATGATATGGGGATATATTGGTTTTGTTCAAACGTTTGAAAATGCCGAAAGGAGGCGAGTCACGCCCTCAAAAATATGTACATATATTCATGATCAGCATCGATTCAGTCTTATGTGACCGTGTGCCTCACAATAACAGAAATTTGCACAAATTGAGATATCGAGGTACACGTAATCTCAATTAATAGTAGTATTAATATAGACAAATAAAAATGTACATGGGAATGCTAGACGTGGTAGGTACATAATTACGCCTTGTAATAGAGAATGCGCTCGCAAATCGAGCTTTACGCTGAATGCTGTTTTTCTTAATTGTGGCCGTGTTTCTTCTTTGACCACGCCCCCTTTTTTCACCCCGATAATTATAAATATGTACATAAAATGTTAACCCTATAGATAAATTTTTATCGATTATTGACCAATTCGATACAGTTTAAATTAGAACGTACTTGTAGAAGTATGTGTGTAAAATTGTATCTTACTATTTACGACTGCGGCTAGATTTACAAAACAACTATTATTAGGAGCTACTTGCACTAATTTCGTCCAAAATTCTAAGTACAATTCTCCCTTGTGTGCGCGTTCTATGTCATACATAGGTATTTATATACATCATAAGTAAAATCATTAAAATGTACGCCTACGCAAGGGCAAAGAATTTAATACAAAATCTGAAAACTCTATAATACATACATAAATATTTGACATATTTCCAAAACTCATAAATCACTCAAATTGTGACACAATTTTTCGTTTGCCTCGTAATTAGGAAGTGAGACGCCATTTCATCTCATTCGCAATATAGGACAACAGCAACTACAATTAAAGGCAAAATAAAGGGAAGAAAAGGAAAAAAATTAGCTGTTGTTTTTGGTGATTTGCAAAGCGGGGATGTCTCCATAGAAACACACACATACAACCATCCTCTGGAGCACACTATCGCTACATGACACAATAACATTCAAAGATGTCGTAAACTCACTCGTTATGCCCTCCACGTAAGATGACAGGGATACTAAGTTTGTCTTTCCGTTTGCAACACCTAGAAGAGATCCAAAGTATATACATTCTTGACCAGCCCACAAAAGCTTACTCGGTCTAGACATGTATGCACGTGCGTCTGTCTATTGTCGTCATTCTCACAGTCGTACATTTTGAGATATGTACAGATGTACAAATAAGTTAAGTTAGTTAATCAGATAAAAAGAAATCTGATTATTATTAGAGAGCCCACTTGTGCAGGGAAAGGGTATGCAAGATTTGGCCTAAGCCAAATTCAATTTTCCCACTTGTTTCCACTTTATTCTACGAACTAACATTACGCCACCTTTTAGAAGATCTGTCTACACATGCACATAAACATTCTATTGTTATACTCATTCATGAATGCAAATACTATTATCCTGCTACTAACACAACCTTGTAAGAATGCCTGTGATTGTTGGTTCGGTCGCACATTATTTTTAAATACTACACAGCAGAGAAATTAAAAGCGGAAAAGATGTTTGTTTGCTTTGCAAATAGTCGCCAACTTTCTACCATTAACCTTAGTAGTGTGGGTATAAAAACTTTGTCGTATCCTAAGCCACTCCTAGTAGGACGAATGTTTTTAA
Source organism: Ornithomya chloropus (assembly GCA_963971445.1). Lineage (NCBI taxonomy): Eukaryota > Metazoa > Arthropoda > Insecta > Diptera > Hippoboscidae > Ornithomya > Ornithomya chloropus. The sequence continues at coordinate 23,385,325 of OZ020529.1, forward strand.
ATTCAAAATTTGAGCTCTTGTTCGTAAAAATTTTGTCATTGAGCGAAAATTTTGCCAAGATTTTTTTTATGACGGAGACGGATATCGCTTAACAGCCCCGCTTACGATTATGCAAAGTAGAGTAATGAAAATCAAATTCCAAATGCTCAATGTTTGCTATAATACGGTCTAAAAGAGAACGAAGTAATGTATTTGACACACCCATTCCCGTGTCAACAAGTCGCATCAACGTAAGGGGTGTATACGGCATACACATGTGCAGCACTTTTAATAAAATCATGTGTAGCCGTAAGTCTGCAAAGTAAGTGTAAATAAGAGTTCTTACGAAAACTTTAAAACTACGCATAAATGTGCGATTTGGTGGCAGTATAAAAAGCGGAAGCGCCGTTAGTCAGGCATCCATTCAATGCAGAGGAATGACAAATAAACACTTAAGAAAATCAAGAAATTATTGGGGAAAATAACACGCTAAGTGAGCACACTAAACAAGTGGCAAACTGTTTACTTTGCAACCATTCGCACACATATACACTGCAGCACAACCAAACACGCGCTTGTATGTAATTGCACACTTATTGTACTGATACATTCATATAAATATTTAAAAAAGTTGTTAAGCATGCTTTTAGTTTCTGAGAGCATGGCACGGAGAAGTTTGAAATGCGTTACGTTACGGAACTGTCATTTCCGCTTTAGTCTATAAACGTGCTCCCCCATCCATCCCAACAGATGACTTGCATCGATTCTTAATAAAGAGCATGCAAAACAGAATACGAGTCGAGCCCTATGGGAAGAGACGCAGAAAAGGAAATTCTAAGTTTACGGTTCTTGTTATGTAGCCGGCAGCCAGACTGTCAGTTATGCCCCCAGCAACAATAGCCACAGTACAAAGAGTGCAGAACATTTCACATTCAAAGACTTGACTTAACATTAACAACAACATCAACAACAACAACAATAATAATATGTAATAACATTGTAAACACATTTAACAATACACTGAACAGCAAACTTTTCAACCCATCTTTTTTTATTATTGTTTTAGGGACTTTGCTGGTTGTGCTTTGTTGGTGTTGTTTCCATGCCTGTTAAATGTTCTGTATTTTATTTTGTTGTAGAGTTTCTTAAATATTTCTTATACAATACCAAAAAAACAAGTAACAAATAAAAAACGAAATTTGGCTTCAGCCACATCTTAAATACCCTCCTCATCTAAATAAAAATGGTCGTCTTGGCAGGTACATGGTTACGCCCTCTATAAGTCTATAAGCTTGCAAGTCGTGTTTTACGCTGAGTATGTTTTTTTTTTAATTATCAACGTGTCTGTTATCCGATCATGCCCATTTTTGTTACATCGATGGATGGGCTAACCTTTTAATACGTGCACTAAATTTAAGTCCACAGGTCAACTTTTGTGGCAGATGTATATATTTTTGTTGATTGTGGGCGTGGCTCTTGACTGATTTTGCCCACTTTATATGGCGGTCTGCGTGTCTGTACAAAATTTCAGCTCAATATCTCACAATTTATGACCGCGACACACATGAATGGGCGTGTCTAGATCAACACAGTTTTTTATGCTGATCAAGAATTTATAAGCTTTGTAGGGTATCTGACGCCTGCTCCTGGTTGTTGCAAATGGAATAGCAAACTGGGTATGCCCCCATCCTATGTGGAGGGTATAAAAACCCAACGACAAGCATTGTCTTAACGAAATTTTACCCAAACACACACTGTGTGTATATAGAGTGTATGAATATTTGCCGTGCATGCGTATAATGCTGTATGGACATGTACCAAGCTATTGAATAGACTTGGAATGAACACACACTCTCTATTACACTTTCTTTTTCTGTTAAATGTAAGATAAATTCATTACAGATACACATGCATACATACACGTTCATTCAACTTACTTTGGTGTTGCCAAAAGGTAGGTTATATATGGTTATACGTGTATGTGTATGTGTATGCGTGTGCGGGACGCACTTTTGTTATTGCAAAAGCGAAATGCCAAAGAACAAGACAAGCAGAACTGAACTGTACTCTGACATGAATATGTGGCAGCAGCAGCGCAAAAGATTCTTTGGTATTCATCACCGTGAGGGTGAAAGTATGTTTCCCATCTAGAAACGTGTGTAGCACCAAAATGGAAATTATTGCCCTATTGATCTGTATCAACCACCGAATATATCGCTCATATTCTAACTGAGGAATAGAATGAAAATATTGCTTAAACGATTTTACTAGTTTAAGTGGAAAACAAATCATTTAGCCATGCCCACCTCCATGTTTTACCCGTTGCAAAAACCACGCTATATTCCTGGTGGCGTATGGGGTGGACTCCGCGTCCATATATCTGTTGTTGGAAAGCTGGTAGTTTCGCGCAAAGTAACAGGTGGTGGAATATGTTTAATTATTGTCACCTCATCTCAATATTGTGGCACATTCAACGGAATAATCCATCCCTTTAACACGTAAGTAACAATATAGAAGGCATCCAAGATTGGGCCTAATCCCTACAAAACAGTTTTAGTTATTTTTATATACTTTCCCGTTTTTCCACACCTTCGCTTTGTTTATTTTCAAATGAAAGAGTATTTTATATCCTCCACAAAAGACGGTACATATACTAATTTTGTCATGCCTTTTGCAACACCCATGGGGAGGCATCGGACACTGATGCGTAATTCTCACACCATTAGAGAGCTAAAATAAATGTCTGCCATACAAACCGTTTTTATGCAGATGTGGAGGGTATTTCACATTTGGTCCAAGTCAAATTTGGTTTTTTTACTTGTTTAACTTACTTTTTCTATGTTCAGCAAAATAAATTAAACAATCGTCCCATAAAATATTTGTTATCCATATGAATAAAAACAAGTAAAAATGTTGTAATCCGTCCAGTCCGACCACTTAATACTCTACAATTGTATCTGTATACGCGGGGCACTGTCATGCAAATGATTTCGAGAAATATCATTATATGGAAAGAGGTTCCAAAAATGTTTCGATGAGATCCAAACATGAGGCTAATTTACTATCCTTCACCAAATTTTGTCAAAAAATATTAAGAATTGTGATTTTTTGTCATATAAAGACTTCCACTAAAATAAGATCCTATATGAAGAGAGTCCGATTCTGTCTATTTTCAACATGCTTCCATGAAATGTTCTTGTGCCATATTTCATCGAAATATCTCAAAAAATACTTGCAAACAAAATTACATGAACAGACAGACGTACAGACGATTCAGATTTTGATTCAGAATCGATCGATACACTTTAAGGTGGGTGTGGCATTCGCCGTTTAGGAGTTACAAACATCTGCACAATCTTAATATGCTCTCCATCACAAGCGGTGCAGGGTATAACAAGTGAAAACATAAAATTTTGGAGACCATTTTTTAAATACACTCCACATCTACATACAAACAGTGAGCGTTGCAAGAACATACGCCCTCTTATAGAGTATGTGTTACGTATCAGCTTGCATATTGAGTTTTACGCCGAGTAAGGATTTTTGAAACATTGATCGTTGGGATAATTATAACTACGATCATGAGAATTGAAAGATGGAAAATTTGATTTTGTAAATTTTTAACGCATTTATGGAATTTCTTTGAATCATCGTTCTTGACGAGGGCAGAAAATTAAACGACAATATCACAAACATGCGGTGCGCCTTGTTTTGTTTATCTCAAAACTAATATAATCCCAAGAGTCCCCAAACGTTTCAGCACAACTTTTACATAAACAAGCTTAATATGATAATTTACCAAGTAAAGCTAACTCATGCTTGTATTGGTGAAACTTTCTTGTGGTTAAAATTCAAGTTTGCCTTTTTCTAAGTTCAATTAATTAAAACTGTTTTTTCTTAACACGGTTTTGTGATTTTGAAAAGGAAGTTCATATCAAAACCTAGACGTGTACCAGTCGTCAGTAAGCGTAAAGGTGCAAATGAAACCCCTCTGGAATGAATGAGTCAGTGCGTGTACATAAGCGCACATATGTGTGTACATTTGCGCGAAGCGAAAACATGTAAACGTACAGTGAGCTTCAAAAATAAACTTTCGCCAAAACATTTCAAACGTTAGTTTCACTCTTAATAATAATTCAACAATCAATAAATAAAATCAATAAAATCTCGCACAAAGGAGACAACTTTAAACGTTTGATACTAGAACAAATTGTGAAATATGTACTTGAACAGTTGTTGCACTTTTGGGGGTGACTGTATTCTGAGTAAAACGGGGAGAAGCAAATATGTATAAGGAATTCTTTAATATACTTGGGTACGCAACTCCTTTTGTACTTATGTATATACCGTACATATACGTAAATGTACGGTAAGCATGTGGTGATCAACCGACCATAAACACTATTCATGAAATATCAACTATGTTTGCGCTTAAGTTAACTGAAACATTTTTTGTTGCCATTGTGAGTTTGTAGCAAATATTCAGACCCTCATATATAAGTCACCATACATTTTGTGTCTGGCTGCCTGTTGTCTGTCCGTGCAAATTTGTGTATACGCTGCGGTCGAGTTTCTTCAAATATCGTAATGAAACTTGGCACAAGGACATTGTTGGCCCAAGGGCAATTGCTTGGAAAAATACTTTTTGCTTGTGAGTTAGCGGTTAAATTTTCAATTCCCGATCGTACCATTGAATTGATGCTTTACAAGGCGAAAAGTAGCAAATCTCATATTTTTTAACACAAATCGATAGTCATGACTTACACTAGGATCAATTAGAACCATTTTTAGAATCTGAAAATAAACTGCACATAAACAACATGGTATGAAACAAAATTTACAATAAATTTTGTTCTTTCTATTGTAAAACTGTACAATAGGAACCAAGTTCTGTAGGGTTCCTGTGTGGTTGTGCTCGAACGACTCTAATATTTTCACTTGTTTGAACTGAGTATGTGCCGCCGCATATGCAACATTGCCGTAATGTTAATCATTGAACATTAAACACATTATATGAAAATTATTCTAGTAAGAGCACCAGCACGGTGGTTTGCCTGGAATGCATTACGTGTTACAATAAAATATTAGTTGTTGCTTTTTAAAGTTACCTAAATAACAACCAATTATTTAGTAAAACTTACAAATTGTAATGGTTTTCTTTTGTTTTGCAGCCCTCCCCTCCGCACTTAATAAAAATCACTGAAGCACCGAAGCGTATAACCATCTTTGCCCTGATATATCTTAGGCTACTCACCCCGTTACGACGTTAGAAGCATATTAGCATAATGCGTTTTTTGATGCTTAGGAAAAATCAGTGATGAAGAAAATTTTCTAAGGTATTTCTGTAGTAAGCAGGGGAGAGGCAAGTAAAAAAGCTAAAAAAATATTTGGCTGAGGCAAAATCTAGAATACCCAGCATCGATGCACCAAATCGTCTGTTCTTTATAAGTAATGAGGCAAACATACGTAAAAAAATGTATCTTTTTCGGTTTTTTTTTTGCATTGTCGGCCGATTTTGCCCAATTTTAATATTAACCAATGCGTGAAAACTACCAACACTTCTGCCAACTTTGAAATCGATATCTCAGTTGAAAGTGATTACCGCAAATACCTACAGTCCCGGACGGATGGAGGGACCACGGAGTTCGTGCAAGCACAATACCAACCGCTTTTGTTTCCATTACCATAATGTAATAAATTTGCAAATTGTGGGCGTGTGAGCGGTTTATTATTATACATAGATGCCCAAGAAGCCAACAGTGAACCGCAATGCATTACTCCGCCTAATATAATAAGTTCGAAAAAATTACGACATTTGCATTTGAAGGCCACAAAAAGAACAAAAATCTGTTGCTATTGTTATACCTAAAAAAACCAAAAAGCCAAAAAAAAAAACACAAGAACACTTTGTTCTATATATTCACGCGCGTTTCAATAACAAGAATTAAGGAACACAACACATCTTAAATATTTTATTAAATCACACACATGCACGAACGAGAGTGTATGTTGTGTAAGAACTTACCCAAGAATATTTTGCTCTAAAAACACAACGCAAACAGTACGATTCACAGAAAACAAGAAGAAGCAACAACAACAACAAGAACAATAATAACAATAGCAGCAACAACAATAAACCCAAATAATAATATGAATAATGGCTGCTTCCCATGCCGACCTCCATAAAACACACATCCATGTCAATTCACATTGATCAAGCCATAAATATAACAACACATACATTTTTTGTAGGTAGGTATTCATAGCAACGCTGCACACAAAAACCGGTAACAATAACAACACGTAACAAGAGCAGATATATAATATCAGCAATGAACCCTTAAAATACAAAGCACACTGTTTGGTATAATACGTAAAAGAATGAACAGTCAGCCATAATTGCCGACGGCAAATTGTATTCAACCATTATTATGCACAAGCAGAGAGTAGTTGTGTTGTCGTCTGTCGACTGTGGATGCGCGTTTTCAAACGATTGTGGATTTTTTGTGCTATTGAAGGTGGTGTTGTTTTTCGAAAGGGAAACTTCCAGTTGAATTAAAGAGAAACAATTCTCTGGTCACAATTTTCATAAATTCAATAATTCGATTCCATTATCATGTTAAATACAACACATAACACGTTTTATGCATTCCAAGTCTGCTCTCTATCCACGAGTGTATTTGTATGTTCTTACAATTGCCTTCAACATGTGCATGATGTGGATAACCATATATAGCTGTTTCCCGCCAAGTTGTTATGAATTTTCTCTTGGCACAATGTGTAAGAGAATATTAGTTTAAATGGGAACAATCGTGCTCTTGACTCTTCGGTTGTATGTGTGCATTAGATTTTGAAAAATACAGCTCTGGTCAAATGTATTTGCCAACTAAACAAAAAAACAAAAAATATTCGATTGCATCTTTGTATGGTTCTGAATCGAATAAAACTTTTAGGTGTGAATAGGTGAAAATAAGTGTTTCCGCTCGCCTCTAAAAATTTTGCCAATATTACATATATAAGAATTCTGCATCAACGTCAAGTTCTGAGTGCAGTTAACAAATTATACAATAACAAACTTTCAAAACTTTAAACCCACCAAAAACCTCGCGCTTTTTATACCCTCCACAAAAAGATGGGGAGTACACTAAGTTTGTCATTCCATTTGCAACATCTGGTAAGGAGGCGCCGCAGGCCCCACAAAGTATATATATTCTTGATCAGCATCAAAAACTTAGTCGATCTTCACATGTATGTCCGTGTGTCCCTCTGTTGTTGGCATTTCCACAGTCGTATACTTAAAATTATGTGAAAAACCATAATAGACACGCCTACAATTTACAAAAAATTATGCATTGTGTAAAACTCTACTTGCCAACTGATACGTAATACATACACCTGCCATGCCCACCGTTTGTATGTACGTGTAGGGGGTATTTAAGTATTTAGTTGATCAACGCCGCATTTAGTTTTTTACTTCTTTGATCCGCTCTTATTTTGTAGAAATTTTGCACGAAGGTGTTTCGTAAGAAAATAACTTGGTGGAGAAACATCTGTCATGCATTTTCCACTTTAAACGCATCACAACCTTGAGCTAACTCGGGTACGAAACAACGAGTAAAATATAAAAAATTATTATATGCGTCGCATTTAGGAAAATGACTCAAACTCACTAACTGGCGCAATCAGTGCTTAAAAGAAGTAGCAAACCAACGACAGGTATATGCAATTGAACCCTGACCAACATTAACAAAAGTTCCATGTTTTACAAAGAGCACTACATGACGACACGACGACCGATTGTAAACATGTGTCTCCAGTTTAAGAAGCGAAGGCCTAGAGAAGTCCTATTGGCAAGAATGCTTTCTGTTGGTCGGCACAAACAAATAACAAAGTAGCTACTCATTGGCAATATTTTAATTATACACTGCTACGCAAATACCGTCCGTTCCCGCAAACTTTCCTTATATCGGAATGCATAAACATATTAACAACAAACGATGCGCGTACAATGGACACAGTCTGAACAATACCAAAAAGAGCTCTTAGATGATAAAGAAATTTGGAGCTGGCGGACTTACATACAAACAGCTAACAGCTAACAGCTAATACGTATGTTCAAGTACACTAATATGCAGTTTGGCTGTAGGCATCGTGTTGCAACGAAATGTCTTGTTTAGCAAAATTGTGAAACGGAAACAAGCAACGTTTTGTAGTGCGCTCTTGTTATAGCTGTTTCGTTTGTTGTTGTTCTTATTTTGCTGTGTGTTTGTGGCATTGTGCATACACTTCGGTACATTTCCCCTTAAATTAAAACAAAAAAAAAAGTGTGTTAGTTGCGTTATGGTATCGAATGTTTTGTTCTGTTTTGTTTCATTTTATTCCGTCCAATTTAATTGTGTGTTCGCATTTAACATAAAAATTGTGCGCACATGCGCACTCTTAATGTTTTTATGTTTGGACGGTCAGTCACGCACATTGATCCAGCTGCATTACTATGAATTAAGCAAAAACCGAACCGAACTGAACACTATTTACATACCGTGCAACTAACTAACAACGCTTGAAACACAATATAAACTCATGCAAATTCGTTGTCAATATTAGCAAAAACAAAAGCAAACAAAAAGAAGCACAAAACAAAGGACAATCGTATAAAAATACAGGTAAATAAAGTGTCTGGCATGCTTCTTCATCTATACCTACATTTAGCCAAGTATTACTCTTGATGCGATTTTTTTCTGGTAAGTCTCTGAGGAAAGACAAGCGATAATATTATAACATGGCTCTGCTAAAAAATAACAAAAAGGAAACGACAAAGAAAATATCGTGCCGCTAAAGTAGAATTCAAGGCACCGTCCATGTGTTTGCTTATATGACCAATTAATCATACATGGGCACATACCCAAATCTCGTAAATTCTAAAAATTATATATTCTATTATATAAAGATGGGCGCAGGCTAACATTTTTAATGTGGTCGATAGTTTTTGGGATTGGTAAGTAAAACAAAGTGCGACAGTTTTCCAATCGTAAAATTTATAAAAATATTTGTTCTAGAAATCTCCCAAAGTATGTCGTAAGTGCACATGAAATTTGTATATATGTATATGAATGAAGAGTACAGCATTGCATGTGAGCTTAAAGTTTAAGTTTCATTCAAAGACACATATTACCGCAAGAACATTGCATGCGTTGGTAAGTAGTTGCGTCGTTGTGCTAGTCTGTCCAATATGATGATGTTTCTATCTGTAACACGAGTAAAGTAAGTGCCGCAGAGTATATCTGCAAATCCGTCCGTCCCTTCGTACGCGTTTATGGAATAAGGTTCCTTGCTGCGTTCATCTCAGACAATTTTTTATATTAATTCATACGTTTATTTATACACGTTCCAAAAAATAGTTTAGTGGCGTTCATCAAGGGCAAGTAGAAAACTGCTAAGGCTAAGACCGCATATTACAATAATTAGAATAAAAACATTTAGCTTGGTACACCTTTGAAAGGGAGTGAAATTGTGGTTTCCATCATCATACTTATTTCGTTAGCTGCACTTGTTGATTATTAACGCAGCGTAATCGGATGTAAACTATATTTTAGCAATTGCGGTTCCACACACATACGCTATACAAAATACAATGTGAAGCAGATCATAGAAGTTTGTTTTCATATTAACTACAAATCATAAGTCATAAAATCATACTAGATTCTCACCAAGAAAAAAAATAGTTACAATAAGCAGAACATACACTGTTACTCATAAACGGATGGAATACTACCTATGTGTCCTAAAGCCGCATGCCCAAGAGATATTGACAAAAGAATGCAAAATGGAAAGCTCTCGGGTTCCTGCGTCGATGAGTAAATAAAATATATTGTAACAGGTCAAAAGAAATAGAATGAAAGTGATGCGCTTTTTCGTAACAATATCTGCTACCTTTGGGTGTACACGCACACTTCTCAAGCATATAGCATGTGAAATTGGAACGACTAATTGATTAGCGGCGAACAAGATTTTTATTTCTTTCTTTCTCTTATTTGAGGACTTAATTAATCGCGTGAAAAAGCAAACACACAAAAAATGAACGAAAATATACCGTCAGCGCGATTATTTTTGAATACAAATTAAAAAACACCTTCACATGTACTGAACTTGTCCGGTATATAGAATATTATAAATAAGGACACGTTAAAGTGAAGAGTAGCGCAAGGAGGTGCAGAGGTAGGGTACCATTTTTCGATTTGTGAGCGATTACGATTATTGATAATATTTTGGAGCGATCAGACGGGTTACTTTCTTTATGAAATAGATGGGTTTTTTAAATGGTATTTTTTAACGTTAAATGCGTTTTATTAATAAATATTTTATTAAACAAAAGAACGATAAAAAAGGTCGAAATGGCGAATGACAACACACATAATGTAGCGAGTAATGGCCCACCTGTTGAATCATTCGTTTGTATTACTCAGAAAGAAGCTTAAGAAATACCAGAAAGTACGTGTGTCGGTCGTTTTGGGTGTTGCATACAGTTGCACAATGGTTGGCATAAATAGTGTGCCATCATACCCTACTGTCATCTACATTATTCTAACCACAGCGATCTGTAGCCACTTGTTTCTGCTATATATAAGTCAGTGAAATGAATTGTAGCGCAGCCTCGCGTTCTACCCGTGGATATGTCTTACTTTACGCTTTACCTTACTTGCTCTTCTTTGTACGTTAATGAAAATGTCTTTTGTCAAAAGTTAAATTGACGTTGTTTATGTGAACAACATTTGTTGTTGCCATATATAGTTCGAATGCATTGGTCCGAGTACACAGGTACGTTTGAGAAAAAAAGTCACTCTGCGATTATATAGGTATAATGCATACGTACGTACGTGTGTGTACAATGTTAAGTATGCAATTTTAACATCTTCTTCAAGGGAAGCGCGTTCGTAACGTTGTTAAATGTCACATAAAAATGCCATTTATTTAGCCAAAGACATAATGTTACAGCAAACCAAATAACAAGAATAGCACACTCATTTGCATTTTACAACAACGTACATGCGCATTTGTGTGCAATAATCACACATTCAAGGCAAATAATCAATGAACGCAGGCAACAGATTGCGCACTTATGAATGGATGTAATGTGAGTGCAGTGTGATTGTATTTGGAAAATATTGGATTTCCTTAAAATTGCTCACATCGTAATAAATCTTTTGCTTACCTTCATCTAATGGGCCGTTCACGTCCTAAACTGTTGCGTTGTTTTTTATAATCCAAAGGCGGCTAATGTTGCATAATTATGTTATTGCATAAGTAATCCACAAAGCAATGGGAAGTCTGAAAGTATATAATGGGAGAGGATCTATGTATACAACATGAATATATATGTGTCCGTCAAAGTGACGGATGCGGTACACAGAGGTATACGTCCACTGCAATACATATTCAGCGTGTTTAGTCAAGTTTACAACCATTGGCTTTTTTCATTTACACCGTTTGTGTGAGAATGTACTTTTAATTTCTTTAATTCAGCACACACTTGGCAACTTATATTGCACATTATGCAAACTTATGTGTTTGTGTTTTGTGAATATTTGGCTTAAGCAGCCGTAAAATGTTTTGCTCGAACTATCTCGATACGCCATCTGTTAATAACTAGCCAAACTCATATAGTTTTAAAACTTATGGCGGCACTCTAAGGCAGATGCTTATCATACAAATTTTGTCTGCCGCACACATGACGTTTATAAAGTGTCGCCCTAACGGACCGTATGTAAAAATACAAGAGTCAGACTATTCCTAGATCCGTGTAATTTTTAACAGTGGCTTACAATGCAACAAATGTCACTTGTAAATCGTATAACGATTGCTACGTTTTAATCGAATTCTGTGTACACACAAAGCTGGTTGATTGATATAGAGTTGAAATTATTTCGACTTAAAAATAAAGAAGTTTTGCAATAAATTACAACAAATACTACGTACTTGAAGACGCGGCTTCGTTATTCTAGAATAAGAATTTGACGAAAGGCTTCCCTAATATTTCATCAACACTCACCTAGAATTACATGTTCTGAACTCTAGAAAGCCTTTTCTATTTGCAAAAACACAAGCAATCCGCGTGTATTGTGCAAGCTCTTATCCCCTATGAACGTTATAAGGAAATTCCCAAAAGCCAATACGATCAATGTCAGTTTATTTAACTAAAAATGCGTTTAACAGCTGAAGCTTCCATACTACAATAAATGCACGTATAAATCCAACATATTGGGACGGTGAAGGCTTCAAATATTCATTTTTCCACATTTGAAGCAACGCTTACAAATTGTCAATTATGATACAAAATGGAAAATTTATTCAAATACATTGCCTGTCATATTTACTCAGCGTTCATTTGCATACGCGTACAAAACTGCCGTTGGCCACCCACGACGTTTAAAATTGTTTTTTATTTTTTATTTCTTACCTTAATATTAGCAAACGCATTAAATTGAGCGCCGCAATAAACATTAGGGTGCCAATTAATTGAGTGCCAATTTGAACACCTTCATGTCTACACAATGCAAATGCACAACATTAGTGTACGTGCATACGTATAAAGCATGACCAACATTCAAACCACTCAATATGTAAATTGGTAAATCGTGCTTGCTTATAACCTCTTAGTATGCATATATCGGTAATCGATTAACAATATCGTACAGTATTCGTGCTGGGGGTGGTACTTACTGAATAATCAATATTTGGCAATGCTAGGAAGTCTCTACAATACACCAAACCAAAGTACAATAGTTGAGAGGAAGGGAAAAAAGCTTCAACTATTTAGTAAACGTTGCTTTTAATGATAGGCCATCATAATCTTATCGAACAATCTTGCTGCTCTAAGGTGTCGATCCTTTTTGTAATCACGTTCCCACATAAATGCCGTCCAAATTAACACTTTGTGTTCCTACGCTCCTTCTCACCTCTTCTTTCCACGTCAGAAATAAATATAAACAATAAACAAAAAGAATGGTGTCGAACCATGGCCATAGATATGTCAGTTTCAAAGCTTCCTACCAAAGGACGGCATCCTTTTAAGAGTAAAAATATTCCGTCGTAAGCTCAAAGCTTGCCAAGTGTTTAAGTGGCAGGCTGTTGGCCAAAGAAACGAATTCGAACGAATTAAGTCGAAATATAATGTTAAGCAATTGTTTTAAAGCTCCTCTATTCGCTCCCCTCTGTGAATACAAATAATGCCTAAAAATAAACACAAAGCTGTGTTCAATGACCGAACCATGTGAAAATATTGTGCTATTAGAGTTGTTACATTATAGTGCCCGCCACAACAGAGTGTGAATAAGAGTAGTTCTGTCGTAATCTGTTTAACGAGGGAGTTTAACAACGGACTGCTTCACCACAGCACCACTCATTGAAGCGGCAGTCAACCAGCCAACAACCTAAAGAATATAAAATTGACTGAAGTCGCTAACAACCAACTTTGCACATATTTGGTGTGTGACAATAAAACTTAAATGAATAAAACTTTACAATACACATATATGGCCGATTGCACAAACTGTCGGCCTTTTCTTCTATTGAGCAACCTCTATAACACTAAGCGACTGTTTGCTTTAACATACATTCTTTTTCCACATACGTGGAGTTCTGTAGGCAATGTGAAGGAAATTGCAGTCGAAAGGTTTGACATTAAAAGGCGGTAAAGCGTGAAATATAATTTTTGAAAATAAGAACCGGAAAAGTATCGGAAGTCACAAAGAACACAGCAATATGAATTGTAACAGAGCATTGTAAAGCATGCTTCAAATTGCACTAGTTTTTTAAAAGCTCTTAAAACATCAAAACGCCATCTGTGCCTTTGTTTCTCATCAACATTAGTTCTATAAGCTAAACGTACATAATGTAAAAAAATCCTTCGGAAAGCTTTAAAGCAATAAGAACCGAAAAACAGGACGACCAAGGATGTTATTTCAATGAACTGGAAAAATTTAGCCAAGGCACATACATCATTGACTTTAAACTGAGAAGAAAGTTTTAGCACAGACACTTACCGTAGAGAAGTAGAAAAGGACTTTTACTGCCATTTTTCACTCTTCATTTGACACAGAAGGAGGTGCCGTTAAGTTTTTTATACATTTGTGTGTATATATATTTTGGATGGACGCCAACTCTAGAGTAGCCACCATCACTGTCCATTTACAAAACAGAACACTTCTACCTTTCCCCAAAGACTAAAAAAGATATTCTACCAAATTTCATTTTTCTTATTTCGCTTAAGAAGGAGCGGGCGTATATATGGACTGATTAAATACATTTTCAAAAGCAAAGAATAACATTTCTGAAAATTGGAATTTTCAATTATGCCCGTTGTTGTGGGGGTTATTCAAACAAAACTATGTTCATAAGACCAATAGAAAAAGTCCACGCCCACAATGCGCTTTAATGCGAAATTTAGTCTAGTGTGTCTATCTAATATTGGTCATAAATTTTGAGCTGGTTAGCAGATCGCTTTTTAAATTGGGCGAGATCAAGAGCGAGCCACTAAATTGAATTTTAAAATGGGCATGGTCGAAAAAAATTGCCACGTAGATGTGAAGGGTACTTAAGTTTTGGCCTCAGCCAAATTTAGTTTCTTTACCTGTTTATTTATACAATACATACGAGCAGCAATCATTTAATAAAAGCGGTGCATTTTAATGAATTGCCCTTTTCTGAACTCGCCTTCCTGGGAAAACATGCGTGGTCTGCATAAAAGTAAACCTCTAACGCACACGTGCCTCCTTCCCCTTTTCGATCATATCTCTTAATTATAAACTTTGTTGCTCAAAATTAAGATTAAGCAAAAATTTTCGACACTGTCTATTAGAGGGTTAAAATGCAATATAAAAAATTTTGTTGGAGAATATTTTTGCAACTCGAGAAAACATCGAATCACTTATAATTTATATTATATTTGGAAAACTTAAATTGGCCTAGGCCAAATTTAAAATACCTTTCATAAGCAATTGGCACATCAGGTATATGATTGCGCCCTCTAATCGTGTTAGTATTACGCATCAGTTTTCAAATCAAATTTTACGCTGAGTGGGGTTTTTTGTAAACTGTAGGCGTATGTGTTATCCGACCACGCTGATTTTGATTCTTGACGAGTAGGATAATTATATATATGTGTATTAAAATGTTCAACTTCATGGCTCAATGACCAATTTTACCCAACATCGATTTGCATGCCGAAACTAAAATTTTCTGTACAAAATTTCAGCTCAATATCTCAAAATTTACGACCGTGAGAATGGCAAAAAACAAACGGACATACTGACACACATACGTACATGTTTAGATTGACACAGTTTTTAATGCTGATAAAGAATATATATCCTTTGTAGGGTCTCCGACTGCTGCTTCTGGGTTTTCCAAGCGGAATGACAAACTTCTCGCAAAACATGAAACACGATGGCTGAGCTCCACCTCATGTTAATTACTTAGTTACGAATTTAATTATTTTAGTTTAAATGTGAAACCGAAAATGTTTTAATTGAAATGACGGTTTTTCTACATTTGATGCCTGCCGAAGTCATTGGAAAGGGTCAAATTGCCGAGTATGAAATCTTTAGCATCTAAATAAGTTTCTGTGTGATTAAATGATTTGTTTTTGTTCTAAAGACGCCGCTTCTTTTATATTTATGGCTTCAGCTATTACTCTAACATGCTTATGTACAAATTGTTGTTGTCTTGTTATCTATAGTGGTATCTGAACTAAAAACGACTACCGGCAGTGCAGTGGACACTCACTTCAATTTTCTCTATATTCGTACATGATATGAATGATGATCATACACAACAGGCATGCAATGTCTGTCTGTCCATCTACGCCGCGTATTACTTTTGATGATGATGATGATGATGAAGTGGGCGATGTTATCACACATATTAGCACATATTTTGCGGAGCACATGAAATGAAGGCTTGCTGCGTTTATGGTCGTGTCGTTTAGCTTTAGCATACAAAAAGAGATCAATTTGCGCTGATAAAAACCACTGGCGTGAAATTTTAAATAGCTACATATTGAAGGCTGTGTTTTTAGAAACAATGATACTCCAATTTCGTTATTCACAAAGTATGCGTGACATTCAACGTATATACGGAACGCGTTCAATTCGAGATGTAATAAGAAATTAAGAAACTCTCGTCATATATCTTCAGTTCAAACGTTGATAGATGTACTTTTAATAATTTAAAAATATTTAGTTTATTTCATTTTATAAATGAAGTAATTTAGAAATCAGCTAAAATTTTATATTATCAGATTTCGTACACGTCATATACCTTCTAAAAGTGACCGAAATCTCATAACCGTGGTGGCCATAATTTACAAAAAATGGGCCTACTACTTACTACTAGCATTAAGTCAGGATGAATTGTTCAGATCAGGTTATATTGCCAAGGTGGGGTGTGTTCAAATGTAGGTCTAGGCCAAATAGAATTTTCCTTTTTACTCGTTAGGTAATTTTACACCTGAGTAGTTGGCTAGTGATCGTCTATAGGGTTCATTGATATGTAAAATGGATCGACCCGAGTTGCAGTTCAAGTCCCTCTGCAACTTGTTGCTCTCAGTAACTTCCACAACTTAGACCAAACCAACTTATTCAAGGACATATTTATATGCTATGGTGTAGACTTATTGCAAGAACACCTACGGTGTGCAAAAAAGTCATGTAGTTAAAATTTTTGTTACAATAGCATATGTGCATACGGTTGCCCAGGACATATAAAATTCACATCTACATATAGATACATACAATATATGAAAGTTACCGTTGTATACTCGTTTTTGAAATTTTATTTATGTTTCACATTTCATGTAAGTGACTTTGGCTTAGTGTCGCAAATGAATTCTTCGTTGCTGTTCTGCCTGAAATTTGTATTGGTAAGTGAGAAGTTAGTTAGGAACAGTTGTGCACTGACTTCATCTAATTCCAATTTAAATTCTGGTTTTACACATGCATTACATTGGGCAACGCTTCATATGTCCGATGCTACGAAAGGAACAAGAAGGACAAATTCCAACACAGCCTGCCGAAACTACATTAAATTTCTAAACAAATGTTTATCGAATATAAAATGAAGTCCGTAAATGTATGAAGCATTTGAAATAAAGTTTAATAAACGAGCCACTTGTATGCTGAAGCACACAGCTCGTCTCGGCTATGAGCACCGGCCTCCACTGCGATCAAATTTATTCGAGTTGTATCAGCTAACTACCGGTGTCTTGTTGGCCATATATCTCTTTATTTCTCTCCTTCTAGTTATACATATGCATTCGACAGTGTACACTAAAATGCTCTTGCTATGAATATTTCAATAACCTTACACATCATTCTCGCATATGTATGTACGAGCAGAAAGGACTGTAGGGGTGGGTCGGACACAGGGTTAACAATTATAATAAAAATAAAAATATTTTTCACAAGGAGCAAAAACATGTACCACAATTTGCACAGAAGGCTTTTTGTTTTGGGTAAAAAAGGATATTGCAGTTGTTAACATATGCGTTACGTAATCTACAAAAACAGTTCTCATTGCATCATATATTCCTTATGAATGTGGTTGGGATGGCATACATCGAAACTCGTATTATTTGCTTCGTCGTAGCCAACAATATTCTAAATTACTTGCTTCAGAATTTACAGAATGGTAATAAAAACTGAAAGCTCCACCGAACCTGCCCATAAATCTCGGTAACAATAATCAAAATTTGTTTAAACAACCTTCATATTTCTCTTTTAGCATTCAGTTCAAAATTAAAGGAAATTAAAGTTCAAGTTCGAGTTCGAGTTAGTTTTATTGGGAATACAAGTAAGAATAAATGAATTACAGCAAACTTAAGGCTATAAAGTACTATCTTTATTATAATAAAAGAAAACGACCTCGTCCAATAGATGTTTGCAGAATATTTAAAATAAAACAACAGATGTATTACTTGGATTTAAATGGATTGCTCTTGGCACTTGCAATACTTGGGTAAAGGAAGAAAGTTCGTTTATATTTAAACGGGAGCGAGAAACATTTTTCTAATAATATTAAGTAGCTTTGGGTTACTTTTCATAAACTTTGGGAACCGATATTCCTAAAAGACGAGAAAATTCAGGTTAAAAACAAATATACCCCGATGCAAGTTCTCAGATTAGTTTCTGTGTCAGTTTCAGGTTTTGGTAAAACTCTCTTATTATCCTTGTTGTAATAACTTTTCTACCCTCCACATAAGACGCGACCATATGAATTTTATCATTCCTTAATTGAAGTAATATTTACATAATTGAATATTGAATCGAAAATTTGAGATATTTAATTAAAATCTTGAGCAGCCAATCTTAGGACGGGAACGCAGGCTTTTATTTAACATTAGCAAAATTTGCCAACATTTTTTGTAAATATGTGGGCGTAGCAGCCACACGTAGGGATTATTTTATATTCGATTTAAGCCAAGTTTAGCTTTGTTCACTTGTTGGTAGAAGAAAAACAATAGAAGTTGAAGAGAAAGACAATTTCTGCTTGTATATATATATGTATATGTGTACCAGCACTTGAATACCTAAATACTGTTTTGTGTACTTTTGTAAATTTACTGAATACAACGAAGCCAATAAAGCAAACGAACTTCATCCCCTTGCAGGCACTGCCCTATGTGCCACATCGACTTCCTCTGCTTGAAGCAAAAGGCTCTTTGGGTGTGTGGGCAAATGGGGAAAGGCAGGCTTTTTCCAAGGGGTGAATTTCAAATGACCTTGGAAAACACAACATGTGGCAAAAACATAATTTAAATACTAAAATTAAACTACAGCACAAACAAGGTACTTGCCGGCCAAAGGGATTTTATCCAGCCTTCATAGACACACACATACAAAATTTGTGTGCGCTATCTGAACCGAATCAAGCAAATACAATGTAAAGCTTTTATACAGAAAATACAAATGATGGGTAAGAGAGTGATGGTACTAAGCGAACGCTTGTCCTAGACTAATTTACTTGACAGCCAAACGCCTTCAAACCTTACCATTCGAATATAACACAATGCGAGTACACATGCAAAAGGGTTAACATTGTACATACACGTTCTCTTCTACTGCATAGAAGATGGATATGAAAGCGATTTAAAAAAACAAATAAAAGTTCATCAACTCGGAATAAATACATGTCCGGATGTCCGTATATAAAACGTACTTTGATAACATCCTGTACCGCAAGAGGTTCAGTTTCTATGTATATATAAATAAACACATATGTGCGCTGGGCTCGTCTCG
This sequence comes from Ornithomya chloropus, assembly GCA_963971445.1. Classification (NCBI taxonomy): domain Eukaryota; kingdom Metazoa; phylum Arthropoda; class Insecta; order Diptera; family Hippoboscidae; genus Ornithomya; species Ornithomya chloropus. The sequence goes on from OZ020529.1 coordinate 23,404,593, forward strand.
TCTCGTTCCGATTCCCTAACAATATTAAGTGACTTGGACACTCCACATTATATGCTTTAGTAGTTCAATCCATTCATTCATTTTCTTTGAACATAATTTACGCGTTGCTTGGTCCAGAAATGTATTGTAAAATAATTTTTATTGCGAAATTTAACAATCAATAGCGCATGGAACGACTTTAAGGGTATTCGCTGTTGCTAATCACTGAATGGTTGAAAGTTTTTTGGTACGGATTCAACACATTGCTCGATGTGTACATATTGTGTTTCGGTGTTAAGTACTGTGTTGAAAAGGCCGGAAAAAGTTATTCGGTTAAAAGTTGGCAAACTTTGATTGCAACACGTCTAGCTCACTTATGTGGTGTTTGTATGAGATTTTAATTACGAAATTAGTTCTTCCGTTTAACCAGATTTTCAGCAGTCACGCCAAGGATGTACGTATGCATTCATTGTAAACACGTTGAATTTTCACTGTTTTAATATTAATTTTGTTCTTTTCTTTAACTGAAAAACATTTAAATTTAAATTCGATGATAAACCATTCAAACAAAAAAACAAAAAGCACATCAGCACGGATTGAAATTGTGACACTAATGAATAAAACCCATGGTCTAATAATTCATGCGAAAAGTATTGCAAGCCATTTCACTTTATACTCTACACCACTTTGCGAAGAGAGTACATTAAGTTTGCATGGATGTTCGTCATGGTGAATCAGCTTTTTGTTACACCGACCTATTCAGAATCACTTTTTGAATCGATTAATTCGAGTCCAACTCTCTGTCCGTACATCTGTTGTCTGTTTAAATGTTTTTGTACGCTACGTTTTCAAGGTTTTTGTATGAAGTTTTGGACAAGAGAATGCTTTTACCCAAAACGAGTCTTTTTGAAAACAGTACAAATTGGAATATTCTTAGGACGCCTGCTTACCTTGAAACAAGTCTTTAATTTAATGGTAAACGAGTAAAAGTTGGTCTGGATTTATTCATGCATTAGGAAGTGTGTTCGATGAAGATGTTTGCGGTTATATTGTGTTATTGAAGTATAACTCCTTCAATCATTTCTGCACTTCTACAAAGAAGAACTTTGCTTGAATACTATTTAGTTTAATTGTATTACAGTTCTTCAAATGTGATAATGAAATTGTTGCTTTCTCTACATACACGCCACGTAAAAAAGCAGAACGACGCACGCACACGCAGAATTTCTTTAAATGTGTGCCATTTTTAACGCATTTTAGTGCCTTATTAGGGATAAACGTCCATACGTATTACACAAGTAACGCCACATTTCACTAGACGCTCGCCGTCTCAAATTCATCTGGGCCCATGCGCTCCACTGCAAGTTAACAATTCAATGAATTTCTTACACCAAGTTTTTGTTTTACGATATAAAAATATAATAAATATTCATGAAGTACCGAAAATGGTGTACGCAACAGCAACAAATGCACAACTCGAAGGAGTTTGCAGAAACTGGGAAATAATAAAATTAACACTGAATCGCAAACAAGCGAAAAGTATATATCGGTTAAATACGACCATTTTAAACCCTACACCACAGAGAAAAGTTAAGTTTAAATTTGTTTTTTATATGTGTAATAATAGTATTTAATATGTCAATAAGTGTACCTAACAACAACAAGTGAGATCGTAATACAACCGCGCCTAAGATTTAAAAAACCAACACTTTCACATATTTGAACATACCAAACGAAAGATTTGTCATAAAACTACTACCTTGTATGTACTTTACTACTACTTTGACCCCGCTACATACCCCGTACTTTACTACTATGGGCATGTGTGTATGGTCTTGTATTGTTTGCCCAATATTTAAACTTATATTGTAACAAGTGAAAATGTGTTACACTTTTATTATTTCCCAGTCGACACCATTTGGCGATAGTTCTGGTTAAGAGCGTGTTTCTTTAAAAACCAAAATATCTGCGCATTGTAAACATAACAAAAGTCAACTTTCCTCAATAAAACAAAAATATTCGCTCGTAATTGTTTCGGTGCTTACGCTTTTTTCAAGATCGATATCTGCGTTTATGCGACCAAGAGAATGAATTCTCCACAAGCACACACTTACACACGCACTTATTATTCGACGTTGATGCGAAAAGTTGTTGGGTCCCCGATGTCTCTTTTGCTTTGAAAACATCAAATAGAAACTCAACAAAATGTATCATATGACAGAGCCTTCTGAATCGAATTAGGATTCGAATGCGCCTTGGGTGTGAGAACAAATGAGAGATAAGCGATAGCAGGTCTAAAAAGATACAAAAGTGTTACGCGGTCAACCTACAATTTTCAGCGCGTACACTTATGATTGAAAAAGTTCTTAAGATATAAACTGAAGTGATGAAAAAGTTACAAATATTTATATCTCGCGGACCCACCAGGTAGTAGATGATAATATATTATTACAGTCCCAAAACCACCCTTACTTTCCGTCATTTCGTCCGTGGACTACATTAAGAGAATTCAAGTCAATTTAAGAAGAAACGATTGGGGCAAAATATATTCGGGTGTACATTCATGAATGTGTGTGTGTGTGAACTTTATTATAACTAAAATTTATGTAAGAAAATCAACCCTTACTCTCAGGTAGTGGCAGTCTCTCGCATATTATTAGTGCAATAATTGAAAATAAAAAAAACAAATTGCCCAAATAACCGCAGTCATCAGAAGCACAACACGCACTTGTTTTGTTAGAATGAAGCTTGTACGTGCATTGAGAGTTCGTGGTCAAAATGGCAATTTACGCACATTTCTGTGTAAAATAATAAACAAAACAAAACAAAAATCCTCCCCGTCCTCAGTCAGTCAATAGTAACAGAACAGAAAGAGCGCAGTGGTGGTAGTGTTTCGAAATCACGCGTTTTTTTTTTTTTTTCATACTTAACTGGGAAGCCAAACACAGCGACAAAACGTTAGTTGTGTGCAGAGACACGCAAAATATTTCCAACCATAAGCAAATTAAAATCAAAGCGAACTCTTAATGAAATCCCCGTTGTAAATGTCACTTGGCCAGTATTTCTCTTTTTGTTTTCTTTTTTTTTACTCATAGGAAATCTACCACCACCCTCTGACTCAGCTACCCCCGTACGTGTTAAATGAACTGGTTTTTAAACCTACTCACAGGAAAAACATGGCAACTTTTTAAAATCCTGACCAAGTAGAAACTCACACATGCACACAGACGCACTCCTTCTCACTCAGCACAGCACAGCACAGCACAACACAAGTGGTGTTTGTGTAGGGCACGTTGTTGTGTTGTTGTGTTGTTGTTCTATATGTTACATGTATAGGCGTTTGTTGTTGTTGTTCTTTCTGTGCCGTGCTCTTTTGTTTCTGCTATATTTCATTTATGTAGCAACAAAAGTAAGTGCACGTGTGTGCATGTGTGTGTGTGTGTGCACATGTGTGACTATGATTAATTACTTTTGCATAAATTTACATATAAAATTTCGTACAACAATGAGCCAGACACACAGAGACACAGTCTGCATTGTGGCTGGGATTGTATTCTGTGCTGCATGCTCGACCAAGATAGTGCGGTTGGTGTCTATGAGATAATAATGGCGTTGCTCAACGGTATGTGGCAGGGTGGAGGGGTAATTTCTGTTGATGTTGATGTTGAATGGGGTGAAAATGTATATATAATTACACAAGTCCTGTATCCTCTTTGATTATTCTCATTATGATTTTTTAACTCGCGCAAGGGTTAATTTCTTTAAAGTCCTTTCGCAAACGTCATCATCAACATTTGCGTTATCGTGTAATGCCTTTACAATATCCGCCACGCGGAAGGAAGGCTCAGTATGCTCACTACGTACAGTTGACAAATTTGCTCATCCTTGATATGCACAAATGAAAAAATGATATATTTTACGTAAGTTCGCCATTATTCAGTTGAATTGTTCGTGTGTAGTTTATGCTTAATTGAAGGTTTAATATTTAATTTCTTTTTGTCATCTAATATTTACCAATTTCTACACAGCATTCACATGAATTAGTACAAGTCCTTGCAAATGTTTGTAATTGAAGAATGGTCTGTTATAAGACCCTTTTCCGCAGCACCCCCCACTTAACCATATATTTATTTTTAAACCCTTCACCCTATTATAAAGCCCAAAAGGAGACGCCACAGAACGTTATTGATTAGAATCATAATCTAAATCGATCTAGACACATCCAGAGGTCAACTTAGTAATCAATGCTAAGCCAGATTGATTTTAACAAATTGAGGTGGTGAGCATAAGAAGGAGTAAAGTGTTATAAGGAGGAGCGTGGCTAACTCTGTACAGCATCCATTCCAATTATCCAATTATCTTCTTTTTGGTAATACAAATTATAATTATGTACAACACTAAAGAGTGTTGGTTAATCCAAAGTATACGGAGCAGTAGTGAACAATGTGAAACTGATTTTAATTTACTCCAGCTAATACTAAAACTCTCTGAGGAGTAAATATGGGTAAATATGCGATTTTTCAAAAAAGATTGTATTGATGTATTGATTTGCTCAATTTACACAAGCTGCAGATGCTTCCAAGTCTCTTCATAAGTTTCAACGTCAAATTTTTTACCACTCAAAGAATATTTTTTGCGGGGGATCTCAGTTAGTTTATCTGGAACACGTACAAGTGTGTTTTGTTATTATGTTAGTATTTGGATGGTGAAGCAAAACATTTAAAACTCTACAAATTATTTGTATCAGTAAACGCGAGACGTTGCCATCACTTTGTGAAATATCATTATATGGGAAGGAGTTCTGGAAATAGTCCGATCGAGTCCAAATTTGGCACATCTAATTATGATGCTAATTAATTATTATTCACCAAATTTTTTTTAAAAAAGTATTAAGAATTGTGATTTTTTCCTTATATGGGGAGTTGTTCTAAAAACGGTTCGATTTGGTCCATTTTCAATAGGGTTTCTTTTTGGACCAATACATGTTTCTGCACTAAATTTTATCAAAATATCTCAAAAAAGACGATCTGTAGCTTGTGCACAAGTTTACAGACGGACATGGTTAAATCGTTCATATTTTTATTCTAAAACAATCCGTGTAATGAAGGTGTTTCTAACATCCGCACAAACTTAATATACCCATTGGCACAAGTGGTGCAGGGTATAAAAACTTGATTAAATAAACACCCTCCAAGTGTATCAATCTTTTATAATTACTGTAACTACGTAAAAGAGAGCAAGGCAGTAAAAAATCTTAAGCATTTGTTTAACGTACAACTCACTCCACCACGCTTGCGCATAAATATTCCAACGGGAGCATACAGCCACATAATGGAGTGGAATACTGATACACATGCAGAGAGAGGAGTAATAAGCACAATGTACGTACCATGTCAGTGCAATACAACTTTGCTGCCATTAACCCAAACACATAAACACGTACACATTCACGTGCAGCTGTGCTTTTAATATGCCCCTAGTAGCCACATGGCAGGTATGCAACTGGACTATAGACACAAGGCAGTCAAGTACCCAGACAAACATTTAACAACAGCAATAACCTTTGTAACAACCACAGAGTTGTACCGAGATTTTTATCGATGATTCTCACTGATTTCATGGCAAATAAATCGCTCATTTTCGCTTAATTGGAAAATTATGACTTTCTGCATGTATATGGATGTAGGTGCATGTGTGTGAATGTGTTCACTATACGCTGCGCGGGATATACTAAGTTTGTCAATCCGTTTGCAACACCCAGAAGAAGGTGTCAGGGCCCCACTAAGAATATATATTTTTAATCAGTATCAAAATCTGAGTCGACCTAGACATGTTCGTTCGTGCGTCCATTTGTCTGTCCTAACACTCGACTTGCTAACTGATACGTAATACATACACTGTTGGAGGGTGTAATCGAGTACATGGTTTAAGATTTGACCCAAGCCAAATTTCGTCCTTTTATTGGTTTTTATTTTTGTTTCCGCTATCTCAGGAAACCTTCTACCCAACACTTACACCCAACAATACGTTTGCAGCAATTGCACCGCAATGAATATTGAGATTTAATGCAAATAAAAAATTAAAAATTGGGTTTAGACCAATCCCTGGATACCCACCACCTCAGTATTATTCAATTTAATTTCGAGTAGCAAGGATGCTGATTATAGAATAGTAGACATGACCTTTACACGAATTCTTACTACAACTTTTTTCCATTAAAATTGCCCTCCTGTACATTAGTTAAAATGAAACAATTATACAATACATAGCGTACAATACCTTGTACGAGCGTGGTCTTCAAAATCAACACACTTGAAAGAAGTTCACTGTAAGTGTAAAATGCGCAAAAAAAGTGAAAATGAAAGCATATAATTATTGTACAAATGCATAGCGCGGGTACGAGTATTGATAGCGTATAATCATGAATCCTCTTTCTCAGTTATTTATGCCCTACCATTTGTTTGTGTCGCCACAAAACGGTACTTTAATTTCCGATAATCGAATCCGTAGAAAGTAAAATCATGCATAAAATTATTCGGAATGGACACTTTTTACTGATCGTATGATTATACCTATTTAAACTGGGCGAAATTGATCATGTGCCTTGTTCAATAACCCCGATCTGCCACAAAAATGTACCTACGAAGAAGTGCCTCCATCGATTTGCCAAAAATTGGCGTGGCCGCACGATGAACACGCCACCCGTAAAACACTTCACTTCGCGCAGAATCCAACTTGTAAATTAACGCAAAAAATTATTCCCTGTCAGGGGCGCAATGAGGTCCCTGCCACGCCCACGACTTGAATGTAAGTAAAAGCGCTTTTTACTTGATTTTGTTTACTTTAATCACCTATTACGTGTGTACTGTTCATACAAAATTTTGGTAAAAACATATTTATGGCGAGCAAGGTATTTTTGAAAATTATTACAAGCACGCGTGTGTATAATGTTTTAATTGAAAACCCGAATAATATAAAATGTGCCTGCAGTGCAAATTTCGTATTAAAGTAAAAACGTGTAACGCCGCGTACGCATTCCCACCGTTCCCAATTGTTTGCACCTCCCTTTATGAATGATACCACAGTACATAGGAAATATGTTCATTTGTGCAATATATGGTCGGGCAATGGTTTCGATGTGGATCTAGTATCCCGTTTATTTACAAATTTCAATATACGCGAACGATGCACTCACTTCATACATACAAGTGAGTGCAACAAATTTAGGTACGTGTGCATGTAAACAAAAAGAATTCGATAAAGAATTTTTTCATTTTGCGCTGTTTGCCATTAATTTAATGTGCACTCGGCTGTGAAAACGGTTGCAGCCGCCAAAACGAATATTAAACAACTACAAGAACATGTAGCGACACATCAACGAAAGGTCATATAAAATTAAATATACGCTCGAAAATGTGTTAAATAAGTATTGTCGCGCACACATATACGAGTATATTGTACATGAATGGGTAAACGCGCCTATTTACATTTTTTTTGTTTGATTCAGCGAACTTTTTGCCATTTTCACAAGCACTGCGCAGTGTGTGAAGTAGGTGAAAATTTATGAAAAATTAATTTTTAAAATCTTAATTGAGTGTTTATTGCTTCAAAAGTTGCACAAAAATCAGTAAATTTTTATTATAATGTTAACATGCCGTAAATTATACAAATTGTTCAACAAAAAATGTAACGCGTGTGCAGGCCAAAATCCACTGCGCCATTATTTATGGCCAATTGTTTTGTTAGTGAAAACTAACTGAGTTTTTATTTTAATTAAAAACAAAAAAACTGAAATGAATAAATAAATAAAAAGCCGAACAATGTCCGTTTTGCTGTTTGTTCGTAATTGGTGTTTGCATTTGTTTCTGCTGGTGCTTGTCAATCTAAATTGCTGCGTCAGCGTTGCGTGTCATTCACGTAGTGCATACATGGACAGTACGAGACTCGATTTGCATATGGATTTAAATCATTTGTGCTGAGGCTTACAACAATAACATCGAGAATGAAGTGAAAAAATAATATTTTTCACACATTTACACTTCTTTGCAGCGGCACATGTATATAAAATTGTTTTTGGCCAAAGCAAACTCTGGTCATCACGTCTGGAAGAGTCATTCAAATCTTTTGTTGACTACAAAGGCACATGTAATGAAACCACTGTCGGTTACAACTTAAGAACAAATAAAACGCAATATTTTCGTCTATGTTAAGGTTTACATTCGCCTGAAATTACGTATATTACAGGGGTTTAAAAAAACGGAAAGAATTACCAATTGCTGTACACATTTTTACGCCAAAGCAGACGTTGTTTAAGAAACTACTAATAATACTAATGTCTACTAACGTGGCTATTACAAAATGTCCAAGCAACGGAACAGTGAGCGGGAGCTACACTAAACTTCAGCACCATTTTGACCCACTGGCTACTCATTCTTCACGTCTTGGCAAAGAAACCTGTTAGCTAAGCAACGAACCATTTTGTACCCCCACCCTGGAACCAATTGAAGGAGGCGTTAGAGACTCCAAAAGTGTACAACGCAGCAACGTCTTGATCAGCATTAAAACCTGAGTCGATTTAGAAATTTCCGCGTGTCTGTTACTCTGCATTGCAATGCTTTTCGGCCAAGAATTGAAATATTAAGTTGAAAGTAGCTACAAATATTTTTAGTTCATCTAGTCTATGTATAGTTTTTGTACCTTGACCAACTTGTGGCAACGGGGGTAACCATATTAGCTTTGTGTGTATGTTTGCAACTCCTAAACGGCACATGGCAACGCGAGCTTTAATTATACCGATCGATTCTGAATTTATGCAACAATGTCGTCTGCCTGTCCATGTAATTTTATGTATGTAAAATTCAATTCTACATATTTTTTACAAAATCTGGTGAGAAATTATTAATTTACTTCTAACTTAAAATTCGAACTTTTTCCTAGATCCCATGCATTCATTTTTGTATACGAGAGAACTTTATCTCGAAGGAGATGGAAGTGGTATCATTTGAAGAAATGAAAAAGTTCTGTGCAAAATTGCACTTAGTTATATTAATTTACTAACGAAGCGAGGGGTGTCGTAGATCTGCTCTGGTGCCAATATCTGTGCTACTCAGAAAATCTTTGCTACATGTTATGTTTCATACCAATAATTTTTATTTAAAAGAAAGTATAATTAAGCACCTCCCACATATTTAAGTGATGGAAACGATTGATGGGAATATTACATAAAAGTGCGCCCACATAACACTTGTTGAGGCTGCGTTTGCTGCTGCATTGTGAACAAAAAACAAAAAAAAAAAACTGTGAAAACACATGTAAAACTTCAACACTCTTACAATTAATAAATTCATTCAATATAAATGCAGTGCCATCAGAAGTAAAGCTTGAGCAAATGTAAGAACAAGTTAGAAACTAAACTCGATGTAAATCGAACCTTAAATACCCTCCAGCTTAAAATAGAAATTGTGGGCGTGTAAATGGTAAATGGCTTTTTGTAAATATGGGCGTGTCTGATATGCGACAATGCCCTTTTTGGCAAATCGATGGATGTGCTGATTATAAATATAATATTTTATATATTATATATTATACCAGTAGTTAAATGATTGTGGAAGATAATTTGATTGTGGTGCGGCTCACAAACGACTGTACCCAATTCAAAGGACGATTTGCGTAGAGTAAGTAGCAATGTGTGTACGGAATTTCAGGTCAATATATTAAAATTTACAACGAAGAGAGTGTCAACAGCAGACACACGGACGGACTTGTTTAGATCTATTTGGATTTTGATGCTGATCAAATATATATACTTTGTATACAGAGGTTTCCTTCTAGATGTTGCAACCGATGTATATATAACTTAATATACCCTCATTACTAATGCGTACAACCAGGAAACAGGGAAATAATAAAATAAAAAGAAAACTACTCCAATTGGATTTCTTCACTGGAATTAGTTGAAGGACTCCATTTACGCAAACGTTTCTATATATTTTTCATGCATAAGCATACATTGTTCCTTACCTACCATATATCATATGTATGTGTGTGTGTGTGTGTGTATGTGTGTGTAAGTCTGACTGGAATTTAATAAATGCGTGTATAAGGTTGTGCCAGGATATGTAAAGTGTTGCCCATGGGCTGACGTCCTAAATCACAGGGTGACTAAATGTAAATTTCCCTTTTGTATTAATAAGAATATTGAGTCGAGCGCGCGAGACTTGTAACCACAATCAGCGAAAGTGGCCAAGACAACTTTTATGGAATATTTTTGGCATAAATTAATATTACGTCAGCTGCTCGCTCTGCCAGTTGTAATTCGTTTAGTTCCATTTACAAAAAAAGCGCTGTTTCAGAAGAAAACACCCCTCCCCCCCCCCCTTCTTTATTCTACTATATACATACACTGGTTATCAAAATGAGTGAAACATTTGTTCTTCAGTTCATGCGTTGTTGTGTTGTCATTAGCAATAGTATAAATACTAAATATACGCATACGTACAAACTTCTCCAAGGAATAAATTGTAAAGAACATCAAATGTTTATACTACGAGATTATAAGCATACACGGTGCATGTGTGCATGGAGATTTGATATGGTGTGGCCATATTGAAAAAAAAATCTGACAAAACAGCGGATGATTGCAACCCTTTACAGAACTGAAAGAAGAAGAGTAATTAAATTTGGCATGGGCGTTGCCAAATTGCCGTACGCACACGATACAGGTTCAAGAAAATTAAATTGCAAACATTAACAAGCTTTAAGGTGCACCAAGTCTAGGGAAAATCTCTTCCCGATGGAACTTCAAAGAAATCTTGTCCCTCTGGAGTCATGAATGAATTGTATCTTGTGCTCCAAATAACTTGTTATAACCAACTTCGTGCAGTGTTAACCTTGTCTGTACTATAACATAATACCGCAAAGTACATCGGTATACAAGTACAATTGTTAGAGCATAAGCCAAAAATGGTTATAAACCGTTCTCTAGCGTTTTCTTTTTCTGTCGGCGAAATGTTTTTTGGCACAACAATTCAGATCAACAACAAAAGGACTCTCTCGCATGTTTCTTTTTTATAGAATGGCGCACACACATTCACACAAGTATGCAAACGCATGTGTATTTTGGGCATAACATTTGTGTACAAAATATGTTAGTGAGTGCGCGTTCACATGTATCGTATACAAGAACAAAATTTATTTTGTGCACGTTTTGTTGAGAGAGTGAGAGAGAAAGGCGAGAGATAGAGAGGAAACTGTCACACCCAGTGACCTTAATTTTAGTTGCGGTTAAATTATTTCAATTTCGTATATGTATCAGTATTTGTGTGTATGCATGTATTTGAGCCTTAATTTGTGGGGTTTCTACTTTATGCCACATAATTATGTTACCGTGATTTATAGCTTTTAGTTTTTAGTTTTTATTCAGCAAGTTCATTACGTTTTTTCTTCATATTCTTGAGTTTCGTGGAATATTCTTTTCTTGTGTTTTTACAGATATTTTTTTTAATTTTTTAACGTTATACTCAGTCCTAGAATATATCAGAGACCAGGTATCGACTTTGATCTCCATTAGCATGCAAAAGTGAAGGGATTCGTATTGTGCATCTGTTAATGAAATATCCAAAGCAATCAAAATTGAAGCCTTCATCCAGTAAAAAACTTAATCCATTGAATTATAGAACTCTTAGAATTTCTCAATTGAAAGTTAGGTCGGCTGGCCGGTAAGAATCGCATATCTAGAAAGCATCCGTCGAGTGCTGCTAAAGATTTATCATAAATATTCCTTCATTATGCTCGGAAGGTGCTAATGGCCGACTTTCCCTGTATATATTTTTATACTCTACGCATTAGGAGGGGTTAAGGATACCAAGTTTGTTATTCCCTTTCCCAGAGGAAATAATCCTACCCGTACGTCTTAGTTACTAGCTGTGGAGGGTATCTAAGATGTAGCTAAAGCCAACTACAGCTTTAATACTTACTTTTTGTGCAATATTCTCTACCTGACGTTCCACAGCTGTTCATTTGTTTATTCGCAAAGGGGATTACACACAAATACAGTATACAACCCTCGCTACTAATGCAGTTGCTGGAGGTATAACAAAGTTGTTGTTCTCAAGTCAATATGTGTTTTATTTTTATACCCCTTATACCTCGATAAGAAAGTTTATACTAAGCTAGTCATTCCATATGAAATAAGTTGGAAAATAAACGAATTATGAAAATGGAGGGCAGGATCACGCACCTTATCATACCTCTAATATATGGTTTACACCTATGTGCAGGGTGCCCAATATTTGGCATAAACCTATTCATTCTGATTATGTTGCTGCTTTTCTTGATACATTTTGCATATTTTCCTTATCAAGTAACAAATTAAAAAACTAAATATGGCTTAGGCCAAACCACAAACGGTGGTCGTGACAGGTACATGATGACGCCCCTTGATAGTGTATGTCTTAAGTATCAGCTTGCAGGTCGAGTTTCATAGCTGAGTATGGTTTTTTGTAAATTGTGGGCGCGCCTGTAATCCGAACCCGCCTATTTGAGGCATATGGATGGATGGGATATTTATAAATATATGTTTCAAATTTCAACTCAATTTTAACGGCAAATAATTAATTTTTATACCAATTTTGCCCATTTTAAATAGCAATCTGCGTGCAAAAACTAAAAGTGCCCACATACAAAATTTCAGCTCAATAGCTCGAGATTTACGCCCGTGAGAATACCAACAACAAACAGACACATAAACAAACACGCCTACTCAGTTTTTGATGCTGATCAAAAATGTAGCGCCTCTATAGGGTATTTGATGCCTCCTTCTGAATGCAAATATAATGACAAAGTTCCTCCACGTTACTTGGAGGATATAAAAAATAAAATATGTAGCAATAAAATAATTTGTATACCTCCTCCTTAGTAATGACGGTATACTAAGATTACGCCCATAATCAACAAAAATTTACACATAAACTTTAAATTAGTGCACATATTTATAATTATGCCTTTCATCGATATGCGAAAAATGGGCATGATCGGATAACAGACACTCACACAATTTACAAAAAAACCTTACTCCACAACGTGCAAGCTGATACGCAATAGATACACTCTTATAGGGCCCGATATATATATAAATATATATTTGCCATGCATGTGGAGGGTATTAAAGATTTGGCCTTAGCCAAGTTTAGTTGAATGACTTGTTTTAGAATAGGTTTTTTTATTTTGTTATTATTTTCTTGATTTCCGAGATAATTCAACTAAAAACAACGTAGTTTTTAACATAGTTCATGAACTGAGAATAATGTAGTTCGCGAACTGAAGAGAACTAAGGAGACCGATTACACAAATGAACTGGAGAGCACAACTCTGCTATATATAAATTAATATGCATTGTTGCAAACGTATCATGGCGAGCATATGAAAAGGTTATAACTTCGTCCTGCATTCTCATAAATCACTAAATTTATAGGGGGAACCTGTCTGCATTATTCCCCGACGCTATCTTAGCGCTTAATATTTCTCGATACGTGAATAATTTCTTAAACTCAAGTCTATATCATGATGTACTGATAAATATGTAAAAAATAGAGTAAAGCGGGAATGCTATGTGCAGAAATTTCCTTAAAAGCGTACAACATTCGGTCGTACACGCGTTCTCGATGAATTCCAGCTTGGAGTGAATTATAACCCGTATGAGCTCTATGTCGATTTTAATACATGCACAGTCCGGCGTTAAAAAATTCAATGTCTGCGATGAACAAACGATGTCCGTCGCATGGATGAAAATGCTCTAGGCAAGAGGGTGCTAGAGGCGTAAAAGGGCGGAGGCCGCACAGAACTAAGCAAGCCCTGCAGATTCCAGGAATACAAGGCCGAGGCAAGTTGCATTCTTTTTTGCAGCTATAATGATGATGCTGATGCTGATGAATAATATAGAATAATTTTAGTAATACTACTGTGAGTTTTTGTAATGGATACCACGTCCTTTTATTTCACTTTATACTTGCATACTTTGTTCTCCAGTAACCATATGCCAGTTTTGCAAGCAGTCATAAAAAATTTTTAAGGATATTTTTATACAATGAAATGTTTATAGAATACCAGTATGTAAGATATGTAAAATATGTCTGTTAGTAAAAATGTAATTGTCACATGAGTCAAAACACAAATTAAAGCACAACTAATTGCACAGAAATATACTTACTCCCGTATAACACCAAGGGAACAAAAACCTTTATATCCTTCCCCTTTACTAAGTTTATCAGTCCGTTTACAACTGAAGGAGACGTCCCAGAGACCACAATATATAAAAATGTATATTCTTGATAAACTGAGCCACGCCCACATATATTACCACCAAATTGAGCTGCAGAGATGAATCACTGATAGATGACATCATCGATTCAAATACATGCTTAAGTAGAGACTTTCAATGCTCACCAGTTGCCATTAGAGTGGAGGGTATTTAAAATTCGGTCTAAGCCAAATGAAATATGAAATCGTGCAAACGAAAACCAACAAAAAAGGAAAAATATGACATTTTCATAAATTTTCTTAAATAGAATGCGGACAGTGAGTTTGCTTGTATGTTTTCAAAAATTTAATCTATAATTTGGCTACCGTGAAGTAGACAAGACAGCATTGAAAAATTTATGATTTTATGGTCGCACAACTGACGGTTTGCATAGTCAACGTTTGCATATGCACACACAGACCGCGAGCCCAGTTTATGTGCAAAACTGATTTCATATGCAAATGTTACATAATATTTAACATAAGCATCACACGTTGTGATGCCACCTACAATGTTTCATCCAAAATCTTCTGGACTTTCTATTTTCTAAGCAAGAATTTCTTTTTCTTTCTCTTTTCCATTTTTTGTTTTTGTGTTAAATTTTTGGGTATCATTTGAAAATTTCAAGATTTATTGCCATCTGTAGGTTATGAATTATAGTGTATATGACGCTGGTGGTGGTGGTAGTGGTGGTGGTGCGGTGTTTGCATTATATAAATCAAAAAGTACAACCAACAATATCAAAAAATACATTGTTATTGTTATTGCTAAGGGACTGTACGTATATGAATGTATGGGAGTCTCTTAAAACTATTAGAAATTAATATTGATTTATGATGCAGCTAAAACCAGAAACAATCACCAGCAACATCAGCAGTCAGTACATTGGAACACGAATCGCGGTAGCAGCATAAGATTCAATCTAAGTAAACGTATTTATGTACAAGTTTTCATAATCCCAACTGCCTTCAACTGCCTATGATAGCACATAAATATTTGTTTTACAATGTAACCGTCCTGCCCGCGGCAAAGTGACATACAAATGCAGAGGTGAGACCCGATAGTTTTGATGTTTCACCTCGTTCACTTTCACTCAATATACGACAAAATAGTGGAAATCAAGAATCTCGTAAGTGTTTATAAATCGTGTGAATCTTGCCAGGGAGAAGGGCATAAAATTGTTACTTGTTTTAAACATGCGCTAAGAAACGCAAACTGTGATAAACTTGATAACAAAACAATTAAAACTTTATATTGTGGTCTTTAGAAATGAAGGTCAGCTTGGGCAATTTTATTCAGATAACTATTGATCTCTATGTGTTGTCATATGGACTGAAGTAAACCAAATCGCTTTATATTGTCTGGTTTGCTTCTCGTTTTATAATATATGCAGAGGTACTAGTGTTCCTTCCTCAAATGTTAGCAAGCAAAATTTTAATTTAAAAAGAAAACAATCGAGAGAGTTCAAAAAGCAGATAAATTTTAGATCGAAGCTCCACTCGTATAAAAGTATATATTAAAGTTAACTGTCAATTCCCTCAATGTTTTATGTCGAATATCTGTAGAAGATTAGTGCATGACGTCGTGCGACTACCAAAACTATTCTAAGGAAGTGCTTACCACCGAACCACCTTCTTTACGTTATTTTTGGGTGCTGTTTCTAGATCCGCGCTTCGTTTTTCGCTACAGACCGCACACGGTTTTTATACCCACCACCTTACTTGCTTTTTGCATTACACAAAACCACCATATGTAGCGCGCCCTATAGATCGCGAATTGCATACAATAACGTAAACGAAAGATATCAAACTAAATGAAGCAAATTGAATGAAAATAAGACAGACAGATAGAAAAAGTCTAATCACAGATTTTAATTCAACTTAGTAATGAGGGTACACTAAGTTTGTTCTTCCGCTTGCAACACCCAAAAGGAGGCGTCGGAGATCCTACAAAGTATACATAAAGTTTTGCATGAAGAACTGAGTCAATTTGGAAAATGTATGTCCGTGTGTCTGTCTGTTGTGTGCATTCTTACGGGCGTGAATTTTGAGATATAAAATCATTTAAAGGAGGTGGCTTATAGGAAAAAATTCCAATGTCCAATAAACTTCTTTCCTGTACGTAAGCTTTAATGTTATTTTCAGAGGGAAACATCCATGCAAGGCCACCATTCACACGGCCTTTCGCTATAACGGCCTTTTTTCATGGTGCCTCTCCTTCGGTTTACGGCCACAGAATATTTCATTGAACGGCTAAAGAATGTTGCTTTGCTTATCATTGCCGGAGCTACGAAACAGCATACTTGATTGTTCTTTGCTGACAAGTAACAGTCATTTTATAAACGTACGAATATTAAACGGACAAGATTAACCTGACCTGCCTGCCAGCCTGCTTGTCTATCTATTCTCTGTTCACAATGATTACGTGCCAAACTTTCCTATGCATGCATTCATTGTGCGTCTACATGAACGTAAAAAAGAGTGTGTGCGTCTATCCTTTTGTACAATTGATTTGTTAATTATTTCAACATGTATTTCGCATATCATGCATCCGCCATTTAATAACTATTTCATCGTTTCATGTTTACGTTAAGCGTTTATGGTAGCCGTCTTCATACTCACATATTGTTATTATGTTGTACACGTACCAGGTAATGGTGTTTGTCTGCTACTAAAAAGTTGACTCACCCTCCGGTTTGTTAGAGAACTTATTGGCACAAATTTATGCAACATGAGTGTTTGCTTTTGTCGTGTTTGTATGTGCAATTTACACCCACATAACTTTAACGCATTCACTTTACTAACAATACATAAAATTTGTCACTTAAGACAGGCAAATGCCCCAACTTGTCAATTCGAATGCACTTTTCATTTATGATTGCAGAAGTGATCAAAATATGAAATGCTTGCAACATCAGTGTACATATATTTTAACACTCTACATCACAAAATATATTTGTGCGGATGTTCGCAACTCCTAAAAGGTAAATGCCACACCCACATTTAATTATACCGATGGGATCATCAGGGTAAACCAGAATCGATCCAACCATGTTTGTCTATGAATAATCAACCGCCATGTCGCAATTTAGATATTTTTTGACGACATTTGCACAGGGTTGGCTTGTGACCAACAATGGAGCGGTTCATCTTGAGGATCCCTTCCCATAAAGCCCGCTTTTTTAATTTCGCAATTTGCTATTCTTAATACTTTTTGACAACTGTTGGTTAAGAATAGTTGATTGGCCTAATAATATCCGGTATGACCTCTAGAGATCCGGTATGACCTTTCACAAAGTGACTCGATTTTACTGATGCGACTGAATTAATAAAGTAATAAATTATGGAACCAGGTGGTGGTGATGTCAAACGGATATCGGATAAAACCGACAACACTTGTTCTATATTTTATTATTGCAATCAACTCGAATTGCAGCAATCGAACCGTCTTTGAAGCACCTCCCGCTCTAAAAAACAGAACTGGCAAGTTATTCAAAATGCATTTTTTTATGTTGCGCGTACAGACATGAGCATATGTAAATACATTACATTACCACACGCATACTTGACTGTTAATGGCATTAGAGTCCCACAAATTTGTAGACTTGCTTATATGTGTACACACTATGCATGCATATATGTTAGAGAATGCATAACGATTGTGGTGTAATTCTTAGATTACTGAAGCGTTCGCTGAATGACTGGCTCCCTCACTTTTCACTCATAACGCACTAAACTCATTGCCCTTCTAATTCACTCTAATCAGCTTTACTGTTTAGCGCTTATACGTACATTTATAATACACAAAATGAAAGAGATGCTTCGCTACGCTTGGAATCAAGATTAATTTTAGACAAAAACACCAAAAGAGAAAAAAAACTGACAAAAAATGTTAAGAAGAAAGAATATAAGTCAAAATGATTAATGTCTTTAATTTGGTTGTTGTTGTGTGCATGTGTACATGCGTATGTGAGTGTACATACACAATGAATATTGTTTTAAATGTATATTAAGTTTGTGGGAGCGTTTGTTGCTCCAATAAAAAATAACATATAAAAGAATCGAATGAAATGACAAATTAAATGAAGTTAAATTTAAATTTCAATCAGTAGAGACTTGACCAAGATAAAACACGGTGACACCGGTAAGGTAAGGCAGATCGAAATAAAAATGTGTGCTGATGGATTGGGCAAGTTGAACGCAGTGTGTAGGGTGTGCAGCAATCGGCTTAGGTAGAATTGAACACGTTTTGCTTTGAAGAAAAATTTCGATGTTATTTGAATGTTTTATATTTTACTACAGCCAACCACACATGCATATAAATTATAGTACAACGTACAACGTACGCACACATGTGCTCCAAGAATTTTTTTAAAAACAGACCAAACACTTTTTCCTTATTTTTTACTACCACAAAATAAAAAGAAGCGTTCAAGAGAGCAATGTATCACTCCGTTGTGATACTAATTCATAGTGTAAACGACATGTGTGCGCTAGAGAAGTGTGTGAGAGCAAGTGTTTGCCTGACTACTCACACTTATGCGGTACATCGGTCGTACACAATTATAACTGAAAATGACTGTAAGGCATGCATCCCCGAAATTATTGTATAATATATACAATGGGTAGACGAACGCACACATTGTGTGTATGTTCTGTGATGGTTCTTCTAGCATTATGAGGGAAAAAACATGGCCGCCCAGACATATGGTTGTCAGTGAGGTATGGCGTTTGTCACTTGCTGCTGTGCTCTACTCATCTCTGCTCTGCCCACAAAAAATTCATTTCCATTTTAATTGAAGTTAAATAGAAATTGGAAGTTCTTGCGCAATATTTAATTAAAATCTATTTTGAATTTCTAAACAGTTTCATTTGCGGTTAAATGAGTGTATCGGGGCTATTCTTATATAGCTGAGACGTCTAAAGAAATTTATTGCTTTTCTGGCAAGATTTATAACCAATCAACCATTATCCGCTTAGCATTTTCTCAAATATTCTTTTATGAAATATAATAAAAAACTGGTATTTATGCATACTTGCTTAACATAATGTGTGCATGTGTGTGTGAATGTATTGAAGATGCGTTAAGTGGTTAGCGATTACTAATCATTTACTATGTGCGCCTGGATGCGCGTATGCAATGATCTTCTAGGAACATGTGTTGTATCTGCCTTTTAAATATAATCTCGAAGAAAATGGCCGAGAGAATGAAGCTTTCAGAACATAGTGATCAATATTATTTACGAATAATATGAATATGATTGCAGAACATGAATTTAAGTGCGATAATTATTGAAATAACATAAGCAAAGCATGTGTGTAGGGTCTAAGACACTATTATCTCACTTCATACCGTCGCGCTATATGTACTGTAGGAAACGTTTATCGTTTTTTAGAATTACATTCACCACATTTCTATCACCCTCTCCCCCTGTATCAAAGTGAATACAAGCGAAAGTAAGAAATTCAAATGTAAAACCTTCTTGGGATAAAGTTACCTGTTACATGAGCTCTTCACTCCCGTTGCAGAACAGTAAACCGGTAAACATAGTAACGTTGTTTATAGAGATTTATTTAGAATATTTGATGTAAAGATATGAAATTTGCAATGAGTACGCTTCCTTAATGTCTGGGACAAACTTGTGAAAATGGATGTGATCGATTAACGTCCAAGCGAACAGCGGTTAAAGACTGCAATTACGTTTTATTTGCGTTGTTATAAGATTGTTCATACACCTGTGAAAAACCGTTTTAATAGGTTTGTATTTTTGGATTACTTTTTCGATAAAATACAGCCCACGAAATGGGCGTGCCCAATTAAGTCTGATTCTCAGATATTTTTTCTCACTATGAAATTGTATCAAATTAGAAAAATGGGAGTGTTTGTCTCCGATGAGTTTATTGCGAATTACATGAGTGAAAAATTGAAAGTTTTTCAAAGTGATTGGGAAAGAAGTCCTTTCAATAAAATTAAAATTTTACCGTGGACAACACAGTTACGAGAAAGATGACAAATCAGACGAGAGTAAAATATCATGGAATATTTGAAGTCCAACATCCACGTACTTGCACACAGTAAAGAACGCTAAAGAACGAATATTGAAAACCCTACAAGGACAACACATAATAATCACACAATAACAGCTACTACCATGCTACTAAAAACTTGAGGCAAACAATTTAACATGCCTTCGTTTTGAAAAAAATGCGCAAGCCCAAGCAAATGACGATAGTGCCAGAATGGTGGATGGAGATCCACAAGTATACGTACATACTAACATTTGCAACGACAATGTCTTCATTGGCGAATAGCTGATGAACACAGCCAGGCTCCAAGTTATGTGTTACTCTCAGGGTTTTGCTAAAAGTCACATAGCCAGATCACACTGCGATTGTAGCTGTCTTGTCGTTTTACTGATTTTTGGATTAATTTGTTGTTTAATAAAATAGAGGAACGAACAAAAAAAGAAGAAAACAAAGTTTGGCTTGGGCCAAATCTTAAATACCTTTCACATCTACATACAAACGGTCGGCGTGGCAGGTATATGATCAAGCCTTCTACAGTGTACGTAGAGCACATAATACGTGTCAGCTGTGTATGATTTTTTGTAAATTATGGTTGTGCTGTTCTGCGACGCCGTCCATTTTTGGCATATCGAAAGGTGGAGCAAAAAATGTAACTCAATAGCTCACTTTTTAGGGCAGGTAAATCGATTTTGTTCATTGTGGGTGTGTCTCTTGACCGATTCTAACCATTCTACCACCGATTTGGGGCTGAAACTAAAACTGTCAATATCTAAAAATTTTGCCTCGGACCGTCAAATCTAGGTCGCCCAAGATTTTTATACCGATCAAGTATATATAAACTTTGTAGGATCTCTGGCGCCTCCTTCTGGGTGTTGCAAATGGAATGACAAACTTAGTATACCGCCATTTGATGTGGAGGGTCTAATTAAACAAAATTACAACACATACACTCAACAACATAATTTCGACTTGTTCAGAAATTCTTTATACAGACACGCGCACAGCAATGCTGCAACAGCGATTTCGACAGACAACAAAATGTCAACGTTATTATTATCGATGTAGGCGCAATAAGCAATGTCGATTGGAAAATTGTTCAAATAGTATACTCCACAGTTTATATCGTACGCATGCGAGTATTACGAAATCGGTTTGTAGATGTATACCACACCATAGGGTGTAGAGTCATGTGCTACAATATTTTACATTTATTGGTAGTGTTTAAAATCATGGGGTTATCGGTTGATTTAAAAAATCTCACTTCCTCCACTCCGACTTGTAAATTGTTCTGGTACAGCAAAAAATATACACCACCTCTAAGGTGCGTTACCAGTAAAGCAGACCGACCTACTCTAACTGGAAGAGTCACGATGACTACTGAACGCATCACAGGATATAAACACTTCGTTTAAAGAATTCTTTCAAGTTGCAGGCGTCAGAGATCCTACAAAGTATACGTGTTCTTTATCAGTAACAAAAACTAAGTCGATCTAGACATTTCTATCCGTGCGCCCGTCTGCTGTTGGCATTCTCACGGTCGTAAATATTGAGATATTGAGTTTAAATTTTGTACAGGTACTTTTAGGTTTTGCACGCAGATCGCTATTTAAAATGGGCAAAAGTGGTCAAGAGCCACACCCATAATGGATAAAAATCTATTTTTCTTCCATAACAATTGCGTTTTTAAGTTAACTTAAAGTTTGTTGTTCCATCCATCGATATGCCAAAATTGGGCGTGGTCGGACGCATCAAACCATGCTCGGCGTAAAACTCGACTTGCAAGCTGATACGTAGTATGGACACTATTAGAGGCTTAATAATATACCTGCCACGCCCACGTTTGTATGTGGATGTGGAGGAGATTTAAGATTTGGTCTAAACCACATTCTTTTTCAATGTTTTCCTTTTTTTTCGATACTCGTACAAAGTTAATAATAATATATGAAGTATTGCATGGCATGGCGTTAACGACACGCCAAACAACAAACTGCCTCGCAATGTACGCGGTGTGTTATTTATAGAGTTTTCACATACTTAAACATGAATTAACACACACACGCCCACACGCAAACACACAAATTGCGATGATTAAAAGATATATTGTTAATCTCGCTCGTACTCACTAATTCGAATATTATTGTACGCAATTATTTTAAAGCAAAACACGTACGCTTTAACAAACCTGACATTTTTCATGGGAAATGACTTTCATTTTACACGTCTCTTTGTACTCATTGTGCGTGCAATATCATAATTTCCAAAAAAAAAAAAAAAAACAGAAACAACCAATGACCTCAAAATACAATACATCCACATACTCGTACTCACAGTACCTGTTTTTGCATCTTTGTTTGGAAAAAAGGCAACGCATACTACACAATGCACCTGAACATTGAGCATCATAAATCTTTAAAATTATTCCACTTGCCCATGTAAATATGTGTATGCGTGTATGTACGTACGTGAAAGTGGCCTAATGTCTGCTTAGTAAGTCAAACGTTTCGGTTTCATTTTCACTAAACGCAGTTGTTTTTGCTTTCATAACTAGAACATTAAAAAGTCAGGTTTCCAAGGTGAAATGTGCTATTGAGGAGCACAGTTTCTAGTATGTGACCATTCGCCTGGAGTCGTCCCTACAAAGTTAATTGCTTTTGACAAAGGGCGCATAGTAAGTTTTACGACCGTTCAAAATGTTGGCAGTGGTTATGATTGAATATAATTTCCCGTGAATTTCTTTACTCACTGTGACAGGCAGGTGATTTTTATGCACGTAAAAAACGTAGGGGGTGTTAAACATTCTACACAAGATAATTAAGTCCTTGAAAGGATTTTTTAGTTACTTCCTTGTAACTAAATTGTATTATCTTCAGAGTTTTCATAATATGTACAATCACATTGACTCAAACCAACGCATGAAATCTATTTAAAGAAGGAAAAATTCTATTTTCGGGTCTCTGTGAACCATAGAGTAATAGTAAGGAAAGACGGCCCAAAACAATGTTTGATTATCAACATTTTTGCCAAGGAAGAATGCTTACCATGGCCGAATAGACATCTTTGCCCAAATTCATTTGGACTTCGATACGATTTAATTTGAGTAGTGTGTTGGGGTGTTGTAAAGCTCCTTTCGAGTTGGTTTTCTTTTTCAATTTCCTTATGATCATTTTGCTCTCTACTACTTGGTGGCGCTTGATTATTTTATCGACGCGCAGATAAATATAATACAAGTGAAAATTTTACAGTGGATTCCATCAGACCATTTAGTTTAATTGTATCAGTAAACCCGAGCCATTGTCATTTGAAAGTGACTCCGTGAAAAAGCGCTCTATGGAAAGGGATTTTAAAAATAGTCCGGTTAGATCCAAATTTGATGCAGGTAATTAGGAATTTTGCCAAAAAAATTATAAATTGCGAATTTTCGTCATAAAGATTTGTTTTAAATGGAGCCGTTATATAAATGGCCCCATTTGAATGATTTTGAATAGGGCACGACATACTCATGTGTTTTTTTTTTAGCGATAGGTGGAAAGCATCGAAAGCCTGCTCTTGTCTTCGGGCAAAAAAGTTACCGATTTTTTTGCTCTTCCAGGAAGAATGGGTGGAGTATCAAATACAAATGAACAATTCAAAAACACGTAATGGCTTCTAACGCTCAAAGAATCATTTTTCTGTGTTCTTTAGGTTTGGCCTTGAATTTTTAATTTAGGAACTTAAATGATATATGGAGCTCCTTGGCGCGTAGTAGACTCCATCAATTATGTAATATAAGATTTCCGTAGGTTCAGCCGGAGCGCAGCCTCTACTTTGGCCCTTCGCATCTGCGGCATTATGCCTGGAATTTTGCGCTATTTCATGATAAAACACTTGGAGTTTCGTTCAGCTGTTATGTTCACTTAGTTTTTTGCAGGATTTTTTTATTTGATTCCTCAGTGTTGCTGATTCTGCTGCAGCCCAGCAGGAGGCGCTCTCAGTGACATTGCGAAAGAGGGTGACAATGATTTATGGCAAAGAGATACGCGACAAACGAATGTAACTAGCATAAGTACACACGTACGTATATTCCCTATTCATGTTCATACAAGCACAACTCCTTGCAAAATGCACAAGTATACAACCAATATGTGCACACATACTACTTTATTCTGCAGCCCATAGAGGTTTTAAAATATCCCACACCGTGAATGTATAAAAAATGTACTTTACGCGTACGTATGTAACTGGACATGTGTGTACGTGTAAGCCTGGGAATTGAATGAACTATATATAGTATATTACCACAAACAGGCGAAATTTCAATACTACAAAAACTACCAAAATTTTCCAAGTATATGCTCGCGAGTGTAGTGTCCTGTCCAATGTAACTTTTATAATATTAAAAGTGTGCAAGTTGGGGTGATTAGGTACAATATATGGAAAGTTAAACAAGTAGGAAAACACTGTATTGGGCATACGCCAATCTATGATACCCACCATCATTGCCCACTTCCTACATTCAACGTACTCTATGCGGTTGCGTTAATCAATCACGCCCATTTTCGCAAATTAGTTTTCGACAGAAAGGGGGAATATTCGGCCCTAAATTCAAATCTATACAATGTCACCCACATCATATATTCTAAACAAACTTCTAAAACAAAGCAAACTATAAATGTGGGCGTATTCTATAATTTGTACAGTTATGTCAGGAAACGCGAGGTATTGATGTAAAAGTCACTTCGTGAATAAGCACTATAAGGGAAGGGGCTCTGGAAGTGGATCAAATTTGGGCATTAACGCAGGGACGGGCATATTTTGATGCTGATTAAAAATATGTAGGATTCCTGAGGTCTATTTCGTGGTAGTTGCAAACGGAATGATAATTCACTATGGTGGAGGGTATAAAAAGAAAAGTTTCTGAGGATCCTCGTGACGTAATGCATTTTCAGGGCAACAAATATATATTTTCTGTTGTAAGACACTTAATAGTTATAATCGGTAAAAGGTCTCCTAGGAATAATTAGAATTTTTCTCATCTACATAGCTTGCACAGTCTGAATCGGAGTAACTTTCCAGCCATCATCTAATAGCGACATAATATAATTTTTAATGTGCAGAAGAATACTCGACCTAAGGTTTATTTTAATTTTTGCTTTACATTTTAAGCAGCAAACACTTTAAGAATAGAAAACATAATTATGTTCAAATATACTGAAATACAAAACAAATTGAAGAGCGGACAAATTCAGATTTAACAAGTAGGAAAACTAATTTTGGCTTAGGCCAATGCCTAAATACCCACCACATCTACAATAATAGGCATGGCAGGCCTTCTAATAGTGTATGTATTACGATTCAGTTTAAAAGTCGGGTTTACCGTGGAGTAGGGTTTTATTGTAAATTGTGCGCATGTTTGTTATCCGACTCAGTTTTTGATGCTTATCAAGAATATATATTTGGAGGGTCTGGGTGTTGCAAACGGAATGACAAACTTAGTATGTTCCCCATCTTAGGTGAAGGATTTAATAGAAATAAAAAGCTTGTCGCTCTCAGTAATAACTCGTTACTTATTTCCACATACTTTCCACTAACGGCAAAATATGAGACCGTAAAGCATTCGACACATTTTCCAAATATAAAAATATTTGAAGGAAAACAAGTAAAAAACAAGGAAAACAAGAAAAGAAGTAAAATCTTGGATACGCATCATCACAAACCTTTTCCAAAAATATAACACGACTGCTCCACTGCTAATAAGGAAATAATATCCTCAATTTAATTGCACAAAGACGCCATTTTAGGCGTGGAATACGTGCCATCTAACGTGTGTAACAAATGATATTATCACACAGTTGAACTGGTTGCATAAATGGTGACAGACTAGCGTGGGCCGCAAAACCACTTTTTCGTTTGTCAAGTTGTAATACCGCGGAAAAGTTACAAATTAGTAACAATAATAAGCTGACAAAAAAGAAGTAAGATCGGCTAACATCTTTTGCTCCCGCAAGAGCGGTACCATTGGAAAAATCCTTGGAAAAACATGAAATTTCGAAATAAGGTCAAATGTATGCGCTTTACACAAAAGAGGACATACTAAGCTTGTTATTCCTTTAAGTGCACATATAAGGACTAGTTAGAAGCTAGAATGATTTTACGTACTGTAATTATCTTAATAACAAGATTAGAGTTGATTGGACGATACGTTCTGTTTCCCGTCTGTGCGTACAAACGCCTGATTTTAAAGCGCTTCAGTATACAAACATTGAGATATTAAGCTGAAATCTGGCTCCAACATTTATAATTTTAATAAATAAATACTTTTAGTAATAAAATGAACAAAACCGTCTATCGGCCACCCGTTGCCATTTTTCGGTTCATCCTATTAAACAAATAAAGAAACCTTTTTGTAGATTTTTTATTATTATACCATACAGCATATGTTCAACACGCCTTCCAATACACTCATCGATTCAGAATCAAAAGCTCAATCGATTTAAGTCACATAATAGGAACTAAACTGGACCGATTCGGACCATTCTTAGGTCCCAATTAGAGACCCATTATGTATTCATAATTGGTTGTGCCAAATTTGAACTTGATCGGACTATTTTTAGAACCCTTTTCCATATAATGATATTTCACGAAGTGACTTAACTCGCGTTCACTGATACAACGAAACTAATTGTAGCGTAATTTAAGGAGCTAACTGGTGTAGATCAGGCTTGAAGAACTTGTTCAAGAAAGAGAAAAACAAATTGTAAGTATTTTTCATCCTTTCAAATTTTCCCGCGGCCACTAAAATGGTTATAATGGTCGTTGTGCCCTTTCTTTGCCTCTAGTCCTTGTTAAAACTGTAGTCCAGATCGAGCACGACAACCAACTCATTCATAATCTTAACAAAAACAGCAAGAGCGATTGTTGGTTCGAAATTGCCCCAATTTACGCGCAGATTTTGCAAAGTGAACGCGGCACATCGGTGGTGTTTAAATAAAAATGAATCAAGCAATGCGTTTGTGTTGAACACACTGTTTGTGGGGCGATTTACATATTCTTTATTATATACAAAAATACATACGTGCGAACATTCGTATGAACATTATTTATGGTGCATGTCTGCAAAGTTTATTAAAAACCTATTGTAATAAAAACTAAATAAACTGCACAAACATGATTTTTAAAAATATGCTTCAGTATTTCATTAAACGCATCATTCGTACGTACATATGCATCGCCACACACACCTGTGCACGAGTGTAAGGATATTTTTATCTGTGGTTGCACATGTGTACGTGTGGCTACAATGTAAATAGATATAAATCAAAATTTGATGCGATAATGAATTTAACACCATATAAATACCAACAAAAAATGATATCAGTGCACGATAATGATAAACTGCATGCACTTTTTAATGCTTTATTTGTGCATAAAGATAGAAATTTAAAAATGCAATAACATCACAATAAAATACTACATAGATCACATGCGCACATTATGCATACGCATAGGTATCCAGCAACCTTGCAGTGGTGGTGGTGTTAAAAAGTAAACAAGTGAAATGAGGACAAATTCATGCTCAGTAATGTGCACATGGAAACAATGCACATAGACTGTGAACAAGTCATTAGTGATACGTATGCATAATATTTGCATCATAATTCAAAAAGCAAGTCCCAAGTTCAAAGCGACCATAACTTCTCGAAATACTGCATTCTTGGATATAAACACTTCTAAATAAACTGTGTGTCTGCCCGTCCGTGCGTCTGGCTGTGTGCGTGCGAACAGTAACAAATATATTTACTAGCTCATATATATATACGAGTGTACATAAAGCACTATAAGTACGTAGCCTAAAATGAAATTATTACATTTTAGTTGAGTTCAACAGCAACAATAACAACTAGTATGAATAATATGCACAAATGCTTTAATTCTTCTTCATATTCAAGTGTGTATACAAATATCTATACATGGACACCAGCACTCGTTTGCATATATATACTTGTATATAATATGCATTGTGTAAGGGAAAACGCAATTCATATAAATGCATGAGTATAATAAGCCTGTCATCATCATTACCGAATATTTCACTTCTACTCCTTTTTTAAACCCTCCACCTCCGTGGCGAGGATGTACTAAGTTTGCTATTCCGTCTGCAACCCAGAAGGAAGCCTCTTCTTGATCAGCTTCAAAAACGGAGTCTTTCTACGCATGTTTGTCTGCGTGTTCGTCTGTTGTTAGCACTCTTGCGATCGTAAATTTTGAGAAACACATATTAAGCTGAAATTTTATTTACTTTACGCACATGGTTGTTTTCATGGGGCAAAGTGGTTTCAGGGGCACACCCATAATTGATAAAAATCCATTTATCTACCACAAAAGATGACCTAAAAAGTTGAATGAATCAAGGGGCGTGACCAAATAAGAGACACGCTCACAATTTATAAAAAATTCACTTGAAGTTCAATCCGACTTAAGAGTTATTACGAAATACATGCGTAATTAGATATCTGTCACACCCATAAGTATTATATTAAGGTGGAGGGTATTTAAAATTCAGCCTGAGCCGAATTTCGTTGTCTTACTTGTTTTTATATAATTGCATACAGAATTTATTTACTCCGTCGGATAATTACATGAAATATGGCACACATATGCAGCGACGAATAGATTGATAAATGTTCTGCCGCTTTCGTTTTGAAAGTTATTTATGTACTGCCTGGTTTGAGCGAAAGTTAATCAAATACAGTTTATGGTTAAATAATCACCGAGAAGGTCGGACAATTGGAGGAAGAGGAAAGGCCGAGATTCATTCAATTGTTACATTTTCACTATCAAAAATCGAAATACAATAATTCGAGGGAATTTCTTTTGTCGTTATTTTAGATAAAAGCGGCACTTGTTTGAAGTTTTTGGCGTTCTTTTAAGCTTTCTATTGTATAAATATTGAAAGAATACCAGATGTTACGATGTAAACTGCATACATAGATAGAATGAAAAGTTCCATTTGGTTCACATGTTTACAGTTATCCCATCCATCGATGTATCAAAAAATGGGCATGGTCGAATATCAAACTCGCCTACAATTTACAAAAAATCACACTCAGCGTGACTCTCGATTTGCAAGCTGATACTTAAAAGGTACACTATTAGAGGGCGTAATCATATACCTGCCATGTCCATCGTTTGTTTGTAGATGTGCAGGGTATTTAAGATTTGGCCTAAGCCAAATTTAGTTTTCTTAATTCAGCACTTGTGTCAGAATTTTAGGGGATGTTTGCAACTCCTAAATGGCAAATGCCACACCCACCTTCGATTATACCGATCGATTAGGAATCACTTAGATAATCGATTTAACCATGTCCGTCTCTAAGTTCATATAAATTTGTGCTCTTTTTACTTTATTTGAGAAATTTTGATAAAATTCAGTACAGGACCCGTTTTGACCCAACGAAGAATACTATTGAAAATGCAAAAATTTGGCTCATTTTTAAACTCCTTGATTGCATTTAACATATTTTATGGAACTAAGTAATGTTCAATTGATTTTCATCAAAAATTTTACAAAAAAAATTAAATCGAATGAAATGAAACGTATCAGCATTGATCATATATTTTAATAACATTTTAAATTCATAAAGAATGGATTGTAGAAATATATGGATTCTAAAGTTATAGTATAACGAGAAAAAACGCACACTGGTTGGTTAGAAGTGTAAGAAATGCGCATCAACTTAAACGATCGATCGATCTTATTATAATTTCATTTCAATTTCATAGATACGTTTTTGTGATTATGAGAGATTTTTGTCGATTGTCTCGATTTTGCCCATTTTAAATAGGATTCCACCTAAAAGTAGTGGAAATATTTTGGATATTTCGTACAAAACTTCAGCTCGATATCTTAAAATTTACGAATGTAAGAGTTGCAAAAACAGAAACTGGGACGGACATATCTAGATCGAATCTGAATTTCAATAGAATATATGTATATTTTTTGTAGTGTATTTGACGGCTTGTTCTGGATGTTGCAAACGGAATAGCAAGCTTAGTTCCCCGAGGTGGGATTTTGACCCATATTTTAAAATAAAACAAGTAAAGAAACTCAATTCGGCTTAGGCCAACTCTTAAATACTGTTCATATCTACTGCGATGGGTGTGGCAGGTAAAAGAGTTGGTATTGCGCATCTGCTTGCAAGTCAAATTTTATCGTTTTTTGTAAATTGTAGGCGAGTTTGTTATCCGATCATGCGCCTTTTTGACTCATTGATGGATACGTTAATTGTAAATACGCATACCAAATTTCAATTATAGCAGCTCAATTGTTATGGCAGATAGTACAATTTTTGTCCATTGTGGGCGTGGCTCTCGACTGATTTCGCCCATATTAAATAATGATCTGCTTACAGAAACTAAAAGTGTCTGTATTTCAAAATTTACGCCCGTGAAAATGGCAACAACAGCCGGACGAACGGACATACGTGTCTACATCGACTTAGTTTACTTATATATCTTATGTGTAATATCTGAGTTAAGGTTAGTGGGGGCAATGACAATCGTTAATCATTTATCCTCCAAAATTAATACATTTTGTGTAAATGAAGAATGAAACAGATTAGCAAGCGCCAAATACTTGCATAAAGAGAAATCTTGGAAACATTGTTCAACTCAACATTAAAGGATTACTTAGATACAATATGTGCTATGGATGGTTTTTAGAAAACATTGAAATTCTTAACTTACTTGTTAATCCTGACTGTGATTTACTTGTGTGCTTTTCCCTTGTAGTGTAATCGTTTTTTATTGTAGGAATTCTGCTTTTTTATTTTATTTTATTTTTTACTTTTTTGGTGTGCACTCTCTACTTTGCTTTATGTATGTGTGTACACACATATGCACACATGCATTCACACACACAAAACTCTAGCTTTGCTTTCGTGATAACGACAGTGGAACGAAACGGTACAAATGAAATGAGATTTTTGAAATGTAAAAGGATGGATTAAAAGTACTTGGGGAGACTGGTTTGCAGCATGTTTAAGGTGTATGTACCTATTGTGGAGCAAATTTAAGAATTACAATTGGAGATTTTTGACTTTAATTTATTTTTAAATATTATATAATTATCTTGCAAGTTTATTCACTTTCGTTCCATATTTTATCACTCTTTTAATTTGTATTTTTTCGAATACATTCTTTCTAAATTTACTGCATTTTTGACTAGAGAACTTATCATGTGCTACGTGAGCAATTTTATGATTTTTATGATACCTTCATACTGTCCGTCGTTTAATTATTTGAATGTTTGTTTCGGTTAACAACTTTTATTCAACTTTTAAATTTGTAATCAATCCAAGTTAACTGGATTTCTGCACTTATACGCAATATTTTTAACACATTCGTGGTGAGTTTCTCAAAATGTCGAATTTTTCGCGGTGTTTTTCACTGAAGGTTGGCACTTGTTATAATCCTTAGTTCACTTATAATCTTGTTAGAAAACTTCAACCTAACATCTACAACTTCTCTTCAAGAATAATATTCGAACAATATCGAAATTTCTCAATCACCTCGTACGTGTGAGTGACTTAACGTTTGAACAGCCCCTAAACTGATATCAAACTTTTCACTTTCATTAAACAATTTACCTTTAGAATTAAGTACTAGTTGTCGCCCTCGGGTGGAGGAGTTTCGAGGATCGATGCAAGTTAGTCCCCTTTTACGCCACCTACCTAACGCTACGAAACTTAAGCTGCTCTAAATCTTGAAAACTTTTGCTCACTAGCCCACAGTAATTTGAATGAAGTTGTCTGATGGCTATTATGTAAAAGTAAATCTATGGCGAAAGCACAGACACGACAGCCGCCCCGTATCAAAATAAACGTTTTATCATTTCTAGTATCTTTTCCTTGCATTGCTATCCGTACGCATAACTCTCTACTCTGTAAGATTATCTTCTTCTTCCTCTGGGTACTTTTTCTGTTGTGCAAATGATTATTTTTTATTATTATGATTATTTTTATTGCTATTAAATTGTGTGTTGATTTGATGTTGATTTCTTTACGACTTCTATCGAACTAAACCCATAAAGTGTACAATTCATGGCGTATACATGTGAAAAATTCGAAGCGAAACCAGCCAGCAGACATAAACGGCACACAGCGGGCTAGCAGACAATAGTCAGCAAAAGCACGCAAAGTGAACGAGACGCGCGCGTTTTTGAAAACTCCTTAAAATACAGCCAATATTACACGTACACATTATAATCCGGATGAAACCCATTCGCAAACGGTAGTACAATGTGCGCTATACTTTGGTTGAATTCCTTTGTGTGTGCTGGGGAATGGGTATTAAATGAACGATATAGTCGTCATATGTGCAAGCGCTTACGTGCGCCAAGGCAGAATTAAACCAAACTGAATGCACAAAGTAATAAAGCATAAGCAAACAGATAGTAGCTGTGCTGTCCGGCCACTCACTTGAGTAGTTTATGGACGCAAAAACAAAACAAACAAAAAAATGTATCCACAATAAAGGGGAAAAAATACGGGGAATCCAGCAGTCACAATTGCAGCCATAAACCATACATACTGGCAACCATACATATGCACACATGCACATATGGGTGTCCGCAATGTAGGCTACCAGATTAAAACGGCTGCGTAGACGTTGGCGTCTCCGTTGGTAGAGCCCATTTGAAATGAAATGTTGTACAACCTTTATATAAACAAATATTCTGATAAGATACTCACATACGGCCACAGCAAAATGTTCAAGAGCCCATATGAACGTAAAAATCTAACAAAATCATTGTCATTCTAACGAGCCATGCAAAAAACACTACACACTGGTAGGTGGGTTAGAAGTTACATATAACACCAACCCTCCACTAACGGCCACTACACACACAAGTTCGTCTCTATTACAAAAAACTCTCTCACGCGTTTATTTATGTGACGTAGCGCAGACGCAGACATTAGCGTTAACGTTAACGTTGGCGTTCGGCCTCGTAAATTCGTTTGCCGTTTTAATATAACGTTGAGTGACCACGCGTAGCGCCGAAGCAATAAAGTATTTTCTCGTCTGCTCTGTAAATTTATGGTGTGAACTTTTCCGTTCGTTATTGGTGTTGTTGTTCATTTTTGTCGTTATTCTTTTTCTCGGCATTTGAGTAAAATCTTCTGCAAGTTGGCGTGCGAGCGTACGGTTACCTTTCAATTTGGCAGAGAATGAGTTTATGCGAATTTATTTTTATTTTTATATCGCTTTGTTGCTGGCCCGGTTCTCTACCCTGTTTCGTATGGGCGACTCTTGAGTACTTTGCGTTGCGATTTATGTGAGAATTTTGTTTTGTCAGTTTATGTTTTAATTTCTTGTTTGTTGTGTGTTCACGTACAATAAATACCTTGTGGTTTATTTTGGAGTTTCTGTGTTAAGTGTGTCGTAGTTTCTGTGATGTGCAGTGAAATCTTCCGCACATACTTTTATGTGAATTTTTTGATTTTTATACACTTTATTTAACTAATACGAAATATTAACTTTATTGGACCGATTTTGTTATACGAGGTGTGGGAGCCAAATGATAGTGACTGATGCAAACAAATTAATATGTTATAGTCGGCTCTACCCGATTATTCAATACCCCACACCCCCTAATCATCATCAGAACTGGCAGGTTGTTTCATAACCTAGACATCGCAAGTATTGCATTTCTATACACGTCAAGCCGGAACCCATCGCGAACGCGCACAGGCGTAAAGACCTTGTGAAGGGTTTTTTTTTCGAACACCCACAAAAACATCGTTTTGTCTCAGCGTCCATGTTTTAGAGCCATAAAGAACCACGGGAATGATGAGAGTTTCACATAAAGTAACTCTACTGTCTAGATGTAGAAAAGTCACGCTCTATGGAAAGAGCTTCAAGTCGTCCGGACAAGTCCAAATTAATTTTCAACAGGATCAAAACTTTTCTAACAAATTTGAGTACTCCATCTTAAATTGTGAAAAAATGATGATTCTGTGCCGTTTGAGATTTATAATTATCTGCACAAACTTCTACCACACGTGGTGTATATTATAAAAATTCGCAACTTTCCTTCTCCGTATATGTTTAATTTTTTTCAACGTAACAGATAATTTTGTGGAGTATAACAGTATTTAAATATAATGCGGAAGAACGAGTTCATTTAGTGTAATTTTTTATTCTTTGTAATCTTTGTACCGAAGCTGGTGTGCAAAGGGTGCTTAAGGATCAACAAACAACTAGAGGGTAACGTAGGGCCACGATCAATAATTTCTACTCTAAATTTGGTATATTCCATATAATCGAAAACACATTTTTTGGGCCTGGCAAATTTTTATTTCTATATCTTTTACGGTTTGTTCGCAATAAAGGAAAAATCCTAAACAACTATACGTTTTGTAAAATTATAGGAAGGTTCATGGATCCATTTTCAATACCGTATCTGGGTATAAAGGAATTTAAGGACGTCAGAAGACGTATTTACTTGTGTCAACATGGGATCTTGATATATGATTACCACACACACAGGGGCAGACAGACTCTGAGCTAAATTGGGCGTTTGGGCGTTGCAAACTTTTTGACAAAGTGGTCTAAATCCCCATATATATATGATGATATAAAATATTAAAAATATTATATGAAGGAGGCAATATTTACTTTGGCCTTTAAAAGAGGGTCGAGGGTTTAAAAAATTTAAATTAACACTCATATGTTTTCAGAGACTCAACAGGGATTTTATATTCTCAATTTGCGTCCATTATACAATAATTCTTAATCGATTTAGCCATGTATGTGTGTGCGCATCTTCACGTGTGCGTCTGTATATGGAAATTATTCTTCGGGTCGCACCATTGTCAGATTGTCAGACACTTTTTACTGTGGCGCATATTTCGAAAGTGACCGCGGGCTTTACATAAAATTCAAATTTTTGAAAGTATTTAAAATATGACATATTCACCAGTCCAGATCTATATCCGATATTTCTAATTTAGAGGGGTATGAAAACAAGCTTACACAATAAAGAGTGTAGGAGCGATTTTTCTTTTCTCAGCTTGTTTACACATGCACAAAAATCGTATCCGTGATGTTTGGATTTGGGCGCATGTTGGTATATGTATGCAGACACAAAAAACAAAAGTTTTCCAAAGCAAGCAAAGGCAACAGCTTTTCTGTGTACTAATACTGTGTACAAATACTGTACAGACATCTCTCTAGATTTTTACGCTTCGTTACAAGGATGCTTTATTAGTCCTTAAGGCATTCGAGATCCGCTGTTACTCCCAGCTACTAAACTTTGCTTGCCTGTTCTTTGATTAGAAGTGGGACAGTCCTTTATAACATTAGAGATTTGCTCATACACACAATAAGTTGTAAGTTGTGTCAAGTGAATTTAAATATACTTGCCAGGATGTACTAAGTAGTTAAGCAACCTATTCAGATGCTGTTTGTGTGTTGGTGGTAATAAATAAACAACCACGTTTGCCGACGGCATAACAATCTAATAATGTGTGGACCCATGTACAAATTTATTGATATTTACACCCACACGCACTCTCACGCACTTGCATGGTGCTCTATCAAATCCCTCTCTTTCTTTCACGCTATAAAATACACAAGTAGTTGCTCTCTTTTCTGCGAGAGAACTTGAAACGATATTCAATAAATTTCATTTCTGACTGAGTGTTTGCAGCACCACGTGGTGCTGCAAGAATAAACGGTGTCTGACGTGTCGCCATTATCGTCAGTTGGGTGCAGGTGACAGATAGAGCAACAACTCCACTCAACCCATCTCCAATTGGTAACGTAATGAGCAGGCAGCAAACAGGGAGGAGTCGAACTCATAAAACATTCGCAATGCGTTTTAATGTCACAGCAGGCGCGTCTGCACAGCAGCGGCGAAAGACAGGCAAGCAGGCAAGCAAGAACCGAAGGTAGCAACCATGTTAGCAATGACGACGCCCGCTATCTGCTATGATGCGAGAGTAATTCAACAAGATGAATGACTCTGTGCCAGAGGGAGATCGCCTTATGTCTGTAACGAATGCGGTAGAATGAATGCGCGCTATATTGAGGATGCATTAATTGTGACGAATTGCGTTTATATTTCGCACAAGCCATGTTGTTTTTTCGTTCTTCGTTTATGTGTATATCGGTGTTGCTTTGACTTTTTCTTTAGAGCGAAATGGTTCACACATAAATTTCATTTCATTTGAAACTAATGCTGCATGTGCTCCGTAGCGTCGCAGCTCATCTGCAGTTGGCGTCAACTGTGTGTTGTATGGTAGGGCGAGTGTGTATAGATGGTATCGTAAAGTGTCTGTTTCGTAAAATTACTTTTTGTTTTATTTCTTTCCGTATCTTAGGAGTTCTACTCAAAACGTTTTTGCAGAAGTGAAATGAAGAGAGCGATGTCGTTCTGCTTTGTTGTTTGTTGTTTGTTGTCTGTGAGCTAGAAATTTCCATAACTTATTACATAAACATACTTTCCAATCTATATGTCACCAAATTAAGTAATCCTTGTATTTCAGCAACAATTGAATTTTGTGACGTATTGCAGGTACAAAGTGTAAACGAGTAAACAATTAATTATTATTTTGTAATAATAATTTTGGAAGTGTTACTCGATAGCATATGTGTGTATAATTAAATAAGTAAATAAATAAAGAGGGAGCTACGTTTGGCTAAGGCCAAGTCTTGTAAGTGTAATCTATTTTGTGCGTCTCAAATTTCAATTGACAAACATGTTATGGACGCCATCTTACACTGGTTAACTGGTTAATGAGGCCTTGTGGCGTTGGAGCAGACCACGAAACCGAAATTAATAGGGAGATTTACGGTTGCTTTAAGATGAATTGAACCTGGCAAGTAGCTGGTTATTACAAGTCCCTAAATTTTCTTCGAATCCTTTCTTCCCGTTACTTAATGCCGCTACAAACGTAAACAACGCATTTGGTTGGTTGAAAAGGCAACGTAGATGGTGGGTATAAGAATAGAATAGAATTGTGGAATGAAGTCATTCTTTATGGAGTCATCGAATTAAACTCAACAATGATATAAAATGTGCATGCAATTTCGATGAGTCAATGAAATGGACAAAATACTTACCTTGGCAAAGCGTCTAAGAAATTAATGAACTCCTTTAATTATAAGCTTTTTTCTCTGTTAGATTAGACCGTATTTTATTGCGTCTTTTTTGAAAATTTTCGAATATTCTATCATACTGATATGTTGCACAACACCTACGATTCTGATAATAAAAAAATATACGAATCGGCGGCAGCCACCAAGTGGCGTATCTACCTTTTAATACATTATGTATGCATTTGCTGTTGAATGAAAGGACATGACCAGTAGGATACGGTGTACGAAATGCTAAATCCAATATGACAACCGCGGAAGTTGTTCATTGCAAATGCCAAGATATGAAAATCTTCCACGTAGCTTTACTTCTATTCAAAATTCAACATTTACTCAACCCGTGCACGATTCATGATCAGTTTGTTTCCAATCTACATATAGGATGAGAGCAACAACAAATGAAAGCTGTAGGCGATTAGAAGGCCAAGGCTCGTGTTATCATATTAAATCGATTATGGCAAACGCCACCATAAAATAAACGATTTTTAAAATTTCATTTTTTGTAATCATGTATTATTCGTTCCATATAATATTATAAATGAATTGTTTTTAACGAGGCAAGGAATACATGTGGTGGAGGTACAAATTTGGATTCAATCTCATCGCTAGCGAGAGATATTAGTATCCTGTAGCATTCAATGTATTCCCTTTTTTTCGGTCGACATATTATTACAATAGTATTTTATAACATAATGCATATAAATGCAATCTAGTCAACCTATTCATCTGTGTAATTCCCTGAATTGTTGAGCATGAAAGTTACAGAGCTCTCCACTAAGAGCATCGCTGATAATCATTTCTTGCATTTCCCTCTTAAGTGGCAATTTTAACAAAGCGTTAAAGTTTAATTGAATTTCTCCACTGATCTTTTTTCTCATCGACTCATTTGTCGCGCTGATCCTTTAATATGTAAACAAAAAAGTTCCCAGTGCTTAAAAGTTGGGGGACAAGTCACTGCTAGTGAAGAACATATAAGTAAAACAGAATATATTGATTGATTTTTCCCTACGCAGCCTCAATTTTTTTATAATATTTTTTACGACCAAATCAAAGTTGTTGTAATCAAAGGATTGAAATTACAGAAGTAAGTGTTTTTCGTTTTTTGTTGTGTATTATTTTTCATGAGAATTATTCTTTTTATATTATATCATCATTTTTTGAATCATCTGAATGTTGTTTTTACTTTGAGAGTGAAAGGCACTTAACCCGACGGAGGTTCGAATAACGAAAAGTTGTTGTATATTAAACTAATTAAATATTTGGTAGATTTCGTTTCAATTCACGTCTATTCATGTACAACACTTGCGCTCCTAAGAACCCATTTATTGTTAATGTGAAAACTGAACAGTGACCACTTAATTATAATTGGGCCAAATTAAGGGAATCCCAATTTAGAGGAATCTGCGCACAAAAATAAGTATCCGTACAAAATTCCGGCTCGACTGCTAACAGACATACACACGCACGAAAATGTCTAGGTCTCATCTTATGTGGAAGGCATATAAACTTTGTAGGAAAGGTGGTGAAGGCACACAACATGTACATTTATTTCGGATATCCAAACAAATGGATTCTACGATGGCGCCGCTTTTTTCTGCTTAGTATGAGCCTAATAATAATAATAATTTATTATTAATGTTATACGGAGGCTATAATAATCACAAAACTAACACGTTTATATTAAATATATTTAACTTTCAAAAACATGTGTTTTTTAAGCGTAGTTTGCTGAATAACTTTGCGCGTTTAACTAATTCTATCATACACCCCATTGGTAAGAGAGTATATTAAGTTTGGCGAATGTTTGTAAACCATAAACCTTCAATTATGCCGCTCGGCTTGACATTGCCTTCTAAACCGATTTAAGCATGCGGATCTGAGCCTTAGGGCATTAGGGTTCTACAGAACTTATTGAGGTGTTAATACCTGAAAAAAAATATTTTTCATTAATCCTATAAATAGTTTCTTCTCTTACTAAGTGAATGATTTGTATTTGATTGAAAAAGCAATTACAATGGCAGTGCTTTAAAGTGCGTGGGCGAAAGTGCGAACCGGTGCAATTGCCTTTTTTGTATTTTTTCTTAAGAATTATATTATTACTGCCTGAATGAACTTGCGAAAATTTAAGCAGTTTTTTAATGTTTTTCGGCAAAAGCTAAGAGTCGTGATTACTCTTTTCCCTTGTTAGTCATCTTAAAGTCAATTTTTATCGTTCAATAATATAAACGTTTCAACTCAAAGTTGCACCTCGTAAATCTTATTTGCAACTTCATCGATCACTCGCTTTCCAAATAAACAATACACAGAGAACACAAAAAATCTGGACATTACTATCGCTGACTTGTTTTTTGTAGCATTGCCTTGCATATCCGTACGTGCGTGTGTGCACTATATAGTGTTTCTCGAATTCCACGGACGAAGCAGGCACGCGTTTCATGTTAACTCATACGTACAATACAATATATGGTATATAAGTTAACATATTCCAGAGATTCATTCCCCTTACTCTGATATTGCTTCTTCTGCGAGTACAGTATCAATCGGTTCACTTTTGTACATCCACACAATAAAAGCTGGCTTGTAATTGTGTCGCGGAAATCAAATGTAGAGATGTGTCCATATTTTCTTTGCAAGCACCGTTCACCCTACATATTAAATTCTATATGCATTGAATATACCACCGTTGATATGATTCTTTGCAAAGTTTAAAATAAAACAAAACAAAAAATTGTCCTTTTATACACATCATCACAATGATTTGTGAGTCTATCGCTATTGTTCAAATATTTGTAAGTACCAGAAGCGAGCGAGCCACACCCCCAAAATATATATATTCTTCATCGGCATTAAGATAAAAATCGATTTAGTCCATCTATCCGTCCCTGCATCCATGTGAATTTCGACACTTTTCTGTTGAAAGTCTGACGGCGGCAGAAAGTTGAGATATCGTTGCTGCACACAATCGAATTCG
Organism: Ornithomya chloropus; assembly: GCA_963971445.1. Classification (NCBI taxonomy): domain Eukaryota; kingdom Metazoa; phylum Arthropoda; class Insecta; order Diptera; family Hippoboscidae; genus Ornithomya; species Ornithomya chloropus. The sequence continues at coordinate 23,445,001 of OZ020529.1, forward strand.
AATTTTTCTCCGGTCTCCTACTGCAATTATGCAAAATTGAACCAAGATCACGCCCATAATGGCGTCATAAACCTTGCACCCGTGGCCTTCGAGCTTTAGTTCACATATTACATCATCGTCCGCTCGAAAAGTATTGTTTTAAAAATGGTCAAAGTCAATCCAATGACTGGCCCACAACATTCACAAGGTCAACATCAGATTATGTAAAAAAAAATATTTGTAAGTTGTAGGCGTGGCCGTTATCCGACACGCACATTCATGGACACCTTAATTACAAATATATGCGCATCAAATTTCAAGTTAACAGATATTTGTTTAGACCGTAGGAGATTTTGGTTGATTGTGGGCATGGCACCTGACTGATTTTGATTAATTTAAATAGGATTCAACGTACTTGAACAAAATTTAAGTTAGACATTTTAAAAGCGAGCGTCCATCAACACATACTACGACACACAGACGCGCTAGACTAGATCGTGTCTAGATGTTGATGCTGGTTAAGAATACATGTTATGTTTTTATAGGGTCTCTGAGGCTTCCTTCTGGGTGTTGCAAACTGAATAGCAAATTTAGTATATTCTCATCACTAAGGTGGAGGTATAATAAACCGGGCACTGTCCAAAAATTTGTGAGGTCTCTATATCGTGGAATTTTTATTGCTTTCTTCATGTGAACTCATTGTTTTCTGTTTACGAAAACGTAGCGTAGACGCTACAGACTGTTGTCTCTGAACGGACAAACAATCAACTGCATTACTTTACTTAAAAAATATAGTATATGTTACAGAGGAATGCAGTAATTGTAGAAAGTTCTGTCCGATCAAGAAGATGTGAGCGTGAGTGTTTCATTAGAAGATATTACAAAATTGTCACTAAAAAATCAAAGTACGCATAACAACTGATCATCCAGTTGTGCCATACCTTCCTCAAGCTGCACCTCATATAGTGTACAGAACATGCTGCTTTCAAGTGGTAGCTTTCCAAAATGATAATACTCATAAGTTGGCTGGCCGATGATATTGAGGAAAAACCAAACTGTTCAGCATCTTCATCTTCTCTGTCTCTTCCATTTTGTCTCAAACATAAATCTTCGTATATTGGACTTTTTAAGGCGATATCAATGGAATTGTATCTTTTTATCCGCATTATAATAATAATAAATGTTTGAATGCATATACATACACACAAACAAGAAGATATTGCCACGTACGTGTGTACGTCCGTACAGTTATATGGAAATGCTTGTGAACACATCCACTCTGTGCATGTATATATATATAATATTGTTGAGACTACACGCTTTGTCGCTAATTTTTGCTTTAGCAAAGTCTCTGCGTGTACAGTCGTGTGGCTTTGATATTCATACCCTGCACCACATATAGCAAAGAATAAATTAAGTTTGTGCAGATGTGTGTAAATCCTAAACGGGAAGTGCCACACCCACCACGTCCTCCTATGCGTCGAATGTTTTGAGATATTTTAATAAAATTTGGTACAATGGCATGCTTCGGCCCAAAGGGCCATTTTTAGAATCACTCCCCACAAAAAGTCTTATTATAAAGAGAGTCTTTAACGGGCGACAATTCGCAATTCTTAATACTTTTTTCTGACAAAATTTGGAAAATAATGAGCTATTGGCTTGATAATCGGTTTTGTCAATTCGGGCCCCGATCGTATCAAAGTGACTTTTACAAGTTGTGTTTTAACGATTTGTGTGGTGTACGGTATTAAATGTTCGAGTTTGACCCACTGCAACATGTTCACTTGTTGTCTTTTGGTATATTATTTTATGTACAAATATATTTTTTTGTTAACGCAGCGTAATCATGTGCTGAATTTCATACTGGGGCCTACACTCATATGTGTGCGTACGCATTGTGGAGTGTGGGGCTCATTTTTATACACGTTTACATCGCCAGATAATGTTGAACATTATGAAAGATTATTTGTTCGCATTTGAGGATTTGATGTTCTTTAACATCGTGTTTATAGGACGTTTGCCATGTGCTCTAACGACAGGTAAATAATGTATAAAAAATACAATTTGATTCAATTTGATTGAAAAGGAGACGGTACTCTAGTGGAATAGGTGTCATATAAAGTGATAATGTTCCAATTCGTGTGTTTTGAAATTTCATTAGCAGCACTTGCTCAATTTATGAAACTTCCGCTTTTATGCCAAGATCGCTATCGTCGTGTAAAGTCGTAGTCGCGAAAGAAACTAGAATTTGTATAAACACAAATATTTACAATGACTTTGTGTAGGTGTAGGGTTATTCTCCTAAACTGAACTTGATTTAAGCAGACATTTATAAGTGTGGTGCTTTCTATGTAATAAAAATTATATATAAAAGAAGCATATGAACAATTCAACAGCCAAGGGGAAATAGTTTGAAAAGGTTAAGCTCAACCATTTACTACCCTGCTCCAGAGATTATAGTGCATTCTGTTTGTATGAATAACTTTTATATATATGGCTCATTGTTTAAAAGCAACATTTTGTCATTGCTGAATAAAAGTTTAGCATTAGTCAGATGTGTTCAATCCCAACGTCATTCCCAATTAATATCATTTAATGTATTCGGTCATATAAAGGCAAATCTTTCTAGGGATAGGCGTGGGCTGAACGCAATAATATTTAAACACGAACAGAGAGAGAGAGAGAGGTGGACACGTTTAAACTTAATTTAAATTACTTAGCATAACACACGGATGGACAAGCTGAATATACTCTGTTCCACAATAGATGTAAAGTATAATAAATATTTTGTACAATATGAATAATATTGAAGCACCACCAACAGCAACCGTAACCGAAGCTTATATTAAGCGAGACATGGTGTGATGGGGATGAAGCTTGTATTTCTATCACAACCAAACACGCTGCTATCGATGACACGCACAATAACAAATCATACAGATAAGAGAGAGAACCCAATAGAATTTATTTTTATTTTGGTTTTTAAGCTTTCTTCCCTTCATGCGGTGTCATTAGACTCTTTTATCATCGCCACCCATTTTTATTTATTGTCTCCACAATGTCGAAACGAATTTTGTCTGATTTGGGTACCCTACACGAAATGTGGTACAAGGTATACAATAAGTTGAGTAAGAACCGCAACATTTTAATAATTAAATCAAAATAAAGTATGTTTCAAGAGATTGCTTTTAACTGCAAGTCCAGCTCATGATCAAAATTATTTTTTATTTTTTATTATTTTTACCATTCACTGCGACTGTTTAGGAGAAGTGCTATACAGTTTGGTGTTTTTTTTGGTATAGAGTTGGCCTTAAATCGGAACAAGAGCAAGTAGTGTAGTGTATTAAATAGCCGTGTTGTCATAGCTTGACAAGGAATGCTCAGCTTGCACACAAATAAATAAGTAGAAACTCCTCCACCACCGTACTAAAGTTATTTCTATTTAATATAATATAACGCACCACTTAACGGAAGTTCACGAGTGCGCCCCAGCTCTGCTGTACAATACATTGTTCAAAATGTCTTAAACGAAAGATATACATGTGTGCATGTGTGCGTGGATACTACATCGTATATTACTGCCAATAACAAGAATAGCCTTCCGGTATTTATACGCACTCTTACTTAATATATGCTCACACATACACACATACATACATACGCACATACATTAAGTGAAAGCGTAAATATGTGAGTAAGCATATGTTACTGTCATTATGCCTTCATGTTCGTCATCATTAAGGCGTTAACTACAACCATTTCGAACATTGGCGCTGTATTGTGTTTGACAATGTTCGCTTGTTTTTTATATGAAATTTCCAATAATTCAGTTAAACCCAATTCCGCCTACTAACCAGATTTTATTTAGCATTTGTTCATAAACATATTTACAAATGTGTGGTCGCATAATGTTCCCATTCTACAAAGCGTAAATAATTGAATAAGGTGAAAAGGACAAAGTAAAAAAGCTTCATTTGCTTGAGCGCAAATCTTGAATACTAAACCTTCTGTTCTTTATAAATAATATGGAAAATTTATTAGAAAAATTGATTCTTTTTCAGTTTATTAAAATAGATATGGCCAGATCGACTAAATATTCGATGCTAATTGAGTATTTTTGGGGGTCTCCAACGTCAACGCGTTCAACGCGTTGAAAAGTGATGTATTCCCGTGTATACATACATATTATTATATTGTTAAATTAGAGGCGTGGTTTGGACCCCGCTTGGCACGCATCAACGGCGAAGGTTGACTTCAGTTGCGGAGAGGATTTTTTTTAAATTGTAGGCGTTCGGTGCATTAAAATTGCAATTAGCTTGCGCACAAATTTACATGGTCAGACAGACGGACATGGTTATATCGATTCATATATTTAATTCTGAATCGATCGGTATAATTGAAGGTGGCGACATTTGTGTTTAGAAGTTACAAACGTTTTTTGAACAAGTTTGTATTGGATGACTGCAAGTATTCATGAAGAAGTCGCAGAATTATGTACTGGCCGTGTTGAGGAATTTCTGAAGAGATTGTAATCAGTTTTATTCGATTAAACATTTTAAACTAATGGAAGTAATACATTATAATTATTGGCTGAACTACTGAAACATTTTCGCCCCTTTTGCACAAAATTCAAACTGTTGAAATCACTTTTCTAAAAGGCATTTATTTTATTTCTCTTGAGTAAGCGATATTGCAATTTTCATGCAATATTATGCAAACAATCTTCTTCATCTATATTTGATAAAAGTCATGCTGTGCGGGTTGTTTTAATTACTTTTAGGACTTTTCAATTGTTAACCTGTGCTGAAAATGTTCATGACATGTGCACACAGATTAGATAATAGTGTTTTATTTTGCGCAAACATTTCGAGGGAATATCATTGATCAGTAGCATGAACAAGGTCAAGGTTAAACCTAAGGAAAGTACAAGTGCTTACGAAGGCAATATTCTACAAAATACAATAAATTGACAACCAATGCGGAACGCATGCTAAATGGTGCGATATTGGATAATAGCAATAATAATGAGTTTTTAAGGTCACTGAGCTAATTACGCTCTTGGTGTGTGGTACAGGTGGATGTATTCTTTAAGAGAAATTAACATTAAAGCCGCAGTAATAAAAGCCATGAACATTTCTTTGTCTTTTAAATTGAAATGAAATTGAAAATACACATGATCACTCTCACTCAAACTGATACTTACATGTCTCGATATTTTTGGGTTCGTATATATTAAAATTGTAGAAATTTTTGGGAAAAAACTCTGTACAAGAATTTTTCTTTGCAAAGTTCATGCGAAAACAAGTAATTAATGTTATTTATAGATTTTGTTATAATGTATGACTTGGAAGTGGTGGAATACGCTGCACGTATGTGTATATATACCAAAAGTTTTTATTCAATACTTTATTGTTGGAAAATTTACATCATTTCCCTTTTATATCAATTGTATAAAATTACAATAAATTCTAATAAAAGTGATATTTCTCCCCGAAATGGAGAAGGGAAAAGTTTGGTTTCCGGTAAATGGAAAAATTGTCAAAAAATGAAATTCGCTTCTAAGTGAAGACAACGGGAAGAAGGAGAAATCCATTTCATTTGGAGTAAATCTTGGAAAGATTGCCACCATCTTAATACATTCAAAGAAAAATTTATTACTGGCTAAGAATCTGTCAATATATTTGCAGTGAAATTCGCACATTGGTTCTTTCTTTCCTCAATCAAAATGAATGATTAAATTGTCAGCTCTTTGTAACATACGAGGTCCGGAGGGAGCTACCATAACCACGCCCTGCCATTGACATGATCTCCCAGTGCCTTACCTATCGTATTTTAGTACTTTATTAGAAACATCGCAACGAATTCAAAATACAAACTTAAGCGAAATTACATTTAATTACATTTACATTAAGCAATGACATAATAAAAATGATACATGCATACATGATAAATTGGTTTGTAGAGCGTACATGAAGAATAAATGACTTATAGGTAACACAAGTGTTTCATAAGGGTCGAAACAATTTACCAATGCTCTATTTCATTTTAGGTACATACTTGAATGTGGCGTCGAACGAAGAAAGCGCTTCTTCCTATCTATATTGCGCTTTACCAACTTTTCAATAGTAAAAATAATATAGATAAATAATATATTTCTTAGTTTGCAAAATGGCATAACCTGCACACACTACTTGCGGTGGCCGTCAACACAACCTAGTCCTTACGTTGCTGTGAGAGCAGGTACGAGTCCAGTAACGCCCACAAAACATATATAGATTAAAACCCTGCTGGCAACAAAAATCTCTTAATTAATACAACTGGCTCACAGGGCTTAAATAGAGCCACGCTCAGTTTCACTTTCTTCATCCAAAGTAATTTTAATACATTCTTATTACCTTATTATTCTTTTTTTTTTATCAAAGAATAAAAAACCTCTGATCAAAATACTTTTTTCAATGTCAACTCCTTTCACGCAGAGAGGAAGGACAAATCTAAGCAAAGCCGCACTTTACGTAAAAGAACGGTGTAAGATTTGCTCAATTCTAACAGAGATCTACATACAGTACAGTTCGCAATTTTTTGATTCTGACCAGAAATGTTTATATTTTAAAGGGTCTCGGACACTCCTTTTTAAGTATTACAAGCGGAACACCAATCTTGGTACACTCGCATCGCTAATAGGACGCGTATAAAACATAAACGTATACAACTGAAACACTTTTAGAGATCTCACCCAAAATTAAATAAGTTTATATGTGACAAAAACTCACAACTCTTCAAATATTTTAACGACAGTTGGTGAAGTATAGATTGGCCAAGTTGGAATTTCTTTCCATTTGAATCATTTCTAAAATGTAGACTGATTGGAACTTTTTAGAACTTCTCTCTTTATAAAGATTTTTTGCGTATTTAGTGACACAACTACAAAAATTTTACGTAAATTGTGAAAAGAAATGGTGCAGAGTAATAGATGATCGGGCTCAACCGACTATAAAATTGTCTCCTTTTTTGGTTAATTTCGTTTAGTGTTGACTGGCAGGCTGTAACGTAATCCTCCGGGAATTGCTTGTAATTTGATACTTGAGACTTTTCCGAATCGTAAACATTATTCATTTTCGAAAAGTTGAGATGAAGTGTACAATTTATTTCAAGTAACCATTATTATGGAAATGCATGGTATTTGGTTCTGAATGTAAAAAGGACAAAAAAATTGGAGAAAAGCGAGAAATATGTTGCGAACAGTATATGTTTTAGACAAACTTGGGATATGAATGTGTGTGAATTGTTTGGCGGGCAATTGAGTAAACTTCACCTACAAGTGTGTCAAAATCACATCAGCACTAAGAGGAACGAGACATTAGTTATGCTAATCTTCAGCAGTGTGGAGCTTTTAGCGAAATGAAGAGTAGCTTGCACTAGCGCCATTCGATTATTCAATTTTCTTATATTGCATAATCTAATTGAGTATGTTTGTAGGCATGTTTGCAATTACGATTACTTCAATGAATTCGAAGTGCTCACTTATTGCTTCCGTTTGCATTTGTCTCGCTTTGCAATTGAAATTCAATTGTTTTGTGCAAGCACTGCGGTAGGTAGTGCACGTACGTACATGCATTACATAATAAGTTGTTGTTAGCAAAGAGGTGAATGAAAAAAGTATATGCAAGGTGGGCTTAAGCCAAACATTGGATATCCTCCTCTTTGACGAAATCTAAAGGGAGTGAGGCCTTCAATATGCACATGAACACGCCCATTTTCAATGTAAGGAAAAAAGAAAACATGAATTATTTATTTTGTAAGTATCGATGATTTCCAAATTTGTAGCTTCCTCTACTTTATGTACCAAATTCTCAACTGAATATCCCAGCTGAGCATACTAGGCCAACACAGGCATTTCAGAATCAATGCTGAGCCATAATGTACAAAATGTAGCGTCTAACCCCTGCCTGTTCCAAATGAACTGGCAAGTCGAGTGGTTCTCCATTACGAAGGTGGAGGGTATAATAATAATGCCATAAAAATTCCAGCACACTTCAATAATTCGTACAGTTTTGAAAAATATTAAACGCCATTTTAGATGCATTTCAAATCACAAAGCAAATTACAATTGGCAGCAAACGGACAAGTTGGGCATAAATACGTATACGTGCCTACATTGGCTACAAAGCAGACATAACTTATCAGTCATGCCATGCCTTCTGTTTTGTGTCTGGGGCATTTATTATTCACTATTTTATTCAGAAACATATTAAATACAAATATGCACATACGCACATACGTGCACAATGAAAAATGTAACGAGGGCACAATAAACATTAGGCACAGTACCTACACATGGAAATGCCAAAATCAAAATCAAAGTATGTTGTAAAGGTTGTATTTGAATTGAAAAGTATTAATTTCAGCGCTCGTGCATGATGACTGCAAATCGCACTCATTTCGCGAATGAACGGACGAACGGTGCAACGCGCTGTTTTTCAAATGTCCAATTTTGCCCATCACGGAATATCTGCGTACAAGTGCTGACTACATGATTCCATAATCTTTGTACACATGGTCACATATCCACACCTTTATGGCTGCTTTTTGGCAACTACATGTCACATGGCGTCCACCTACAAATGTTTTCTGTTGTCTGCTAAACACACTGCATTATATGGCGTTACAATCACTCGGTGTTGTACTGAAAATATCGCTGTAATAAGCTAACGATTATAATCGGCATTTTCGACGCCATGAGGAAGTACACGGATTGTGAAAGGCAAAAAAATGCCCACTTATAACAAGGCAGCACCACCAGCGCATTATAATTTTCTATTTAAAATGATGAGTGTATTTACATGCAGTGCAATGCTCGTAGAAAAGTTCGTTCCCAACCACACACATGCACAAGTGTGTGGGTATGTAAGTACGCACTTGTATAATTCTTCTGTTTAGAATTTCTTTGTTTTCTGCTTTCTGTCATATTTGTTTTTTGTTGTTGTATTCTCCATGTGCTTAAGTGTTCATTTTTGTATGTTGCATCGTTATAGCAAAGGTCTGCTTTCCATTTGTCTGCTGTGATTTAATTGGAACACATAGTACTTGGACGTATTTAAAAATCTATTTTTTATCGCGAGTCTCTCCCTTGGTCTATATGTGGAAATAATTCTAACATAAATAAAATTCCAAGCTCCCCGACGAGTTGCCAATCCCTCCCGTTGTACGATATTCTCCCAGTGCACTTAAAACTTTAAGTATAAAGAAACGAAATTTGAGTATCGACAAATGTACCCTTTTGGGGCTTTGGTGTGTGTTCAAAATTTTGTCAAAGTCAAATTTAGTTTTTGTATGGTTTTTTGTAAATTCCGGGCGCGTCAATTATACAAACACAAAAATTTACGACCATGAGACAGACGAACACACTCAATCAGATCGACTCAATTTTTGATGCCGATCAAGAATATACTTTGTTGGGTCTCTGGCGCTTCCTTATGAATGACAAACTTAGTATTTCAAGTGGAGAGTGCAAAAAGAAAACTATAAAGTATTTTTTTTGTCTTAGAAATATATCACATTTGGTGCGTGCGCTTCTACCAAACGAGCCACAGCTCGACAGATTAAATGAAGAAGCATGAGATAAATCGGAACAAAAATCGGCCGATTTGAAAGTAAGGGTGTGTAGGAGTACAACATAACCATAAGCACATGCGGTACACACTTAGTAAGCATAAACACACATAGATTGTATTCGAGTGTACGTGAGTTGTATATCCTTGAACATATTAAATTGTAAATGGCAACAAAAATGCTTTATAGCTTTTCAGTAAGATTTATTTCTTTTTATATGTTTTATTTATTTATTTCTTTATTATATTTAGAAGTCTGCGGGGGAACAGGGAGATGAGAGATGGTAAACTTTGCGAATGCTTTAACATCAGAAAGTTATCCAAGGAAAGTTGTGCTTTTATATATATATCTGTGTGTGTGTGTGTGCAAATTAAAGAAATGTTTATCGCAATGCAGGAGTCGATAGCTGGGCATTTTTGGGGAAGAGCAGAGTGAGTGATAGCAAGAGTATATTCTTTGCGAGGGTTGTTTTTGCTACAGTAGCACACCCACGTACACAAATGAAGCCTATGCTGCGAATGTGGTTCAAACACGAGTAAACCATCAAAGAGGGAGTGGAGAAGAAGGCGGATGAGTTAGCAGAAGGTTGCGGACGGTGTGTGTTTGGACTGATAGCACAACTAATCGAAAAATAATTGGTTGTTGTTGCTCACGCTTTTTAAATTGTTTCGTATGGTTTCATTTCGTTGTGAATGTGGAAAACAAAAGTATTTTGTTTCATTTTTAACCAATACACAAGCCATCACAATCAATGTGAACTAAAATTCCCAGATGTGCGATAACAAATGTTGAATTGAAATGAGAATATTACCGAAGCTTATAATGTAGTAAAAAACAAAGAAGAGAGATTGCGTAAGTATTACAGTCAGTGTTAGAATGATGTATTTCTTACTCAGCACATGCTCCTTGGGGTAGTTCGGGGCCGCAAAAATGGTTATTGCAAAAAAAATTCAACCTCAAATGAAAGAATGAAAAAAATCATTATAGTGAAACGCGATGCAGTTTTTAAATGTTTAGGTTTTTCAATAAAAATGTTTGCTTTTCAGTAAAATGTACAGTTAGTAAGGCACTCGATTTTTTAACGGTAGTTTAAGATTGAAATTCATTCAACATTTTTGGTGACCGGTCAGTTGTATACCCTCCATATTAGAGATGTGGTTAAATTAAGTTTGTCATTGCAATTAAATTTGTCATTGCAATTGCTTGCAACTAACGTAAGAAGGTTTCAGGGAGGCCCTTGAAATATATATATATATGATATATTAACACGTAAGCGTCAAATTTCGAGTACCCACCGCGTATGCAAAGTTCTCGCGCGTATAAATTTGTACCTTTCCTATTCAAATAATCAATTTCGTGTTACACTAAATTTGACTTGGGCCAAATCTTAAATACTCTCCACATTTTCACACAACAGTGGACTGACCTAAGTACATGGCTACTCTTTCTGGTTGTTTCAAACGGGTCTTCAAATTTAGTACATACTCATCACTAAGGTAGAGGGTACAAAAAACCAAACATAAATTTGCTACATCAAATTGTACTAAAAATGTAAAGTTTATATCAAAATTTTAAAGATTTGCTTGGAGAAACCACAAAATTTCAGCTCAAGATCTCCAAATGGGCGACTATCACAGTTTCCCATTTTAAAGCTAATTAAATGTATGTATACTTTGTAGGCTGCTGACGCCTTCTTTAGAGTACAAACGAAACAACAAACTTAGTATACGCGCACCTTATGTGGAGGGTATAAAAACATTGTATACAAATTTCTAGTCTTCAGTGACTTGTTTACCATCATCTCAGTTTTATTCATTTCGTGGAAAAAACTTTAACGCCAGCTGTTGCAAAATTATGAGAGTAAGAAAGGAAACTCGGAAGGACGTTGAGCAATGTTTCAGGGTCGTGAATAATAAATTACGATTGGGACACCACTGGCATGTAGCAGTTGCTGCAGCCCTTTCTATTTCTGTTCTGTCCTGTTCTTATTGCATACTCACAAGCAACAATTACAGATTTTTTGTATGTTTTGTTTTTGGGACATTGCGCTACATAAACAACACATAATACAATTGCATAAGATATTCGTAATAAAGTGCCATTACCCATTACCCCTACATGGTCCAGGGTCAGCTTTTTGAGCAAAGAAAACCGCACAACTACAATCCTGCAATACATTCATTTCTTTCAACGAAACAAAAACGACGAAAAAAATGTCGCGCGTAACATTTCAAATATATAATATAGTGTAAATAACGTGACGTAGTGGTAAAAAAAACATAAAACTCTCTCTCTCGGTGCAATTCAAGCACAAATGAAATAAACGTTTTAAAGGAATTTACGTACCCTGCCCCTCGCATTCAACACAATTTGTAACTGCTCGGTACGGCAATCGCATGACATGAAGATAGATGGAAATTCAGTCGCAATGCCGGGTAGAATTGTTTTTATGTACACATTACGCCTGCAATAGGAGCTTGCTGGTGTTTGTGAAATTCAACTGAAATAGTTCGCTGCACACCTAAAAAAGAGCAATCGATTTTATGCAGAGTAATGTTGTGCACAGTGGCGGTAGTATAAAAAAGAAATAAATAAAACACTGAAAAGTGGCTTGAACCGAACATGACGCGCCTTCCACTTTGATACTGTTGCGAATTATTACGGACGAGTTGGGTAGATCAAGAATGCAACGAGTGCTTGATCAAGTAAGCGGAAACAATACAGGGTGTCAAAAGGCTCCTCCAATAATTGTCTTTTTAAAACATGGGCGTGCCTGTAAGTTGATTTAAACCACTTCACCTGAGTAATCTAAAAGCGATTCAGCTCAGTTGAAAGGGTCCAAATAATAAAAATATATACACAGGTACGTACGGATATAAAGTTGGTTATGTTTTCAGATTTTTCGATCCCTTCATACTTCCTGTATGTAGGGGCACTCACTACTAAATTGTGGAGCAATAAAACCAAACAGCAGCGTTTAACTAAATTGTTCGACTATAGCGGTGGCAAGCTCTCTCTATCAGCACACGCACATGTGTGCCCGTTTCTAGTTTGTTCTTCAGTGTAATACCTATGTATATGGGCTTAGTTGTGGTATTGGCCTCTCTGTTCAATCGTCCCAACAACTGGATGACTGAACTGTGTGGGGTCCTTAATTTCCACCCTGGCATTCCGGTCGTATGAGTGTTTTCCTAATGTGCACGAATGTTTAGGTGGGTGGCTGAGTGTGTTTGCCCCGTTCTTTGGAAACATATTGCCCACACACATATTTTCTGTTCATCATTCTTCGTTAGGAAAAATCTCTTCTCTTATCAAGTTTTGTATAGAAAATATTAAATAAACTCGTTTTTCTTCACCACAATCTTTCTTTACCAACTAGCAATGAACAAAACACAAGTTAATAGTGAAAATTGTATTTTGTCCTACTTTTTATTTTATATTTAATTTCATATTTAGTGTTAATATTTCACCCAACATACGTTTGTTCACTTTACACGAGATGGGTGATTTAATTTTTTTCAAATGGACCCCAAACTACCCAATTAACAACCCTGAGCAATAATGTCACCACGATATGGTACCGCACCTTAATGGATTGTGCGATTTTTCATGTACTTTCTGGTTAGGCGTGCATGGAGGCTCATTGTTTAGGATAAATGATAAAAATTCAGTGAAAAGAATTCTGTTGTGTTGTGAACGTTGATTATGTGCCACCAGCGGTCGGCAAACGAATGAGAGTGGCGGCCTGGGTTGAATTGCCGCAAAGCAAATGTACTGAAAACATGAAATGTGCTGATTCAATTGTTAACATTACGAACACCACCAACAACACACAACACACAGTGTCTGGCGAAGACCAGAGCAATAACTGCAATCACCGCTGCAACCATATTTGACCACGCGCGTATCCTACGCTTATATCTTATAATCAATTGCAAGTTAAAAAAACACACACACATTCCTTCCTTCAGACGCAATGTCTCTTTGCAGCCGCAGTGGAAAAATTACAACTTTCTTAAGCAATTAAATATATTTATAATAAAGCTTGTGCAGTGGAACTTATGCTCAGGATGGCGTTATACGACAAATTTTTATTATTTGAAATAAATTCATTATTAATACGCATTGAATTTTATTATTCAGAAAATTTTAATTGTCATCACCATAGCGACCGCTTTTGAACGAAATCATAGAGGCAGACATCCTCTCATTGTTTTATTATTATTATATGTTTTTTTAACCAGTTTCAGAGTTATTGTGAAAAAGCGTGAACAATATGCAGCAGCTCAGTACCGCAATAACCACCGTCAATATGAATGAAAATGATAAAATAAACCGCAAGAGCCATCAGTTTTATTTAAATGTAAATTATTATTATTAACTCAAACATCAACATCACCACTACCATGGCGTTGGGTTGTAATGTAATGAAGTAAAGAGAATTAAGTATTTAATGGTGAAAGTTTCAAGTTTCAAGGTTTTTTGTTGACACCTGTGAAAGGCGGGGCTCGGACCCTTTGGGAATTTAGAATTCTTTAGTATAATTCTTGAACACACATTACTTTATTTCTCTACTGCTGAAAACGAGGATGTTTCCATCTCCCTTCAGAACACAAATATTCAACTACGAGGGCGTTGCTCACTGCCTGTTGTATCACTTGCACTGTCTTACATATTGCAAAACATTTGTGAGCCAATATAAAATCATTGACAATGGACAAATTAGAGATATATTCAGATGCCACTTTAAGAAATGTTAAATGCCTCCAATATAAAATATATAAAAGTAGCATTTATTCAATAATTATTAAAGTATATTCTAACTGTAATATTTTTATAATGTGTCTTAATTTTCAATGATCTAAAACCTAAATCGGCCGCTTGCAAGTTAAGTAAGATGCAGTATACAATAGTTCGCCATTAAGCACATGCATGGACATGAATGAAAATGCGCTTGGTTATGCTTATAATATTTTGATATGCACTAGTTGTATTGAAAGCGATCCACCATTCAGTTATACCTTCCTTCCCAGATTAAAAACGTATCAATTAAAGAGCCAGGTAAGATTACAATTCCATTTACAACACCAAAGCCTTATAGACTTAATATTTTTGCACCAAAATGAATATAAATCCGTTACTTACTTTCTGAGATGTGCACATCCAAAATCCCTCCCTTGTCACGTCCACGTTTTTAAAATGCCCTTATAATGTTGATCGTTATTAGTAAAAGTAAAAGTGAATATATTTACGGTTATCAAGTTTGGGAAGGATTCAATGCTTAGCGTGAGTTGAACGTGTTTGTAGCACTTATCATCTAAATGTGGTTGAATTACAAACGCGGAAACCAATAGTTAGCCTCTCGCACCTTTTTCCCCAATACAATAATTTCTCATTCGCACTAGAGTCCTTCATTAAGAGGAAGAAAAAATATACATTATCGTATCTCAACAAGGGCTGAAAATTGCTAATATTATGACATTAAGGACAAAAGTGAATGTGAAACCCTCAAAAATGCTATCCCTAATAGAAAGAGCTCCTTAACATAATCAGTCAAACAATTCTACGTACAAACATTGCCCTGTAACGTTTTATTGTTGATGGGGGTTGAAAATATCATTAAACCATCAAAATGAAAAGGAAAATTCCTTAGCTGTTGTTTTGGAAAACAGATGCACTCCAACTCTCCAACCACTCTTTCGGTTGGGTTGAATATAATTCAGCTACAGAGGCTGAACGTAGTTTTGTAAAATATACTTTTATCAAGTCCGCGGCCAATGATATGTTTGCAGATGAACAGAACGAAAGCGCGTATCTTGTTATCGTGTATTTTTTGTGGTTTTCTTTTTAATTTTTATATTTTTTTTGCGATAAAGATGATGAATGACATCGTAAATTATGCTGAAGTGTACTAAACAGAGAGTTTCCTATGTTTGTTGGCTTATAATATATGTAAATGGCTCCTTAAGACACGTTTTTCCCTCTTCCGTGCCAATATTACATTCAATTATCATCATAATCGGCATTAAGTTTAATGGCAAAAAATATAAAAGAATATTTCAAAATAAAATGTCTCCCAAATTAAATAAAAATTCCACAAGATAAACAAGTAAAATGAAATAGGTCGAGTTCAACCATTTAATACTCTACCACATTTAGCTCCACAAATTATGCTGCAGTTAGTTTCATTGTGTCATTGAACGCGAGGTATTGCCAATCGTGAAATATCATTATATGGAGAGGGGTTCTAAAAATGGTCCAATTCGGTCCATTTTGATAGAGTTCAATTCTAAACCAAAACAGGTCTTTGTACAAAAGTTCATCGAAATATGCCTAAAAATGCGACCTGTAGCTTGCACACAAATTTACATTAACAGAGAGACGGACATGGTTGAATCGATTCAGATGTTGTTTCTGAATCGATGTCAGTGTAATTGAATGTGGATGAGGCATTTGCATTTGCCGTTTAGAAGTTACAAACATTTGCACAAACTTAATATACCATTTGCCACAAGTGGTGCAGGGTACAAAAATTAGCCAAAGATTGGATACGAAAGAATTTTTTATACACGGAGAGTTTTGCCTCAACCAGAATGTTCATTTGCTCTTAATTATTGCATTTAAGTTTTTGTATTCCCGCAATTTTTCTACGCAAATACTGAATATCGGACGCGATGTAAAATCAACTCTATTACACTAATTATTGTTTTCTTATAAATGAGGGCCCTTCTCAAAATTCACTTAAGCATTATCATTAAAAGTGCTTGAAAAGCGAAAGAAAAACACAATATAAAGAGGTAGGGAATGTGAAAGAAAGCCAGAGAGTGAGAAGGAGGGAGAGAGAGATAGATAGAGCTAAACATATTTAATTATAATAAAACCGAAAATGGGGGAAGAGAACAAAAAGACCACATATAATATAGTAAAAATATATTCATGTACTCCATTTTATTATCCTTAACAAAGGAACTGCTCTCGTATCGCAGTTAAGTCGAGTGTTAAGCACACTCTACACATTCTATGTGGTATTCGTAATTTCAAAGGAACATTAGCTATTAGCTATGGCGCCCGACTACAGGATAACACATTTGGAAAGGTCTAGGGATGTATCACATATACATCCACAATAAAAATAAATTTTTTTTAGACTGTAGGGTATGTTACAATATGTTATGACATCTTCCTAAAGGTAATTTCTAAATACTATGTTTTCCAAAGGAAAAACCTAAATGTAAGATGAGTCTGGGTCTACTCTTCGTCGGCCAAACGGAGTAGCACAATTTAAATGTTGCATACATTTATTCAACAACACAGTGAGAAATTTAGAAAAAAAGAAACCAGAAGAAGCAGGAGGAAGGACGGCAATTACTTACGCAAGCTATACGCCATTTTATGATGAGCCACATCATATGCCCGAAAAAGTTAATTTAATATCCTACTTAAGCAACAGCATTCATTATAACTAAAGATCTACGTACGCGGCGGCTGTACAATATAAATACTCGTGTTTGCATGTTTATAAACCATAACATAATGTTGAACAATACACAAGAGTAGTGGTTAAAGTGCATGTGAACTACAGCAACAACACACCATTATAGAGTTTTGTAAGAAAAGAAGATGAGCTCCTCGGCTTACTTGACGTTCAGCGTTTTGTGTTGGAGGTGTTTGAGGATTTTAACTAAAAATGCAATTACGCCGAGTAAATTGGATCCCAGGAGAAATAATTAGCACGCATTTCCCGGCATTACGAAGGCTGAAAATATCTGAGATGATGCTTTTGTTAGTTTGGCATGCGGGGGGCCTTTATGTGATGTGAATGTCCATTTGATCGAATAGGCCAATTTTGGACGGAGGTTATATAAACTTGTGAGATTGATAACCTGTATTATTATAGTGTCTGGACAAAACTTAACTGCTTCAGTGTAGCTACCAATGTAGACTATAAAGAAGTTGCATGTTTCTAGATAAAGTGCCTTTCAAATATATCTATATAAACACATTAGTGCCAAGTATAGGCACACTATGCTTGTCATTATGTTTGCTCCAGAAGGAAAATTTAACGTCTATCTAGGCATGCCCTTGCGTGTGCCTCCCTGTTATTTTCAAGATCACGATCGTAAAACTATGTTTTTCGTAAAGAAGTTATATTGATTGAGACTACTTTTGGTTTGTCCATGGAGTCCTATAAACTTAATTAAGGCGAACCATTCACAGTTTATATAATCGCACATAACGTGTGATGCACACAATTACTCCTAAGCCAAATGAAGTTTTTGTGTTTCGAGGTTTACTTCTCTAACATATTTTTAGAATAATGCAACATGCAAACTTACGAAATATTCTTGGCTGACGCCAAATCTTGGACACCAAACGCCGACTCTTTGCAACAAAAGTTTTTTTGTATCTACATTAAATGTGGGCGGTGCCCCGTCGCTTGCACCCCACTTTTCATATGCATCTTATTTTAGTACTCTAGACAATGAGAAATTATGAGAAAGTAGAGATTTCTTGCTGTGCAAACTTGCTGCATTTTTTTTGGTGAATCTGAAACAGTGTTGCATTAAAAAGCATAATTGCAGACTTAATGATTAGTAATAAGTTTTTGTGTCGTCTTTAATGGTTCACGCCAGTCTTGGCAAAGTGAGCATACCTATGACCTTAACGTACCGTTTAATAAAAGAGCTTACGGAGGAGAGAACAACAACTAATTAAGAATCCATGTTTGAAACATGGTGTCTTCTCTTCTCCCAGAAAAACTTGTTATAATGAATGCTGTGCTTCAAAAGTGGGGGTCGATACTACCACCACATAAAACAGAATTATAATTAAAATATATGTATAATGCTGCAAAAACAACAGTGTTTCTATAGACACCTCTATTTATGTTGTATTTTTAAAAGCTCTCGTCATGCAAACTTTTAATCTTAATAAAAAGCTAAAATTCCTCTGCACAAGTAAATGTGTTTTTCACATCGTATACCATGCATCATTTCAGAACTAAACAAGAGTTTAAAGGATAAAAATATAAAGCGAGAGACCCAAAAGGTATAAAAATGTCCCATGGTTTAGAAACTGATGCTAACATTCCGAAGATTGTTGGAGTATTTTAATATAAAACTTTAGGCGAATCTATGAACAATTTTACAAAAATGATTTTTAGTTTAACTTCTAGAACGCAGTTCGCCAACGGATTCGAACAGTATCATTCTGGCAGAGTATACGTTACGTTTTGAATGTTAGTTTCCTTTTCGAAGTGCATCGCTTTGGTTGAATAGATTGAAAGCTAAGGTTTGAAAAGATGCAAAATTTTCGACATTTCGAGAAACTGAAGATGAAACACACACACATTTAACATCGTATTATTGAGTTAGGGATATATGGATTCTTATTGTATATCTTATCTACTCCATTCAGATAAGCGAGTTGAATGAGAAAAGATTTTATCCGTTAACATCATTTTACAGAGACTTTTCGTATGCTATACGTAACATATGTATGTAGTGTACATGTATGGCCATGTTTGTCCACATATGTGTATGCCAGTAATTTATATATCAGACGCGTTCTTTGAGGGGGATAGGAGGACTGGTTCTCTCAAACTTTCAAATAAATAAAGTTTTTTAACTATTCAACAATGTACAATTTTTTTCAAAATATATTTAAAGCAATATTGATTGTGATTAATCGAGATTTGATCTCTATTGAAAAGCCAAAGGCCCCGGCGTAGACGCGAAGTTTTCGCGACGAAAAAAATAGCGTTATTTTTGTTTTGTTTGTATATAAAATTGGAGAGGTACGGTCTTAAAATACTGGGTAGTTTGTTGTCTAAAAAATATTGTGTCCCCCCAAAAGTTAATAGTTACCCACGTGCCTGTTATGTACTGCTTGCGAATGTGAATACATTTTTGTAAGACCGCATCTATTGGACATCATCCAAATGATAGTTTTTCTATTCTATTTGGTGGACTGCTTCCGCTGAAAAACACGTATCAATAATGTGTATAAAAATTTCTATTTTGTACCCAATTTCTTCCCCACAAGCATCGAGAAAATATGTTTTTTATTTATGGATTTTTTCACTTAAAACTGTTTGCTATATTATTGCAAGTATTTCTTTGGGTGATTGTGAGTGTGTACGAACAGGCGCTTATCTGTCGCGTAGACTTTTTCTTTGCAATCAAATGCCATGGACGACAGTTTTGTATTGAGTTTTATTATTATCCTATTCAAAGGGATTCGTATGGCTGGTTTCTTTTTCAATGCGAGGTTGTGCGCAAGGAGGAAAGGAAGAAAGAAGCAGACTCTTGCGAAAAAAATATTGCAAAATTATTTCCAAACAAACCAAGGAACAACTTTAATGGAAGCAATAAAAGGAAAAAACAGCGCACAAATAATATCAATATATCTCAGCTTCTATAATAATAATAAAAATAATAACTTTTGTTGTTGTTGTTGTTGTTGTTGTTGTTGTTGTTGTTGTTGTTGTTGTTGTTGTTGTTGTTGTTGTTGCCACTGTTGCAAATTTGTGTCTCATTATACATACATTTAGTCTTCCCGTTCCTCCTCTGCTGAATTTTGGCTTTATGGAGTAAATGAAAGTTTAGTTTATGGTTAGTGCCTTTTAAGTATGTGATGGCTGCTCGCACTCGCAACAACGACACACACTTCAACTCTCCGAATACAGATGCATAATGAATGTATGTGGCAGACGCTTGTACTCGTACGGCGCACAACTCATTATGAACTTCCTGTTAATTTATAAAATGCTGGTAAATTGTTTCTATTGAGTCAACGGTATGTATGTACCTATAGTTCTATTTGTAAATAAAAAGGAGCAATTGGTTTTATTTATTTTAAAACCACTTAGCTGTACCTCTTCATCCAAACGCGGAGGATGTTGCTTATAAATAAATTATTGGTAATTAAGTGCAAGTTATTTAGAGATTTTCATTTAAAACTTCCCCTAACAGTGGAATGTGTTC
The DNA here is from genome assembly GCA_963971445.1 of Ornithomya chloropus. Classification (NCBI taxonomy): domain Eukaryota; kingdom Metazoa; phylum Arthropoda; class Insecta; order Diptera; family Hippoboscidae; genus Ornithomya; species Ornithomya chloropus. The sequence goes on from OZ020529.1 coordinate 23,465,574, forward strand.
CTCATTGAAGTCCACCTAAACGTATGAACCCGTTTAACCGTATGAATGGTTACGGAAAGACAGATAAGACAATGAATTGATGAATGAATTAAAGGAATGAAGTGGATTAAGGAGTTTCTTCATAAATGCTGCAAGCGTTTTAATAAACTTCACGTAGGCCCATGGTAGTAAATATTGAAAAAAATTACTTAACAATTGCGTATGAAGTTTAAGAAAAGCACTTAAATCTCGTTTTATGTTATGGCATACAAGAGAGCCAGCAACACGTTAATAACTGACATCCAACGACAACAATAACAATGATGGTAAGCAAACAAAACGTTATTTTTACGGTTACAGTTATGTGCCAACTGTTGAGTACAGAATTTTACGAGCCGAGTAATGTGCCGTGATGACGATGAATTTAACAATTTTTAGCGTGTGTTCACAGCAAAACTTTCAAGACGATCACGCACTTAATAAAACAAAATAATCAAACCAATTACGAAATATTTAAATGGAACTTGTACGGTTGGCAAGTTGAGTGTTTGCGTAGAGGTTCGCAAACATTTTTATATCCTTCGCAAGTGATGGGGATGATTACGATTTGAACCTGAGTTGACCAGCGTGAATCCCTGTATCCGCGAGTTTGTCACTTGGCACCGACACGCTAACATTGAAACATTGAGCTGAAATTCCGCACAAACATTTTTACAATTGAGAAAAACCTCTCTCGCCCACAAAAATAAATTCGATACAAACGAATATTCTATACGCCGATGTGCCGAATTTACAGCAAGCGGTGTAAAAATTAACGAAATTAAGGGATTATGAAAAGTTGTAAAGTGCGGTTCCCGCAAGAGAGGCACTGGGACTCACAAGGCAATATGCGATGCGACGACGACAGTGACGATGATGATTTACATGATAAAAGGTGCTATTTCAATGCTCAATTTACGTGCAATGGTACACACTAGACACTATCGCTGTATATGCATGAATTGCAAAACAACCAACAGTTAGGCGAGGACGAGAAACAAACTTACCAACACCACCAACAATATTGTCACATGCATGCACCACATCAGCCATTATTATCAAATCTGTGTTTTCTTCTCTCTCTCGCTCTATCGTTCTCGTTCTCTCCATTTCCTCCTCCTCGCTGCTTACATCGAGTGTATGAGTTTTTAAATGTGTGCATACATATGTGTGTCCTCTGCAAATATAATTTATTCGATCTGAGATAAAAGGCATGGGCCTGCTGTCTGAAATGTCTCATAAAAATTGCAGTTTAATTACTCCATCGACAGTATCAATTTGGTGAAATCTTTTATTAGAGATGAATTGCAAAATAAATTTTATTAAATGGATTTCCCTCCGTTGCTCTATTCCTGCCACAAGCAACCATGCACCAATTTACGAGAAACTGTTACTTTTTTGTGCATGTATTTCGGATTTATTTATTTTCAGGTATATCCGTTCATTTATTCATAACTGCATGTACGTACAAGTTGCAGCCTTTTGTGTACTTTTGTACATAATTTGGGCCATTTTTGAAACATTTAACAAACACACATTTTACGCATTATGTTACCAGCAAGAAGAAACTGTTCAAACTTATCACATCTCGCAACATTCCTATTCACTCCACATTGGGTATAAAAAATCGTAAGCTACGCCAGAGCCTATAACTGTAGCCAGGCTTTTACATGAAGTAATTCTGAGTATTTTATTATTCCTTCGTAGCATTATAAATTGTATGGAGACGTGTATCACTTCGTAAAGACGTTTAGAACTCCCAGGAGGAAGCGTCAAAGTCCCAACAAAGTGTACATATTCTGAATCGGCATCAATTACTGAGACCATCTAGTCAAGTCCGGCCGTCCGACGGGCAATATAAACTTTTATAAGGAGAAAAATGAAAAAGATATCAGTTTTAATTTTATACAATTTTGTTCGTTTATAAAATAAAATTTTATGTTGTCCTTGAACGCATATTTATGTAAAAATATATAAACAATATATTTCCAACACACTCCTCCTCAACATGAATATACTACTTATATAAAATTGTTATATCCAGCATCATAATGATTTGGGGGTACATTGGTTTTGTTTAAACGTTTGTACGTTCCACAATGGGGCCAGCCACACCCCCAAAAGTATATATATTCTTGATCAGTATGAATATCCTATTCGTTAAGTCCTTCTGTCTGTTTGTGGCAGCATTATGTACTTTTCCATTTAGACATGCTGTAGATACATTCATTTTATGTAAATAAAACCTGTGCTGTCAGCACCTCCTCTTCAAAATCCTCCTACACGTCTTCGTTTCCTCCTTCTTCTAAGTTTAGGTGGACACTAATACTCCAACTCCTCCCTTAATTTTGAGAATTTGGAATATTTGAAAGTTTGCCTTGTCATTGTTGTCTCCTTTTCTAAAATTTTCGTCCAAGTTGGCTTCACTTTTCTCAACTAAATCCAACATGTTTAATAACGAATTTATCAATTTATCTATGAAATCGTCTAGAATATGGTTTCATTCTTATATATAATTTAGATATATGTATATATTATTACTGTTTTTGGTTATTGTTGTTTTTTGTATTACTTTACTTATCGTCCTCCTTTTTGTCTTTCTAAGCTACAAGATCATATTAAATAATTTTTATGATTATATTCTAATAAATAAGTAAATCAGTATTTCTTTTTATAAATGGAGAAAGAATTCCAAAGCGGGCACATCAAGCAATTCAATCGAGAAATTTTCTGACGAATAATGCGAAAAGTTACAAAGTGTTCAAGTGCTGCGCCCGGATTCGAAAAATATCTCTCACAGTCACGAAAATAAAGCTGCTTATTATCCATAAATGTGCCAAAAACGGGCGCACAACCAACGCGTCCACAATTTATAAGAAACCATTGTTGCTTCTGAACTCGCTCGATATGGTAAAAAACTTCAGTTTGTTGCCTACATGAAATATCGAAAGTATTCAAGATGTGGCCTAATCCAGATATACCTTACTCTACTCCATTAATAACAGATTAATGGAGGTGTACTAATTTGTCTTTCAGTTTGTAAGTACCAGCAAGAGGCCTCAGAGTGGTACCTATACACATACTTAATGAACATCACATTTGACGTCGACCTGGCCATGTTCGTATAATTTTGGTGCATTCGATTATTGTGATAAAATGTAACAAAAATCATTAAAAAAAGGCGCTATTGCATAAGTATCACGCCCAATTTAATTCATTTAATTTGCAAACCACTTTTGGTTCAAAACATACCTTTGCGCCGAATGTTTTCAAATATATCTCAAAATTATCGCCCCTTAGCTTGTGTTTCTATTTCTAGTTCTAAGTAAATAAGGTTTAAATAGATGTGAACCGGTTTTTTCCATGTGGCAGATATTGATCCATATTCGTAATTGTGCGCTTTATTTATATGCGTACAAGTCGTTGGTCCGTGGGACTCACGATTTGGCCTAAGCCAAATACAGCTTTTTCACTTGTTTTGCCCTCCTTGTATATTTGGAAAAGATGTAAAAATTGGACTCTTTCTGGTATGGCGTAAAGATTAACGCTAAGCCTACTAATGCGTTGACGATGCTCTCGAATTCATATGCATCGTGCATTATTGCCATAATGATAATAATGATGATGTTGATTTCTTTTTGATATCAGAGCTTAAGTAACCATTTCGTGTGCATTATCACATCTCAATATTTCGATATAAAAATGTGCGTTGTAGCCAGTCGGTACCTTCTAAAGTACGTAAGAGCATAAACTGTAAACGAAAAAACTTTGCCATCTTTAGCAATAAAGAAACGATCTACAATTCACTTAAAGGCAGTGATTCTTAAGCAGCACAACAATGGAAACCCAATGAGGTCAGCAAGTGATACAAGCCCGATTTGCCTCTACTGTATGAAATTAAAATTCATTTTTTGAACTTTTATGAGTATTTTTAAAGCGTGAACGCAATAAATGTCATCTCTAACTAATCAGCAATGAATTTACAATTTGCGTTGAAATGCGACACTAACGTTGGGGCCGCATTCAAATGCTCTTAATTGTAACGAAATACTTTACCACTGTGGTGAGCACAACTCCATCCAAAGTTGTTTTTAGTTGTTTTTTTTTTTTTGAATTGTGCACACAAATTAACTACATGTTGGGAACTTCTGTCTTGAATTACTGGAACATTTAAGATGTGATATGTGAATGTGCATGTGTTCCCATCTGAATCCTATAAATGCTTGATTTATGATTTCAGTTTTATTTGACTCATAGCCACAGAATTCGCAATGTTTTCGTACAAGACTTTGGTTTCCTTCAGCTGCGCTTATGCGTCGACTTTTTTTATGTTTTTCCGAAAACTCAAAACTTATCTTCAAGTGGTGTACGTTCACACTTTGCTGGATTTCCATAGCAATTGTATTGATGCTGTTATTGTGTGCCGGTACTTTTAAAGATTGTTAGCAAGCTCTCACGACGACTTGATCCCCCTCAGTGTACATTCGCTAAATATTCTAAAACTATTGCTTACGAACTATTATAGCAACCATACGAATAAGCAGACAATTTAAATGCATTTCAACAACAATTTTCTTAGAGTTTACCTTTATGTTTAGTTTATGACCTCATAGGAACTGTAGTTAAGCCAATCACCTTGTATTGACTGTAAGTTGTTTGCGAATTCTCATCATAATCCCAAACGCGTTTTTATGTTAAATACGTACCAGTCAGTGAATGTACGAAATCCTTGATTGCCAGCCATTACGCTTGCTAAGTATTGTGTCCGTATATACGTGTAGGTGAATAATTGTTCAATTGCAATTTGAAGCAATCACTGCAGAAAGGGGAAATCTTCCAATAGAGGAAATGCCCGTCCCGTTATTTTGTGCAGCATTATTCTTGTAATTTTCATAGATTTTGTAACAAAATTATTGAAATGATTAGAAAAGCGCTTTTGTCGCGTACTAGAGAATACTTGCCGGACAGGCAAACTTTCATATGTCGTCCATTATGCAATTTTTAATCGGGTGAATTGTCCATTTGTTGTTTTTGTCATTGCGTGGACGTGGAATATGCCTGCACTGGTAATGGATCGTATGATGCACAAGTGCACTGCATCAATGTTTTGTTTATATTTGTGTAATTTTTTTACCGCAGCTACACCAACTGTATAGAAGAGTTGTGGTTACTTTCTTGCTTTAAAGCAACAGCATAATGTTTTATGTAATTTACACTAAGAGGAGATGTTCAACACTACAATTTAGCTATCGATTGCATGGTTGATGCATTGGGTTTATGTGCCGAGTTGGAAAAGTGAACAATTAAATAATTAAACAGGCCTACCTGGCATACGCAAAGTGTGCAAAGGTTCACAATCACTTCCAAAATCCAACAATTTCAACGCATTAAATAAATAAACACCTACTCCTGCCGCCTACATATCTTTAGTTGATATTTGTGCCCTTCACACAAGATGGAAAGTACAATAAATTTACAATAAACATGATTTTTATATAATAAAAATAATAGTAAAACAATTGAAATTTAAATTAAATGCAGAGCTTGCCATTGCAAATTTTCAGATAACTTGTTTTAATTTGGAATATAAGTCGAACTTCCAGTCCGAAGACATTGGTGCAAACGAGTTTTTATAAAACATAAGGCGGAGTACAAATTTGTACTGAAACAGTCTTAACAGTAGTGTTAAGAATTTAGACATTTAACCCTTGCCGACCTAAGCTACTTAGTTCCACAAATAATAATGTGTGCACATAATTAGGTTGAGTAGATTTAAGTAAAGGTCAGTCTTCACGGAGGGGTTTGAAAACTGCTTCGATCGGGTGCAAATTTGGCACAGTCAAATATTAGGCCAATTAACTATTATTCACCAAGTTTTGTCATACATTAAAGATTGCGAGTTTTCATCATTCAATATCACTTTAGACCATTGTACCAAATGTTATCTTAAACACTGTGGCCAACACCTCGCGCACAAATTTACATGGAAATACAAGAGACAAAGGGACAAATTTATATCGATTCAGAAAAAGATTCTAAATGAATGCATTTTACGTTATAAAAATTGAAACTAAATGGAAGTTATTTGCTCGAAATAAATATCGGAACTCCACAGAATCTAAGAAAATATGTGGTAAATAAAATGCATGTAATGAGATTGTTTTGTAATCACATTTAGTCTCGTTATCTGTATTGGAGCGGAGCAACCCACTGAGTATGTATGAAATAAACAGGCCTCGAAGAAAACATTGTAAAAATTGGTATGAAAGTAGGTCCAAATATCACAATAATTAACAGCAAGTAAAAACACTAAATTCGGCTTAACGCAAATCTTAAATACCCTTTAGCACCAATCCGTGGGCGTGGCAAGTAAGTGTAATTACGCATACAACGCAATACTATGACGCTTTAGTGAGGAGACGAACCGTTTCCAACATATCGGTTAATACTTGTACATCATCTCGACTTTAGTGCAGTTTACACAAACAAGTAGTTCTGTTTTATGCAGTTGTGTGTGCCACGTTGTTTTACCCTTTTATGTGTACTTACTTACATATGTTTGCCTATCTGTGTGCGCGTGCATATATACGCAAATGCACCCATGATTTATGATCTGAAACAATATTGAGCGTACGAAAATTTATGGAGTGCTTCTCTCTTGCAAATAAAAGCAAATAAAATTTTTGTCTGTTATTTCTGGATGTTATTGTTCTTGTTATTGCTGTGATGTTGGGGCGCATTTTATATGTACGTTTGCATGTGCATGTTACGTTTAGGTTCATAAATATTTTCTGTACGTGGCCAGCTAAAACAAACTTTTGCGGCAGGCAATCTGCAGTAGTAAAGGTTGGTTTAAGTGCGGCCCGACTCCATAGGTGTACTGCTGGTAGTTTGTTAGGATGCGATTATACTGCAAAATATGCATATGTTCCCGAAAATATTTGCGACCAATTTCCAACATACGCCCTCTCTCCCCCTTTCTCCCTAATACTCATTCGGTGCATTGACCTTTTGTACTCTCCGCATTCATTAATTCATTCACTAATTTTGCTCTCAATTTATTTCATTTTCGCGTTATTGTGGGTTTATTTTCTTGTGTTTTTTTACATATACTACGTGGTTGTACTTGCAGTCCTTTAGTCTTTTATGTGCATACATCACTTCCTCCACACACACACACACACACGCACGAATTTTATTTGAATTCTACGCTCGTCCAGTTCAAATATGCAGCCTTTTAGACGAAACGCTAACTAAAATAAAAAACGAACCAAATGCATAAAATAGATCTCTCGCTTTTTCGCTTCTCTATTGTATATGACTTTAGTTTTTAATTCACTGTTAATCTAGCACAACTATTAAATCAAATTGTGTGAATGCTGAACCTCTCACACACACGCACACAATCGCACATATGTGTGCACGTTTGTATGCATTGTTCTGTTTTATTCTTCATTATTTTTGCATGTGGCATCATGGAGTCAAGTGTAAATTGTCACTGGACGAAATTGGAAATAATCGTTGGACGGCATACAAAAACAATTTACACGTGTTCTCTTCATGCAAGTATTAAACCTTTCGAAGACTTTAAGGTGGGCATTAATAGTTTCGGTTTAGCGCATTCTGGCATTCTGGCATTCTGGCGTCCGCATACAAATCAGAAAAATTTTCCGATTCAACGTTTTAGATGTTTCCACTCCGTATTTATGGCTTTCTGCCTTGTAAGGCCAACTGTAGCATTTGATTTACAAACAGTTTCATTGAAAGGAAAAACATCATCAAGCAATAATGTCACGCCAATGAGATATGTACTTAAACATATGAATTGCGCTTCACATTTATCTCCACGTGAAGGTACTTATAGTAAATAAAAAGTTTTATTGGAAAATATTGTAAATTCAGCAGAAGGGCTGAGGAAAGGTAGCCAATGAACCGTAAATGAAAAATGAATTGCTGTACGAGTGACAAAATAAAATAAACATTTCATTATTGCCATGTCCTCCACAAGTAACTACATATGTATTTATGTATTTATTTATATTTATAAAAATACTTGCACCCATGTGTGTGTGCGTAAGAATAACGTTAAATAGTAATGCTTGACTTAAGCCGAAGCACACATACCCTTCATTGTAATCTAAAAACCTTTCAACCTTGAAAAGACTCGAACGCCGCATCCCACATACAAAGTGAAACTTTAACTGAAACTGTGTTATTTTAAAATAATTTGCATCGCGCATTACATACAAAACTTTATTCTACAATAATTAAAAATTATAAACAACGAATTCCACTCCAATGACAAGTCATGGCATCGGGAAGGTTTCTCGATGGAAATGACAAATAAAATTCCAAACTGAATGCACCTCACTTCTAATAATATGTACATTCGTTCTGCAATATTGGGAGTTTTCATAAACACCGTACTTACAAACAGTGAGACGAACCGTTTGCCAGCCTGCCTGCTTGTCTGGCTCAGTGTTGTCGTTGACTGTGTTTGTGTTCATTTGTTATTGTGTTGCAGTTGCCATCGTCGTCATTACGAAGATTTTATATATGCTAGACGCCTGCTAAAGGATGTGTTAGAACATATGTACACTTACTTATGTGCGTATGAATAGCGAGATACAGGATTTTTTCTACTTTTCAATTTATACCCATTTTTCTTCAGATGTTTATCCATTCGAGTGGTTATTGTTTATGTTAAGTAAAAATGTAAATGGTGCACAAACCGCAAATGCCATCTTTTCAACGACAAACTCTCCCTTAAACATAACCTAAGGACCGCACATACCTTCCGCAGTCGTTCATTGGATGCTCTGTTTCAGAGCATACCGAATATTAGAAAAGTAGGTATATGGGAAAGGTAGATGGTGCAAACACGGTTACAATGTAGCCCGATATAAATTTCGTATTAGCAATGTGTGATTTGACACATTTTCTTCGATGCAATGATTGCAACGTGGGAAAGTTAAGTTAAAGTTGGGTTTTCGTCCCATTTTATTATTTATTTATTTATTTAACAAGCACAACATATTTGTGGCATAATGGATGGATGTTATTTATTCCAAAAATGTCCTTTATATTTGTCGGATTTGCAAAACGTTGGCAGAAATTCTGTGTGGAACGAGAAGGGGCTATATTAGGCGTATTCTAAATCTAGGGTGCGCCCCATAATTGACTTCTTCCAAATAGACCACCACTACATACCTAAATTTCAGACCTATATTTATGTAGAGTATCCTATGCCAAATATTCTAAACAGACCATGATCCACAATAAGTTCACTTTATGCCAGATCATCAGTTCTGAACCGATGACATTATTTTATAGAAAATTGGCAGAGGATAAACACCGTGGCAATATATATATTGAGGGAGCTAAGGAGATGCCAAGAGTCTAAGTGACTAGGAACGTAGAGAATGATTTGCTTGTCAATGCATGCTAATGCAAATCATTCCCGTGAAGTAATATTAGCGGCAGTCCTTTGGGGGGGAAATATATGGCAGATCCAGCCGTGAATAAGAGTCGCGCATGCCCTTTGTCCATGAGATTTCACACTATGTGGTCGCGTACAAATAAATATTAAGTTCACTTTAGGTGGGCGTGGTTAATTTCACTTTTCCATATACTAATATTAATTAATTAATTATTCATTAATATTCTGGCAAAATGTTATCTTTATACCTCTAAAGGTGAGTCCGTGATAAAGGAAAACCGTAAAAACTATACAGTTTTGTAAAATTGGAGGCAAGTCCATAAACGAATTTAACCCATTTTCAGTACCAAACAATACAATATCCCCACATATCATTATGGTGATGAGTATAACAAGGAACGGTTCCGAAGCACTATGTGTGCATTAGATTTTTGTGCACGTGAGTCACAACAATTGAAACTAAAGTTTTACAAACAACTCAACAACAAACACAAAATAGTCCGATTGTTTTTGTTGCGTTTATTTATTCATTCCGAATTGATGAACGTTTATTCATGATATTGCATTTTAGTAATAATTGCTGTAGTTGTAGTTTTTGTTAACCTATGCAATCCGCGGCTTGGAGAGAAATAAATGAAAATTCCACAGTCGGTCTAGGCTGAACTTTTAAAACCCCGTATTTCTGGCTTTCAATTGTACGCTTCTCTAAATTCTGACTGTTGGCAGTAATTCGTATAAAGTCAGTAACAGAGTTTTACCACTTACGGAATTTGTCGTAATGGAGGGGGGTCCCAACAATGATTCCATTGAATTGTGATTTATCGCAAGCATAGAATTCGTTATATTTTGTCACAAAATTGATTCAGAACCAGGATTTTCCCAACCTATTTACAAATTGGGAGTGGCACACGAAGGAGTTCCAAAAATATTTTCCCAACAGAAGTTGTCTCAAAGCCGACCTACGATGGTGTAAGCTCTTGTACGGAATTTCTCTATGTTCTTGTAACCGATTTTGATCAATCTCTTTAGAAATTATATTTTTGCAACAAAGAGGTCTAAATCGATTTTGATTTTGATGTTGGTAATGAATGCATTTTGGGTGGGAGAAAATGTATGAAATGTCGTGGATCTAATAAATTGAGGAGCAAGGTCGAATATTTTTATTTCAAGTGGAACTTAGTAACCCATTGACACTTGGGAATATTATCATGAAATCTAAGGTGGGTTCAACGAAATGTGTGGGAATACACAACTGACACACCCACAATGTTGTGAAGTAAAATGCAACTCACCCTTTGCTAGTCGCGGCGAGAGGACATGCCACGTCCATGGGTAATGCATATATTAGGAGGGTATTCGAAGATTTCGACTAAGCTAAATTTAGTTTGCATACTGTGGTATTTGTGGCCATCAACCTTGTTCTGCTAACCTTCCTGCTTACCCCACTCATCTGCACACATCCATACGCGTCTATGTGAGCCAACTTGCGCATAAATACATTGTACATATAAATATTTGTTTGTTCTGTTGTCATTGGCATTTCTGGTTGGTTTTATTTCGCAATTGATTCTACTTTATTTATTATTTTCTACAATAAACTATTAAAATATTGTTGTAACATTATTTGCCTCTTTCTCGTTTTTCCTTTTCTTTTTTTTTTTTTTTTTTAACCAACACATGTACACACGGGTTGGTGTGTTCACGAGACTTTGCTGTCATACAATATTTAGTTTGCCATATTTTTTGCATTGAACGAACACATCCTCTAGAAACTCTTCAGATGTACGCTTAAGTGTACTCCTGTCCGTGTACATGTGTGCATGAGAGTGTGCATGCATTGTTTCTGCTTGAATGCATGATACTCTTGCTGGCGTCGTTCGCTTGTTGACTCAAGTTGAGCAAATAATTTGATTCTTTTTGTAATAAATTTTCTTAAAAAGTATCGAGAAAAAATTTATTCATTATTCATATGTTTTAAATACATATATGTGTGTTATTGCTTTTGTCTGTATTTGTCTGGTGTTGTGTTTACTCCAATTAAATTATCGTTATTTGTGCTCCGAACAAATGCTTTTCCGCCTGTTACAAAGAATTCAAACGAAGCAAGTAAAAAGCTAAATTTGCTTAAAGCAAATCTTGCATACCCTTCACACCTACGCGACAGGTTCGTCCGATTACGTCCTCTAATAATGTATTACGTATCAACGTCGAGTTGTACGCTGAGTACGGATTTTTGTAAATTATTGGCATGTCTTTTATTCGACCATACCCGTTGTTGGCATATCGATGATTGGAGTGTGTACCAGTTTCCACTTCAAAGGTACATTTTTCTGGCACATAAATAGATTTTTGTGCTTTTTGTCAGCATAAATATTGAATCTCTACGACTGTGAGAATGTCAACAATAGGAAGCACACAGACACACCAGCACACATGTTTAAATCGACTCAGTTTTGATGCTGATCAAGAATACTTGTAGGGTCTCTTGCAGCTCCTTCCTTGTGTTTTATATGGAACCACAAACTTAGTATACCCCCATCCCATGTGGAGGGTATAAATATAACCAAATCATTATTAAAAAATCCGGATAAAAATTAAATTACGAACAGAATACGAAACCGTGCTTACCTTTCTTCACAATGTGGACAGTTTAAAATCCCGATGGCGAAGCATAACATGAGACCTAAAGATATTTCAGTGCATGACTAATTGTTGCGAATATTTTCAAAAAAAACTTGTGCTTATGTATAGAATGTGGTTTTTTGTAAAGATTTTCACAACTTTTTTTGCTTTATATAGTCATACAGCACAATTCTCAATTGAATTGTATTTTCGTACCATTGAAAGATGCGTGGAATGAATAGTTTGTCATCAAATGGTTGCTAGAAATGGTGGCATGGCTTCCACCAAAACGCTAAGCTCCACCCTGCTACGCATAATTTATTAAAAATCAGTTTTACATCTTCACTGGGATTGATAATTTTTTTTAAAATTGCTATGGTGTACATTTACAATTAAAGGGCCAAATAAATGCTATTGTGTTAGAGAATAAATTTAGTTTTTTATTATACATGCAGTATGAATGGACCGGTTTAGAATGGCAGCAACATATTAGGATTACATAAATTAATGCACGAAGACATCTGAATGAGGTACATTTTGTGACATGTGAAAAGAATCTCACTAGTTTAAGTGGGTTTATCCGTCCGTCCTCATACAAATAGATGCACTTTTTTTATTACAAAGTTGTGCTTTTCACCTCACACCACTTGTGTACTTCAAGTTGTGTCTGTTTGTAATTCAAAAATGACTGAAAACGACGAATGAGTTCTAAACAAATGAATTTTTGAGTCGATTTAACAAAGACACAGATTGGAAATTCTTATAATTCATTCATTAAATAGAAGCCATTCGACATGACGAACGTGCGCCCTAACTTTGAACTTGAACTTGAATCTAAACTTTTGAGAGCGCCTTTGGCTATAATGATCTTTCAAGAAGTCTTGTTATGACATAATTTGCCTTTTTGAATTATATGTTTAGTTGTGTATAAAACTAAATAAGCAAGAATGCTTCTCCGCAGGACAGAGCAATGAAATAATTAATAAAAACATTAAGTGTAGTCAAGTTATATGAATCATATTTCACGTCACATTCGGCACAAATTTACGTTTTTTCTAAATTGTAATTTTTGGTACATCGATGGATGCTCTAATTACAAAAAGTTTTATGGCTATGAGACGACATCTCAAAATTTGCGACTATAAGGCTTCCAACAAGAGATGAACGAATATACGTCATAGTAAACTTAAGCTGGAGGGTATTAAAGTATTTTGTAATATGTTTTTCTGTTTCAGCACAAAGCATGTCTGACATGTTGCACATATTGTATGATAAATATATAAGTATTGTAGAGTTTATTTCTAGTCAGCTAATTATAGTTATACGAGTATATCTAGTAATTACATTATATGGGCTGATGAAGACATTTTTGATGTTACGGCAACAAAGTCGTTCTGCATTCAATGGTAGGTAATGAGAGACGACGAAAAGGTGTATTTTTTTTTGCGTATGAACAAGGTGTGAAATTAAAAACGACATGTTTGTTCAAGTTTGGATGTGTGTCAATTTTTTGATCTATTTCTTTGTTAATTAAGCATTATTCCGCCACTAGCTAATTTACATACAATTTTCTTTTTAACTCAATTTTTTTTGTAAACAATAAACGTATTTTTGATGATGAAACATTTCCATATACGAACGCATGCATTTGAAAAATATTTTTATTTTTACACATACACGCATATGTTATAACGTGTAGTGCATTCAACCGAGTTTTTCCTAAAATGTATTTTTATACCCTGCACCACTTGTGGTAAAGGCTACATTAAGTTTGTGCGGATGTTTGTAACTCCTAAACGGCAAATGCCACACCACCTTCATCTATAGAGATCGATTCGGAATCAAAATTTGAACCATGACTATCTGTCCTGTGTGTGCGCAAGCCCATTTTTTAAATTATTTCGATGAAATTTTGTACATTGAAGTTGGACCAAATCGGACCATATTTAGAACCCATCCTCAAAGGTCACCAAGTAGTAGGTCACCAATAGAAGTTTCTTTATGGTAAAAAAAGGCAATTCGAAATATTTTTTAATAAAATTTGTTAACTATTAATAAATAACTATTATTAATTATCTAAAAAATAGGCTGCGCCAAATGTGGACCCTATCGAACCATTTCAATAATCCGTTCCCATATAATTATATTTCACAAAGTGGCAGTGCCTTGCGCATACAAATACAACTAAACTAATTATAGCATAATTTGAAGAGGATTAAATGGTCGCGTTTGACCGACTATAACAGTTTTACTTGTTTATTATTATAGGCGTTCAACATTAATAAAATGATTTTAATAACTTCTCGTATTCCAACTGGAAGATCCGTTCCTACAATAGTTGGTTTGCCATATTAATTTAATACATTTTCGTATAGTTGAGAATTATTGTTGTTGTTTGAAAATGAAATCATATGAAGTGAACTTGGCGCTTGACTGATATTTAGACTTAAGATATATGAGAAGTGCGTTTTGCAAATCTAACTACAGCACAACAAAACACACACACATATAATATAATTAACTGTTATCAAAATTTACACCTTCACACTAAATAATATTTCCGGGAAAACATTGCCATTATTTGTATACCTCCTACATGTGGGATATGTAGAGATAAGTATGTAGAGTGTAAGTAAAATTACAAAAAAAGGTTGGGAAAAGAGACCCTATTAAGTAAATATATTCTTGGTCAACATCCAAATCTGAGTAGATTCCACGCATCTGTTTCTGAAACACTAACGCTCGTGAAAATGGAGTTATTGAGTAGAAATTTGTTACAGGCACTTGTGGGGAGTTTAGTTTCAGAAAATGGGTGAAATTGCTCATGCGACACGCCCACAAGTGACTAAAACTTTTCGCAGCCAAATAAAAAGAACATTACGAATTTGAATTATATCATCGATGTGCTCAAAATGGGTGCGGTCGAATAACAACCACGCCCACAATTTACAAAAACTCTCTTAGGCGGAATTCGATCAATAAAATGTAACAATACATAGAGTTTAGTGGGCGCCATTGTATATTTGCCACGCCCACATTTTATGTATATAAAAATATTACAGATCTTTTATTTGTTTTTGGTATATAGTGCCGTGCATCACACCACCGCACCAATAACACAACTTGTGGCGTTCACTTAATTTAGTTAAACTGCACGCCCGTGGGACAACCATTACGGATGTATTAGAATAATTTGCCATAATTGGAATTGAACAAAAATGATTGTTGGGAAACTGTTTGTAGATACTCGCACAAAGTACAACATAAACAACCAATGCTAACACTGGCACTAATATAAAAACAATAACGTACCAGAGTCACATACACGCTATAACGCTGAACACTGAAATCATGCTTTTAGCAAATAGAGATAAAGTTGATAAAACGGAAAACGGAACTAAAAACTCCCAAACAATAACGCAACACAACACCACTTACACATAAAATACTGTATTTATACATAGATAGACGAAAGCGATGCTTTGTTTTGAGAGGACATTGTGTAACCAATGTTCTGCTAACTTGTGTCTCTCCCATTGTCTTCCCAATTCTTTGAACCATTTGGCCTAGAGGGAAGCACTTTAATCAAGTCTTGGAATATAGTGGTGGTCGCAAGGAACTAACAAAACGAAAGAAAAGACTCAGTGTTATTTATACTAGTGCAATCTTTTTGGTGACCCAAAAACTTGTGCGAAAGGCTTACATCAGACAAAGGGCAAATATTTTATTAAAAAATATAATAATGGTCCGTAGCATACGCCATGATCCACATTGCCCCTTACGCAGCTTTCTCCTTCACCTTGGTAACTTAATCTAAGAGTGTTACTAACTATTGTTTTAGAGTTTACGTAAAGTCTCTATGCATGTACCAGTACAGCCGCTTAATTATTGCACCCGAAATGTTATTGTTTTCTTTATTATACGGCATGCTTTTTAGCAGTATATGTCCTTGCCGAAGTATATATATATAAATATATAAAATGATGGTAACTTTGCGAGACATTGCGGCTCTTTCAGGCTTTTGTTGGAAACTATTTATGAATGTGTTTGTATACTCGTAATATTGTACATGAGGAAAGAAGGATATTTTATTCCAAATCTATTGTAAAACATATGAATTTCAAATGTGGAAATTCGAATAATGGGCAAATGAAAATGATTCATGTGCAATAGCGGCACTCATCCAAACAGGTAAAATGTTCGCAGGTCTTGGCAACTTTCACAACTACGATCTCGACACGGTTTTACGTGAACACACTATTACCAAAGATTCATATCATCATCTTAAGCTTTTGGCAAAATAATCAAATGTTATTTGTTTGTTATTTTTATGAAAAATGTTCGTATAATTTAATTGTTTTTAAAAAAATGCTTCTCTTTGAAAATGTTGAATTAAAAATACGCACCAAAGAAGTTGAAGAGCTTGTGTTTTTATTACACAATTTCTACTGTTTGCACCGTTTACGGGGGTCAATTGAATCGCGCTAATATATTTAAAGTGAACTTTTTCCAATAAGCAAAAATGAAATAATCGAACAACTCACAAAATTATTGTATTTAAAAAATAAAATAAAATACGTGAATGTGTGAATATTGTGTTGTAGATTTTTTGTCGAGCGATTTAACGATTTAACGATTAAAATCATTGAAAAATGATTCTCAGTCGAACGATGCATTAAAGCTTCGTAAGCCGTTTGCGAATTACAAACATGCACCTAAAATTAATATACTCTATACGCATGTAGGAAGCTTAGGTAAGTAAACTTACACAAATGAAGTGCTTTGGGCCTCGAAATAAATCGATCCCGGTTCCGAACAGCTGTGTTAACATACAAACTATTTTATGCACTTAAATTCATCTTTTTCCGATTCGCGCTTCGAGTCTTTGCTCTAACTATAATACAATGTTGGCAATGTACAGAATGAAATGCACTCACTACGTTAAAAACAAACTTTTCATCCGAACACTTTCTGGAATGTACGACTGAGTAAAAATGGACATCTGGTAGCATATATGTCTTTGCAAAAGTGAATGTCACAATGTCGAATTCAGGACGAGGTTTTCATAAATCACTACGAACGCTTAAGCTATCATAGTCGGTAGAGAATTTCCTTTAACTGATTATGAATGTATCTTATGATTATGTGTGATTAGTATGTGTTGCCGTCGGAAGTCGGAGGAAAAACAGCATTCTTCCATCAATTGCAAGCATTGCAAACAAATGGCATCTTGCTTCGCCCAAGGTATTGTACGTAGTGCGAAGGCAGACAAGATTGTTCGCAAAAGTCGCACAATTGGTCACTTTGCTACTTCAAGCACGCTGTAGTTATAGTAAAAAGTATTTATTTATTTATTGCGTGGGTGGCGTAGGTTTGGAGTAATTTAAAGTAAATAAATCAATAAAGAGATAAACGCGCCAAAAATATTGTTATCGTATGAAATGCGCAAACGCAAGAACACACAGTCACCGCAGCAAAACACGAAACTCCATTCAGCCATATTTATTTATGATGTAAACAAACTATTAAGCAGAAAAATTACGACCTCGGCAGCGGCAACGCAGTTCTGCTTGCTTTGCAGGGATCTGCCGGTCGTGGCTGCAGAGAGTACAAGTTCACTGTGGAAATAAATCTCAATAATAGCGTCTCCCCAACCACTATTTACTGTTAGTGTATCTTTGTCTTGCGTTGTGTGGTTTATGGCAGCTGTTTTCTTCGCACAATGTTTTATGGCTGCCGGGAGCTTGTAAATTTCCTGAACAATGAAACTGTAGTTTATGCGCTAACTCAGAATTGAGTATAAAATTACGCTCAGCGTTTGTTTCTCTTATTTATTGAAAGAGCGGACAGTGTGAACTCTTCTTTATTAGTACTGTAGGAAGCAGCTGTTTTTGCGAATAACCATATGTTTTGTGGGAAGTGATGGCGTCTCTTGCATGATGAACAGAGCACAAACGCGTGCACACACAAAGCATAAATTTAGTACGAAATTAAACGAAAACGTGTTGGAGATATTTTCACAAACCGGCCTAAATTTATAACCAGCCCTAGCTCCGCCTCTTCTAGTGTTGGTTAACGTTTATTAAATTAAGGCGCTTTTGCCATCTAACGAAGGAGTTTGTTTATTGTGTTTTATAAACACGCAGGAATACATTAATTCATATATAAGTAAAAAAGATTTTTAAGACTTTCTTTGGTATTGTAGTGATTTTATGCGTGCGAAAATTTCGCCCATTGCCGTTACATGAACACCTCCCACAGAAGCACGTGCCTTCGCTAACTTATTGCCTTGGAAATCCACATTAGGTTGGGTGTGCCTCAATTAAAACACATCTTTGCGCAACAAATATCTCAACAATCATTTGTAAATCATTGTGCTTGTGGGCGTTTACTTCTACATTGCTTTACTACTGTCCGTCCCCTCAAGTTCAGTTTCTTAAGTAGCGTGATTTTCATTTTTGTGTTAAAACTATACTACTACTTGGATGCATAGTAGTAGTTGGGAGAAAACCTCTTTCGATATAAGGATTGGGATTTTCCCGAGCAATTTTATTTAATCTAGATTCGTTCCCTGGGTATGAAATATCTTTGTGAAGTTTTTTTTTAATTGGTCAAGAAATGTTGGTTGAGTTCTGTACGGTAACCCCCTTCTCCTATATTGATAAAAAGAATAAATTTGGTACTGCGGGGGTTAAAGAAAATGAATTGGTTAAATCCACCACATAACCTCGCAAAATATTTTGCTTTTCTAAAAGTGCTTGATGTGAAATTCTGAACATATGATTTCCTTCTATATGTATCGAAAATGTCTCAAAAAGGTCCATGGCCCCTCCTACAATGTTTCAAATCTTGTGGGGTGTTCCCCTTATTACATATTGCAGACAAACCATAATCGATGAAAAAGTGTTTCCAATAATTTTGTACTCATTTTGAATACAAAAATCCGGGTCTTCGTTACGTACAGAGCAACTTTCCATGTATAAAATGAATTTGTGAAAACCTATAAATCTAGCTAACTCACATCGCGTCTGCTCCCAATTTGCAATATTATTGCAGAAAAAAATTGAAATATCTGTTGTAGAACACTAATAAGCGATTCCGGTATTTTTATTCTATTTGTTTGAATATATAATTTACAACTTTAAAAGCTCTGGGAGGTGTCTAAACGTAAAGATTTCGAGAGATAAGAAGCTTCGAAATGCTTCGATATCCATTACTTAGTAGACTACAGCCACACAGTGGAAGGCTTCGACGAGCATTCAAATTCAGATCTGAACTCTTTACAAACGTGTTTTCCTGTTTCATAACCGCCAGCGGGGGCCTATATCCCTTTGCGAAAACAATTGCAGCACCCAGAAATATCTTGATCAGCATCATATTCTGAAACGATTTAGCCATATCCGTATGTTCGCCTGCGTACTTATCTATCTTTAAAATTTTCTTTTCTTTATCGACTCCAAACTTGGCAGAAATATTGGCAGCTTTTGAACGCAGGTTGGTATTGAAATTCACATGGATCAAATAACGGGCACTTGTTCATTGGAATTTTTTAAGCATTACAACTCAAAAACTGTATAAGGTAAAGGGCATAAAAGTAAGCGAAGTTGGAACAAAAGTTCCTCTTTCAAAGTCCGTTCAAAAATGAGAAGAATCGGCTGCAAACACCAAATGATTGTTCATTATTTATTATTACGAGTTCAACATTTCACATAAAAAGCTTTAAAACCTCGCCCTTAATTTATATTTTAATGATCTAAAGAAGTGAGTGTGGAAGATTTGGCCTAAGCCAATATAGCTTGCTATGTTTATTTATATGTTAATAATAATATAATTCATAATCTTTTTTTTTCGGTTTTTTTCTAATTATTATTTCCTCTAACGCCAATAGCACAGAATTATGCCATGTCTAGGAAACCGCTTCCGAATAGCGGCAGTTACATAAAGAATTGCTGTTCTATGCGCGAAAAGTAATCACCTTGAGTGTTACTGCAATTGCCTGTTGCTACTTACCTCGTAACCTTTGCATGAATTCCAAAGAAACCTTAAAAGAAAACAACTTTAAAGAAAAATTTTATTATACTCGATTATGCGTTTCAAAGACACCAATTGCTCATGCACACTCTCCGAAACGTTTAGCTATTAATAATGAAACAATACACTGCAAGTTTGTGGCAACATCTCAAATGAAATTCTGAAATTTATCATAAAAATGCCGTAATTGGTGGACGAGGACAAAATGGAAAACAACATTTCACCTCAGAGTGTGCATAAATGTCGAAACACGATCATAAAAAATTATGTGAGCCCATAAAGCACAACAAGCACGCCGAACAAAGAAAACATACGACAATAAAGTGAACTCCAACGGCGTTTCAAAGTATATCAATCTTACGAATGAGCAAAAGCAAACAAATTTAGTGTGAATGATGGAGTTCACTGAAGTGGGCACCAACCGCATGAGTGTACATCTTCATGTGTGTGCAAGTAGGTAGGTAGATAGGTAGGTGTGGGAAGGAGGGTGTGAAGTTAAGCCACACACCAACAATCAGTAAAGCAAACGAGTAAGAAAGATAAATTAGTTGATGTTCAGCAAACACAAAAGCATCAAGTTGCACAGAGCAACAATGCAGAACATGGAGATACAGACCAAAAAAAACAACAATTTTTTTAAATGAAACAAAAAAACCTATATACACAGCACAGCACAATGAAACGAATGTGTGTTGTAGCAGTTTTTCAAGATGAAGTTTCTGAACCACACATATTGTGAAGGAGTTTGTCCACACGAAATAAGAAACCGACACTCACACACACACGCACACACACTTAAGAGTACAATCTAACTTTACGGCTTTGGAGTTATGATCAGCATAACTGCCAACATGTATGAGGTGACAGAGTTTTGTGTTCTAGTGCACGTTGCTATGCTGTGCTGAGCTGTGGTGTGACAAACTATCTTAATGGCTTTTCTCAGCTTGGCGGCTGCTAAATGTGGTATTAATTAATTGGACACTTAAGCTAACAACATTTCTTCATCCAGAACACTCGCACCAGCACCGTGCACATGTACAAAGAAATACACGGTTATAGCTTGGCATACAAGTAAACTGAAACAATTTTGATTAATTGTTGAGAACGGAGGTGGTAAGTTGAGCCTCTACACGACGTCAAACTGTAGCCACTGATTAATGGTGGACAAGTTTTGTCGTCCACCACAGAGTGTTGGCTGCATAGCTCGAGTACAGTTTTCATGTTCGTAGATGGCCAACAACCCCTCGGAGATTTTGTTGCGGTTCTTTCCAACCAACTGTTGACACAGAGGCTCATAGTGCTTCTGTGATATTAGAAAAAGTTTTTCATTAAATTCTTCCTTTGTATGCATTTTAGAGAATTAAATAAAATTCAGTTCTGTTTGAATCTTCTCTAAATTTCTCTCGCCAACACGCGTACATCTCACACATACAGTAAAAGTAAAGCTATAAATTTATTGTATGCTTTTCCCGCAAGTGTTTGTCTTCAAGTTTCCTTTCTTCTTTTTGCAAACAGTTTTTTAATAAAATCTGCTCCAAAGAAGACAGTTGGCACAGTTGGTGAGAGTAAGAGGCATCTTGGGCATGAGATGAGAGCGGGTGGCAAGTTTGGTTTGCTACCATATTATGCAAAAGATGCTATGTGCCTTCTCTGGCTGCAGCAACTAACGACTCGAATTCATTCAGGACCTTGTATAGTTATTGTTGCGCTCTATCATTGTCTGTTTCTGTTTCTTTTCAGGGAGTTCATATAAATTCATTTAATTAGTTTTTGTTTAGTTTCGTAATTTTATTCTTCTCACTGTATATGTGTATGTGTATATGTGTATGTGTGCGCTTTATTCTTTTCAACATTTTCCTCCGTACTCATTGTCTTGTGCTGCACACATACACTTTTGTTTATAATTAAAATAAATTTTATATACTACCGCAGCAATGTCAGCAATCTAATGCATCTTTGGCCTTGCATTAAGAAGTGCTCTATTTGCACCAAAACTTTAAATTCTCGTTCAAACAAATGAAAATTCCAATATGCAGGAGATGTGGTGCTGGAACAAGCGGCGCGGATTAAAGTCATATCTAAGAACCCAATTATTAATGATGGCATGTTTCTAAGCCCCCAACTCAAGGTAAACATACTGGCAGAGATGTCACTGTGATATATTAAAAGCTGTCAGCTTTAATTAAGCAGTGATTTAGGCGCAGTTTTTAAATATTTTTTTGATGGAATTCATTTTTCAATGAAACGCTTTTTAAGAGAAGTTTACAAAAACCCTGGGAGAGGTACTTATTTATTGTGGTTATATGGTTTGTTTGTCCAAGCTTCTTTCGAACTGTTTGTACATTTTTATTAATAAACAAGTATTATTAAAACACTTAACGCATTATACTTCGTTTAATGTTGCACAAATTTACAACTAAAGCTACAAAATATACCTGGGAAGCAAAATATCAAAAATGTAGTTTTTACAGTTTAGTTTTTTCATGTTAATATAATCCGCTAATATAACTTTTTAAGATGCACACTTAAATGTACCGCAATCTACGGCTTCAACTCTGAATATCCCAAACCTGATATTTATTGAAAAACCAACGAAAACGTCATCCTTGTATTATATTTTGCAGGATATGCTTACTAAGGCGTAAGAAATTAAACCAACTAAGAAAACTAAATATGGCTTAGGCCAACACTTGAATGCCCTCCACACCTACAATAGTACGCTTGGCAGGTACATAGTTGCGCCCTATGATAGCATATGTATTACGAACCAGCTTGTACGTCGAGTTTTACGTGGAGTATGGTTTTATGTAAATTGTGGGCGTGTCTGTTATTCGATCACGTCCATTTTAAATAGCGATCTGCATGCAGCAGCTAAAGCATCTGTACAAAATTTCAGCTCAATATTTCATTCATATTTGCGCCCAGGAGAACTGCACCAACAGTCAGAGGATATAATGATAGTTAAAGAGCAAAATAAGCAACTTCAGAATCTTGTTGTAACCTAATGTGCGCTGTTCCTTGGGTTTTGATTTTTGAGAAGGTCGGGAATTTGCCGCACCATCAATTAAATCAATGGATATACATTTCAATTAAATCGAATATAGTTAATGTTCTTCCTAATTGATTTTTCTCTGTGTCTGTTATGTCCAGTAAACTCTGCTTTCGGTTGTTATAAAATGAACTGTTTAGTTAAGCCATGTCCTCATATATAAAAAATAGTACACATTGTAAACAAATCATTTTCGAGCCCAGTACGCATTGCAAAAACGTTTTCTTTTTAAGAATAGAATACGATCAATCCAAGGGTCCGTTAATATAACAAACAGTGGCACACCTTTTGTACCTTCCACATAAGATAACGTCATTTCGTTTGTAAGATCCAAAAATACACGTTAGGAGCCCCACAATCCATACGTATGCTTGACAGCTTCAAATTTGTCAGTACTTCAATGTTTACGTTTTTGGAAGGATAGATATTGAGCGGTCAAGTGCCCAAATCTTGAATGAATACTGTAAAAATGAGAGAAAGTTTGTTAGTCAAAGTTAATTAAGGTTTCAGCCTTAACTGTGTAACCGGGCACTTATGCGTCAGTTGTAATGTGCGACATCGCGTATGAGTAACCAGGAATGTACGCAAAAGGTGTAAAAATTGGACACAGGCGCGTTTTCAATTCCCTTTAATGAAATTGCAATTAATAAATTATTCCTTAAGATAAAGACGCACAGTGGCAATTTCAGTGGTAATCTTTTCCATTTTCTAATAAAATGTTAGAATAGTTGTCAACCGCAGTCATGAATAAGTTTTACTTGAATGTGTGTACGTTTTAATCATATTTTTGTTCCCTTAAATGTTCACTTTCCATTCTGATGAGTTGGACATTTTACCGTTGCTCTTAAATGGACAAAAATTTGTAATTCCAAATATTATTTGCACGTAGTTGAAATATGTTTTGTTTTTCTCTTCTTTGGTAAAAAAACATGTTACATGTCATGTTACTTCTTCTTCATACTGGAGAGTCATCGTGTCCAAACTTGTGTAGGTATTTTTTGTACACCCTGTGACCAGTTAGGAATTGGGTGACCTACTGGAACTTATATTCTTTGCAAACTCGAATCTCGATTATCTTGAATAAGTCAACAAGTCCACCTTCTCCTCGTGAATGCTTTCCATTGACTCTGACACTGTTTTTCTTTCTTTTTTATCAACCATTTTGTTTGAGAATTAGTGGATTTTCTTAACAAAATCTTTCTCATTTCATCCGCTAGGATTTCGATAAATATGGAGCCGGCTGCAACATTTGCTGCATCATGAGAGATCCTTCTGATCCTGAGTGATTCATATGGCAATGCCTCACGTTTACTCAACAGCATGAAGGTGGGCCTGGCTTTGCGTTTACTGACACAACTAAACTGATTGTAGAGTAATATGTGTGAACTAGGTAGTGTAGAGAATTAAATGGTCGGGCATGATTTTTTATTTGAATTAATAAATTGCAATAATTTAAATCAACTCCTGAAACGTTACTTTCGAAATGATTTCAAAATTCTGCTTGTAGGGTAGAAGCGGTTCAAAAAGTATATTTAAACGTCAAACTGTAGTCAAAAAGTTAAATGCAACGTTTTGGGATGGGTCATAAATTTCACTAGTGTTGCACCGCAGCGTTTTATTATGGCCAAATTACAAAAACAACAACTTTAAAGGACAACGCTAGGAACTCCACATAACAACAGATGCATAAATGGGTTCAGTGGCGTTGTGTTGAGGTGCATCATGTGCGCAAAAATTCAAAACTAAACGAAATTAAAACCCAGAGACCTGGCAACAAATGCAATTGTTATACACAGCAGCAGTAACAACAACGACAACAACAATAACCAAAATAGGAGCCAACTAAACAACAAAAGTAGTTTCGTCGGATGGACGAAAACAGCGCGTTGCACGTTTATTAATTTAGCCTGTTCGTACCAAGCCGTATGTGTTTTAAGTGTCTGTGCGAATGTTTTTGGTATTTGTACAGTTCGTACAGTTGGTGAAATTGGAGGAACGACCCCACTAACCAGCCCACGAACCAACCAACCAACAATTTTCGAGAGTATTTTAATGTAGGAACAAGAAAATTTATTCACTACACAACTTGCACTCGGGAGGAGTAAGGGGCTCGAACGAAAGTGATACGTTTTGTATAATACATGTACAAGACAGACGGTCTTTTGAGGTAAATAAAAGAAACTTACTTGCAATTATTTTCACGTGAAGAGAAGAAGCCATAAATTGCAATGACAAGTAGTTACATCACCTGTAATCAGAGCCAGAGCCAAGAATGCCAGAGACCTTTTTCATATGGAGGATTACTAGAAATGCTCCTTAAAAGGTTCTTAAAATCTTAAAGCAAGTACCTACACACACAACACCGCATACGAAATAAACTATAATAACGAATTTTTATTGTACTTGTGCGCGTGTTCTGCTTTTTAGTTAAACGTTTGTTGGGAATGTTATCAAATAATTGCTGGCACTTGGATGCAATTTGTATGTAAAGCAAAGGGTTAAATGTTTTATGAATGTACACACACACGCACACACACGTATATATGTATGTATGTATGTGTAAAGGATATAGTTATTAATTCCTTCTTAAGTGTACAATTTGCACAGTTGTTGCATCTGTCTATGTACTCATTTCGGTGGAGTTGGCATTTTTTGCTTAATTTTTCACCAATCTCCACATTTGATCTCTTAAAAGCACATACACAAGCACAGAGTTGGACCAATACATCTGTAGTGTAGTGTAGTGTCGTGTAGTGGGTGTGTTGTTGTATATTAACCGGGTACTCAACACGGAGTAAACACCTTGTTGCTCTCACGTGTTGTGAAACTACTTGTGTAGTGCATTTAATACGGTCCAGATTCTGTGTTATCTTTATGGTCGCGTTTAGTGCATCTGAAAGAATTATAGCACAATTTTCCACCGGTTAAATAAAAATAATTCTTAATTTTTTATGCGGCCATTCCTTTCTTTTCTATCTTTGCAGCAATTATTTTTTTTTACATTCGTACTTATATCGCATGCGGATACACGATTTATTAAATACAGCCACTAACCACTCTTCTTCTATCCACCTCTAGATTTTTTCATGAATTATCTGGCCTGTGAGTTGGTATTGTGTTCGTTTCGATGTGTGTGCAAAATATGAAAAATGGCGCAAATTTAGGAGAAATTTTGTAAATAAATCTAATCTAATAAAAGTTCTCCCTCTTCCCCTTGTTCTTCGTGCAATGCATTTACTTTTGATGGCCTCCTCATCCTCTATTTCTTTCTTGCTTTTGATAAAATTTTGAAGCATTTCATAATTGTTTTTCCAACGCAGCAACATATGTAAGCAGCTAAAGTGAACACTTTTCGAAAAAAAGAAACTCAATTTTTGTGTCATATGTTTCCTGAATCCTTCTTAAACAGCTCTCTGTTAAAGTACAATTTTTATATGTTAAAAATACTAAAAACGAGTGGAATGTTGAGATGTACACTCTTCAAAATTAAGCGACACCCCAGTTTGAGGTTAGCCTTGATAAGCAAAATATATGGACTTTACGAAATTAGCAGGCACATGACAATTTAATGCGCATCTTGGATCAGGAGGAAGAGGAGAAAATCCTTATGCAGTAACTTTCAACCACACAAGAATACCAACCGCCACAAGCATCGATCATCGTGGTGCGTGTGCCTTCAAGTGGAGATTAAAGAGTTACAAACATACATCTTGGGTCATAATATGCACAACAATCCATGCAAACACGTCCTCTTTTCAAAGTGAGCCCCTTTATCATTTAAGCCAATGCAAAGCATACAAGTGACACCTTTCTCACAATGATACGAAAAAAGCAGCTTTATTTGGCGCAAAGCGAACTCCACACCAACAGCATTTTAAACACTTATAATCTATGCGAAAGTTATACTAATTGTGTCATTGCGTTTGGAACACTCACTATGTAATGCATTCGATTTCAACCAATACTAGCTCGCGCACAACACAGATTTATATGGATTAGGTTTCCAGGTGTTGTGCCATCTTCAACCACCGACAATAGAACCGCGTTCTCCATGAACAATTCCAATAATATGTTAAGTAGGGCATTTCTCGTTTCACATTCCACCTGAATCGAAAGCATGTTTTTTACAACTTATGTTTAATCTCATTCTTCAACTAACCTGTTTGAGCCGGGTGTGTCGCATTTTCCTTTTGTTCAACAACATTTGTCAAAAATTAATCATGTTCTTGTTGTTTGTTAAATTGTGATATATACCTACTTAGGCATACACATATGTATGTATAAAATACGAGTATATGTATGTGCATCTTGCGTGTTATAAAAGCAACAACACGTTGATAAATTAACCTGTACCACCCCGTGATAAAGCGATCTACGGACGAGTCCAAGACCAGTTTTGCTTTTTTTGTTAACTCACTATCTTACCTACTTTTGGTGCTATTTTTTATTTTGTATCAATTTTTTTTCATAAAGAACGCATACAACAACAACAAAGTATAATAAAATGATTTAAAGTAAGAAAAATTCATATCCAGATACTTTGTGGAATCATTGCCTTAATGCGCACTTTTTTTCGAATTCGTCTGTATTGTCCGCTATTGGTAAAATATGAAAGCATGGAACGAATTGGTTAAAATGTTGTCCTATACAAATTGAACTTGGATGAAGCTTGAAACCAAGCAGTCAAAATTTATGTAAATGGCTGACTCAATGCACCTCTTAGGTTATCTTTATATTCATCCAGTACAACAATCACATGTCATCTACGAGACAATCATTGAAATTCTTAACGTTGTCAAACAATAACTTTCCAGCGCATTCATTATGTTAGTCATTTGTTGACAAGCAAGCGACGTACAACTGACATTTCATAACTTATAGCTTTATAACAGACTCGAACGCTTTTGGGTGTATTTGTACAACAAATTTGTAGGCAGATTCGTTTGACAATTACACCAGCACCAGCTCAGTGCACCCGTTGCCGGTGTATGCAACAGCAAACTCTGTGATTTGATTCTTCTTCGAATAGCTATAGATTACGTTAAGTGAAGAGTGTGATTGAAGCATATGTTACATGTTAGAGAGCTTTTTGGCCCTGTTTTTTGGAAAATTCAAAATTTATTCATTTAATGATGTAAAATGTACAAAAGATATTCCTTTTATGGAATAGATAGGTGCGAATACAAAACTATGCGTGAGCACAACAACTTTAATGAAGCACAAATTTATGCAGAAACAGTTCATTCCGGTTGATCATGTGCGCTGCTCTCTTCTGTTTTGTTTGATTTGTATGGTTGTTACTATTGTTGTTATTATTGTTAATTGTGTTGTTTATGCGGTGCCCTACACTGCCGCTTTACTGTTTGTTGCTGCATGACATAATTGATGTTATTGCTTTTTAATTCGTTTAGTTAACGTGGCGTGAATAAAAATTATTGTATGCATTCATCACTTTTGTGTGTTTACAAAATAAAAAGCAGCATAAAAAACAATCGTTTCATATTTTTTAATCATTATATGAATTGCGTTCATGTATATACATACAATACAGGTACATGTGTACTACACACACGTATTTTAAGCAATATTTTTTAAAAACAAGTTAAAGCGATATTTGGCTTATGGAAAATCTTAAATACCCTCTACATCCATAGGGAAACAGTGGGAGTGGCACGTAATTACGTCTTCTACTGTTTATAGTTTGAAAGGTTATTCGTAAATTGTGCTTCCGACCACGACCAGTTTCCCCAATCCATAGATGGTGTATTTATAAAGAAGCGCAAATACATGGTTAGCTTTGTACGAAAATTTTTGTGGCCGATATATTTTTTGGTCCATTGTGGACGTGTCTCTTAACCGATTTTCTCAAATTTAAGTAGCGTTCCACGTGCTTAAACTAGGATTATCTGAAATTTCAGCCAAAAACAACAGCGTACAGATACACGGACGGACATGTCTAGATAGACTGACATTTTGATGTTGAGCAAGAATATGTACACTTTGTACGGTCCCTCCTTTTGTCTGATGCTTAGGGTATCCTTGCTAAGTATTACTGAAGTGGAGAGTATAAAATTAAACAGTGCTTTTTTCTATAATTATTTTGTTTTAAAATGTTTCTCTACTATAGTAGCGCATCCGGCAATAAATCAGAATATATTTTTGTAACCAGTAAATAAAATTATTTGCCACTTTGTCAACGTTGTCGTACTGACGAATCCATCTTTTTCTTATGCCAAATGAATAATTTCCATTTTTATGTACTTTACATCAAGGATGGAAGGTTGAAATTATCGTAATAAGATACACCATAGAGTATATACGTCCTTAACCAATCATTTTAATAGTAATCGTGTGTTCTTGTGTTTGAGATATTGAGCTGAAATTCAATACAGGAATTGTTGGTCAAACGTGTGAAATCGGTTGGGAGTAGCACCCACCATTGGCATAAATGTCTCAGGGTCTTTACCATGAAATCTAAATGGAGCATTTGTTAATACATTAAGTGTTGAAAAGGGATGTGATCAAATAACTGACATTCCTACAATGTACAAAAACTTTCCTTATTCGCAGTATTAAGAACCGTGTGTGAAATGTTTTAGAATTGCCCTTCTCTCTGCCTCATTCGAAATATCCCACGTCCTCCCAAATATTACCTTCCTAGGCAACTCGTAATGAATGTAGATAACATATTATGTTACGGGTTGCAGAAGTGAATGACAAACTGGCCGAACTTCTCCATTTGCGTAATCTTGAACACAGAGAGAATTTCGTTGAACAGAAAATGGAACGAGAAACATATAAAATACCACGTCCAAGTCCGAACATTCCAAGTGCCAAATATTCTGCACTTTGTCATGCTGCATATGTATAGATGACTCTGAGCATATATAAAACATGTATTCCGAATGGAGCTTGGCCACATATATATTGAATATCTTCTACACACAATTCTCCAAAGTTTATTTTTTAAATCTTGAATAATTTAAAATCCTAGCCCGCACTCACCCCTACGTGTGTACAATGTTAAGAGCTGAAACATAAGCTGTTCGTGTATAAATGGGAAAGTTCTGTATAAAGGAAACTACGCACGTTTTGGTAACTGTAACAAATGAAAAGTACTTTTAGAGGGATATTACAAAAAGACGAAGGAGTCGCACGTAAACTTTTTCTTACAACAACACAACAGACGGTGAGTGTGCGGAGGAATGAGCGGGGTAAGCACAGGAACACCACAATACCGTCAACATTGGTTGATAGCATGAGGGATTACAGCAAGTGATTTATATGGGATTCTAAAGAAATATGGCCAAAATGTGTCGGCAATTTTTATTGGACATTTTCGGTAGAGCGTTCAACAGCATACCCGAAAAGATGTGCTCCTTGGCAGTAAGAAAGTAAATGCAAGTGAAGCATTCTATATAATCACGATGATGATGATGGTGACGATGATGATGTTGGTGAGTACGCAATTTTCCTTCCGATTTTTGGTATATTGCGCATTGTGGTGCTTTTCATTTGCCAGCTGTAGCTGTTAAGAATATTTATGATAAGGTTGCGGGAAAAGGAATCGTGCCATGTTGTGTTTTCTCGAAAGTAACCTTGGAAAAATGTTCGTTTTGTGCGTTGTTCGTTTGATTTTAGTTTTAGTTTTTTGCAAGTGCTTTTTTGCTTTGCACATTAATTTAAATTTTCCATGCAAATGAACCAATTTGAATGTAAGAGTCCGGTCTCTCTGTGCAGGGTGTCCTTACCGCTTCTTAACGACTGCATTGACAAATTGCTCCAAGCATTTATGTGTGTGAGACTGCAACAGCGTACGGTTAACTTTTAATGACGTCTTAATAACATTCATCGTACGAGTACATGCCCGGCATTCAGATCCGGTTAAAAAAATAAGCGAACGAGTCAAGTCACTCAATTGACTCTTAGCAATACATATTCCGAAGTGCAGTGTATGTCAGCACACGAGTCGCATAAATATGCTAGAAATCGAGTACCAGCACAATAATCTTAATTTGGCGTAAATAAATAGTGACAGTTTACCATAAAATGGCGTCAACATGATTTACGGCAAGTACACTTTTTATTGCGCCAACTACGACCGTGACAATTGTTTACTAAACTATTGTTGTTCGTGTCGTGTAGTTGTTGGTCGTATTTTTAAAATGCGTTGGTATTGTACATAATATGAGATAATAATAATTTAAAGGCATATGTTAACGTCATTCAAACTCCGCATGAGATGTTCAACCCCAAACAAGTGCCCCAGCCCCCATAGAGTACATTGAGCACGTCTTCGACATTGTTTCGAGTGTGTGCGCACACTTGTACGCATTTTGCCGTTGTGTAGATTTTATAACAACAAATTCGCAACTCAGGGCACGTTATAATGGAAATTAATTAAGCACGAGTTTCTTAAAACAAATAGCGCCCTTGGAATGTGTGCATGCCCGCACACATGCACCCACACAAACGCACTTGCAGTAATGGTTTCATTATTTCACTTTTAATTTAGTGGGTGTTGTCTTCTCGCCCGGCGTAATATAATAATTTTACCAACTCGTTAATTTATGAGACTAATTTGCCTACACATCCTTCCTGGTGGTTGTATGTGCACATAAGTGCAGAGTTTATTGTTTCTTAGTGTGTTTTTTTTAGCAAAGTTAATATATGCATTTACATGCATAACCTTGAGCTCAATTTATGATTTTACATTAATCGGCGAACTAATGGGCTAAGCTATGAAAGCACGGGGGAATGGACGCAACACAACATCTCAATAATTGCAAATATTGCAAAAGAATTTTTAATAATCACTTGTTGATAGGTTTTAAGCGTACAGTATCAGTCACGAATGGTTGGATGTGTGGAATATACAACCTGTATGCGTTAGTGCAGCAATGCGTACAATGGTCGACTTTTAATTTTACTGCAGGGCTAAACTATCTAGCATATGATTAAGTTGTTTGCATTCACCAAGAGTTCATCTAGTTATGCTGCAATAATATTATGCAGACAAGCACGTCTCTTGTAGTAAAGCAATGAAATGTAATAAAAACCTGTTCTAACTGTTCATAATTTCCAACACAGTCTATTGGATTTAATACCGCCCGAATGCGATATTTCTCAGACGCAAAATATTTTTACACCCTCCACATAAGATGGACGTATATTGAGTTTGTCATTCCGTTTGCAATGGGGGCTCAGCGACTCTACAAGGTGGATATATTCTGGATCAGCATCAAATACTGAAATGACTTAGACATGTATGTCCATGTGTCCGTCTGTTGTTGGCATTCTCACGGTCGTAAATTTGTAGATATTGAGCCGAAATTCTGACAGACACCTTAAGTTTTTGCACGGTGATTGCTATTGAAAATGGGTAAAATCGGTCAAGAGCCACGCCCACAATCGACAAAAATCTATTTATCTGCCACAAAAATTGAGCTATACACTTGAAATTTACTACACATATTTATAGTTTTCCCAACCATCGATATGCCAAAAATAGGCGTGATCGAATAACAGACGCGCTAACGATTTACAAAAAACTTTACTCCACGTTAAAATCGACTTTCAAGGTGATACGTAATGCGTACACTATCAGAGGGCGTAAGCATATACCTGCCAGGCCCACTATTGTAGATTTGAAGGGTGTTTAAGATTTGGCCTCAGCCAAATTTAGTTTTCTTACATATTATAATACAGTTCTGTCTACATATGAAATTTATTAAGATTTTAATTCGGATCCAAATGTTATCTCATCCTGAGTAAATCACGAAAACCTCTTGTTTCTTTCGGCCCCCTTTGTTTTATAGTATTTGTTTTTGACCTCCCTTCGCTCTTAACGCTGATTTTATGATTACTAAGAAGCTTTACCTTAAATGGATATTTCGAGTTGCGCACCGAATCGGCCCAGTTCAGAGATTCCTTATCGCATGTGGACTTGGGATGTTTTTAATTCATGAATTTCCATTGTACGGCTCTTATATTCAACGACACTCACATACTCTAGGACTTTTTTTGGTTGATAAAGGATTTCACCTTTTTAAATACTTTGTGTGGCAAGAAGAAGAAGGAGAAATAAGAAAAACGTACAACACAACAACAACATCAACAACAACAATAACAAACAAATTAGAGGATTGAGTGTAATTTATGGCCGACAAATGTTGACTTATGTTACAATGGATGGATGTTAATGTTACTGCGTGAAATAAGCCGGCATTATATAGGTATGGATGGTTCTAAAGGTAATGTATAAAGAGAGCCCGGAATTGGTGTAGGTTTCGCTTGAAAAATAAATGTGATATGATGGCCGTGATGGTGTCTTATATACCTACCAAAAATAAGTGTGCTTGTGCGTGTCGGGCTAAATAGGACGAATAATAAGCAGATGAGGTGGCGTATTATTTAAATTGGATTTCGAAATGGAAGTGCCGCTTCAATCCACTACACCTAACTGGGTGGAGACTGAAGCACATCTATTAAAAGAAAACCCAGCAATTATAAAAACATTTAAAATTTATAATATTTTGTTTTTTTATCACATAGTGAAACATCCGATTGAATTGTTCTCTTTTTCAGTGTGCAAGTAATTTTAGTTTTTGTTTGTAACTTTTTGGGATTTGTAAAAAAAACACACCACTCGCTCAGTCAGCAGTCGCCATATATTTTTCATACGGTTCGATTGTACTGCATCAAAAAATCTGCTGCAAACTGTGAAAATAAATCAGTGTAATGCAGTCCAAGCAGGGATAGGGTGGTGTGCTCTCTGTACAATTGCTCGCACATGAGGAGCGCTCACACACATCGCACCGCATCATATCATATCAGTTCACATTACTAACTGATTGTGCAATAGAAGTGCTCACTTGTGCTCGCTTGCTTGCTTATTTCACAATTTTCTTCTTTTTATTTTGTTGTTGGTTTGGCATCTTTAGCGAAAGATTTATGACATTGTCTTGGCAGAGTATGCGCCAATCTTATCGCACAAGAGTTCGAGAATTTGGCGTCACTCTAAAAACATTCTAAAAAATACTGAAATTCGTGCATAAGGGTTTGTGTGCATGTGTTCTGATACAATTACAATTACATCTGATCACATAAGATAATGTCAAAGAAATTACATGCACGCATACACGCTAACACACTCCACTTACACTACTCTTCTACACAATGTTAAACGCAAGAACGCAAGAACAGTTTGCAGTGTATGCGTCAAATTCGCAAGAGAAGAAGAACGAGATGATAATGTATGCAGTTGAATGTTTAAAATACATTAACAAAACAATAGATCACCCAATAACAATGCCTATATAATATTTATTACTATTTTGACATGATTTAGTAAGTCG
This sequence comes from Ornithomya chloropus, assembly GCA_963971445.1. Lineage (NCBI taxonomy): Eukaryota > Metazoa > Arthropoda > Insecta > Diptera > Hippoboscidae > Ornithomya > Ornithomya chloropus. Next base: position 23,500,090 of record OZ020529.1, read on the forward strand.
TGCCAAGGCGTACGCACTTGATATTCACATGGGCTCGAAAGTGAATGTGCGAGTGTGTGCAAAAGTATGATTAGTTAATCACTTTTCATTTCAGTTGGTATCGATGTTGAAGGTCAAACATTAACATCTGATGCGCATGGTTGTGTGGTATCTGACGTGTCCTTAGGTAATCATTCGGAAGTTAATTCTCCCCCTCGTACTACAGGTATGTGTCTAATTACCCTAATTAAAATCTGTTTTGTTTATTTCAAGGTTGAATTTTAAATCCCAATACAACGATCCTACACTTGGAATACTATCTAAGACACTTGGTTTGTGCTTCGAGTGAGACAATCAATGACCTCAGGTAATAAGTATGCAAGCCACGTATACCGTTTACGCCGGATATCGATTGGTCTCGGGATCTCATAGACACCAAGGGCTTTTTCTATTTGTATACCCCTCACAAGACATGGTTGGTGTAAAAAATGTGTAATTCTGTTTGCAACAACGAGAAGGAGGCGCCAGAAGCCCTACAGTGTATAACCGGAGCATTTCAACTTGCGACAGATTCTCTTTTAGCGATTTTTCGATTTCCAAGTCATCTTTATTGCTGTTAAACTTAGATTTTAAATTTAAATGAAAGTAAAAATAAAAAATCAAGAAAGTCAGCAGTTTTCCACTCAACGCCATATATAGACAAATAAACCCTCCAACGCACAATCACTCATACCGACGTGAAAATGCACATTGCCCGAAAAAGAGGCATTTGTATAAAATACACACTCTTGGAAAACAGAAATAAACAGAAATAAACAGAAATAACAACAATGAAGGGAATGAACAAAACAAAAAATAACAACACATACATTCAATACATATTATATATGTACACACAAAAAAGAAATGAAAAACTATGTTCGGCGAGAGATAAAGCAATAAATTCTGTCAGAAATTTAATTTGATAATAAATCTTTCCTTCTAGCGCTACGGAATTTATTTGAGTCGCACATATACTCACATGAACTATTATAGACAAACACACACATATATATATATATATATATATACATATAAACTCCTACATGTGAGGCCGTGTATGTTATAATGTGTGTCGGTGTGTGTGTGTGTGTTATAAGCCCACACTTATACAAAAAAAGTTGGTACATAATACATAAATAAACAACAACAACTAAGCAGAGAAATATAATGCGTGTGTATTAACAATGAATGGATGCCCGAACATGACACTCATAGATGTTTCCATGTACACAATTCATACTAACATACACGTACCATGGTTCACTGGCTTCTCAAGCAGCTTAACAAATCCGGCGCTATATTAAAAACTCTTTCCCAAAGGATCCTTTTTATAACCACCATCCCGTGGAGGTAAACTCACTCCTTCACATCTTTTGCAACCCCGAGATGGAGGCGTCAGAGGTTCGCACAAATTATATTCTTCAACAGCATGAAGACCTGAATCGTTCTAAATCGTTGTTGCTGGTACTTTGAAGGTCGTGAATTTTGAGATTTTGACCTGAAACTTTTTACCAACGACTTAGTTGCGCTGGTTTTTATATAAATTAAAGGATGACCGCCAACGGCCAAATAAACAATCGACAAAAATTTAGCTTGAAGACAGATACGCCTACAAACAACAAAAAACCGTATTTGGCGCGCCTACTCTTACGTACGTAGATGCAGCATATTTCAGCTTTGGCGTAAACCAAGATAAGTTTTTCTACTTGTGCCTATGTCCTATAACCTGAAAGCGAAACAGGATACAAAGAATTGTTTCGTTTCAAATCGAAATCTAAGGTTATTCGCTACACTCCTACCCTTTGCTAGCATTTGTGTTTTTTTCTCATTCATTGTGTGTGTGTTTCTCGGTTTTCTTTTTTCTTATTTTTCTGTTCGTTTTCAGGATAACAAATGGCCGTCACACACATTTGGGCCAAATTAGGAAAAACACTTTCACTGCCACATGGTGTTTGTTATCATTGTCACTTAAAAAGGAAACGTCCTTAAGCAAAGGGACCGATGTGCACACCGTTGAAGCAAGGAATACGAGTACATATCTTAATACGCTCAATGTTCTATAAAAAGGATTCAGTGGTGTCGCTTATATAGTCGGAGTTGTTTTATTACTGAATAAAATTTCTACGCATCTGCGACTAAGAATTTCATGATTGAACGAGAGCATAAATGGAGAGTGATTAATATCAATTTTTTAGTGTAAAGTAAATTCTTTCACGTGTGAGCCTTAATTTAAAATTTTGGATGTTAGTTAAACATTTGTTTAAGTATATTTTTTGCGACAAACCTATTTACACTTCAAATTTAATAATTGTTACGTCCGCTGTTGGCGTCGATGTCGCCAGCAATAAACTTACCAGATTAAGTCTGATTAGCACAGCGGGGAGAATGAAATTACATATAACGACAATAAGTCTTCTGTTCCTCTAAATGTTCCATTACATTAAGTGTTCAAAGTGTGTTGCGTAGAGTAACTAACCGCGGTTAATGTCGTTTGATTAATTATATTTCCATACATCCATATAAATATTTATACCCTCTGCATTAGATGGTGTTACCCGGAGAGACCGTACAAAGTACGATCAAACTGAAACCTCACTCGATCAAGACATGTTCGTGTGTGTTATCCAACCATGTCCATTTTGAACACATCGATTGATGTGCAAAATCCAACTTCATTGCTCAATTTTTGTACCAGATAAATAGATTTTTCTTGATTGTGGGCGTGGCTGTTGCAAGATCAAGAATAAAAATACTTTGTAGGATTTTTGACGCCTCCTTCTTGGTATTGTAAACGGAATGACAAACTTAGAATACCGTTCTTTTTAAATGAAGAGTATAATAATAGATACACTGTGTTGAGCCTTCAATTCCAATCCCTTCTATGCTATGTTTTGTACATAGATGGGGAAGGTATGTAAGATTTGTTCTTAGCCAAATGTAATGTTTTTATTTGTTTCGTTTTGTTCTAGATTTAAAAATCGAGAATTTAACTTTTCTGCATTATTATAACCTTCATCATAATGATATGGGGGTATATTGTTTTTCAGACGTTTGTAAGTACCGAAAGGGGGCGAACCACACCCCTAAAAGTAAATATATATTTTTGATCAGCATCACTAGAAAAGTCGATTCAGCCTTTCTGTCTGTCCGTTTGAGTTTGAATGAAAAAAAAAAATGAAATATTGCTCTGAAATTTTTTCTACGATTTTCTAATGCAATTGGGCAAGGTGGTCCCACCCTTGACTTTCAGCACTGCTACAGTCGTAAATTTTGAGATATCCAGCAGAAATTTGGTATATATATTCATCACCATCGTGAAATCGGAACTAGGCTATATATTTCGATTCCAGTATAGTAAATTCCGATTTCAGGGAAAAACGAAATGAGCGCTTTATTTGTACATTCTAACGGTATATGAATAATAGAAATTAGACCAGCCATTGGATCTCACAAGACGTGAATAATACGAACAATGCACACGTTTACGTGCATGAATACTTCATACTTGTTTTAAATGTCGTATTAATCCTGAACTACTCAGCGTAATGTCTTTAAATTTGGCAGATCTGTTCAAATTAATACCCTTTATATTTAAAATTGCCATTGGATGGACCAGGCCTGTTCTAACACCCTTAAATTCTACTTGAAAATTACTTTCCTATTACTCTTGAACCATAGGACCTGAAGACCTATAATTTGGTACACAACATCCTTCATTTCCTACAAGCAAAATTTCAATTATTATTAATTATTTGTTTATTTAGAAAAGTCAAAGCCATCTGAAGTGAACTTATTATGGATGTTTGGCACAGACTAGACCTGTACTACGTTTTACTTGCATTCGAAGAAATTTGAGATATTATTTCCCAATTATTTGGAAGGAGTCCACGATAAAGGTTGTCCTAGACTTGGCATACGTCTAATGTTGCCCCGTTCTATTGTTGTTTTAAATTGTCCGCGCACACACAAACGTGCTTAGAAATTGGGAATGGCATATGTGCGTACAAGAGCAACACATATCCAAATATGTTTATGTGTATATGTATGCGGTAATAGAGGCGAAAAATGAAGCCCGTATATCTTAATATACGTATCGGTCGTACACAGGATATTCCCCAATAAAAGTTCAATGTCGTAAATTAAGTTTTGCAGTAGATTCAGTTACAGTTATACTCTAGTCTTTCCTCCTATGTAAAGAATTTTCACCGCTGAACTATTCCTTCGAACATACAAACGTGCATACAATGTGTTTTATTTGCTGAATGGCTAGAATAAAAACAAAAATGGTTCCAAAGTATAAAAAAATCAAAAAAGGACAGCAAGTAACTAAGACGGATGAACACCAAGGAAAGAACATTTATGTTTGCCGATCAGCAAATACATTTCCGCTGTGTGTTGTTAATACATTTCCTATTTATGTTCCGGCCGGAGTGAGCGAGAGGCACATAGAGTAGACCCCCACGTAAGCATCTCTTTTTATGCATGCGCTCACTCTTACGGCTGCAACATGTACAACGAAAGTTCATTTTTTACAGCAAAGTAGGGGATTTTGTTGCGCTAGACTTCAACTTTAATAAATTACCCAAGCATACGCACACACGAGCAGTGCTTTCGTCAATTGCACATGAAATTTGCATAAAATGTGCAACAAACACAGCACCGCACAACACAACATAACCCAGCACAAGTATACTGAAAGACATTAATCTCACATGGTGCCAAGGAATTCAAGTGTTCCGATGCTGATGCTGTTCCTTTTCTGTTTTTCTGCTAATATTTTTACGTACTAAGTGAGCAGTTTGATGTTTAGCTCTTCGTATATTAATAGGAAATACACTGCAAGAACACCTTGGTTTGGGAATAGTATGCGAGTGTGCGTGTTATAACAGTTGTGGCTTCTTTCCTCCGAAGATTTATAGCCAAAGTCCAGACATACATGTGAATGTAGTGTGCTGTACTGTACCATACTCTGCTGCATAATGCTGCGGTGTGTGCAAGCCAAGACGGAAAAGTCAAGAATTTTCTTAATATACCAAATAGTTACATAAAGAGAGAACCCAGCAACAACCACAAGAAACTATAAAAGCTGAACTGATTACTTTAACTTGGCTAAAGGTTGGAGTTCTGAGGTGAAGACGAATGCTCCCTGCAAGAAAGAATTCATCAGAGTAATAAAAAAGTTTCACAACAACAACTTTGTTCTTATTTATTTTTCCCAGCCAGGGTTAGAATTAAATACACATCTGTAGTTGGAATAAAAGCTAAACAAATTTGGTTAAAGCACTAATGTATACAAGTAAAAATTTTCATGCCCACCACCCCGAGGTATTTAAAACCCCCGAGGAATTTGTACCATAAATATATAAGGAAAAATATAAAAAGTTGCCCCGCCCCTAATCCTGCATGGAGAAAGAATAGCACTTTTATAGTGGAGTTAATAGGTTCAAAATTGGCGAAACCCGAAGGAGTTGTGAAACTTGCAAGAGATGAAATCTGATGACGACGAATTTAACATAAAACCGTTAAAGCTTGTAAGCTCTGCGCATCATGGTTTGTCCGGATTGTTCTTCCCTCCTCATTATAGTGATTTGAGTAGATTAGCACGTTAATCCATTGCTCATCTGAATACTCGCGGCAGAATAATTTATAAAATAGAGTGAAATTTGATGTAAGCGATCATGGGCAAAATCGGCAACAACGCAATGTCAAGTAAACCGTGCATTTATATATATGTCCTCTTATTATAGGAAAAACTATGTCCTGATTGCACGATTCTACAAAGGTACAAAACTACTTCATAGAAACAGTTTTTCACATGTTTGTGAACAATCCCATAAGAACGCAAGTAAAACGCAACTGAAGATATTAGCCGCAGTGTGTGCTCACGTTAACCGACCACAAGTTTGTTTCCGACACAAAACATATATAATGTGTCCATTACCCCACGGGTATTCTCCAAGTTTATAAAAAGTATTCTTTAAAATTCCACCATTAGGTATTCCTTCACAAGGGGGAAGGCTGTTGAGGTCTGTTATGACAACACCTACCTAAAGGAGAGGAGGTTTTCGCACTGTGCGTGGTAAAACTCCAATCCAACATCTCACTATTTCTATACCCTTCACCTTAGGCATGAGGGTATACTAAGTTTGTTCTTCCGTTTTCAACACCCAGAAGGAGGCAGCAGAGACCCTACAAAGTATATATATTCTTGACCAGCATCAAAAACTGAGTCGATTTAGACATTTATGTCCATGTGTCCGTGTATCCGTCTGTTGTTGGCACTCTCACGGGCGTAAATTTTGACATATTGAGTTGAAATTTTAAGCAGGTACTTTTAGTTTTTGCAAAATCGGTCAAGAGGCACGCCCACAATCGACAAAAATCTATTTATCTGCCACAAAAATTGACCTATGAACTTGAAATTTGGTCCACTTATTTAAGGTTAGCCCATATGGTACATAATATATGCACTATTAGAAGGCGCAATATATATATATATATATATAAAAATTTGCCACGCCCACCATTGTGTATGTGTGGCTAAAACCAAATTTAGTTTTCTTACTTGTTAATTTAAGCTATACCGTATGTTTTGTACAATTATGGGTCATGGACTGATTCATCCCATTTTCAATACCAAAGTTTCCAGATGTAAGAAAATGATTTGTACCAAATTTCATCTCTACAAATCTAATGGTTCAGAAATAGGACAAAATTAACTTTCAAGTTGAATTTAAAGACCTCAGAAAAGGCGTGGTTATGATTTTTAATAATAATTGATTAAAGGAGACTGATATGACTGATAAATGTGCCAAACTTTGGAATATTCGGCTTAGTTTTAAAATAAAACGAGAACGTGAACTCAGGTATAGGGAAAAAGCTATAGACACACATACACAGCCGGACAGTGATGTAAAGCGGTAATTGATGCTGGTCAAGGATATATATACTTTCGGGGGTGTGAATCGCCCCCTTCTGGACAAATTTACAAACATTTGAACAAAACCAATATACCCCCATAATCATTATGATGGTGGGTATACATCAAGAACGGAAGTGTACTGCCATTCAACATTCTTACCACCACAGTGATATGTGCGCCCCTTCTATAAAAATATTGAATAAAGAATATCCTTTTTATATAAATACGCCAACAGAACGTAGGTATCTTTAAGCAAGCATTCAATAACAAAAACAACAACTCTGCTTCTTGTGCTTACGAGTTCTTGGTTTATGTTTCATCGCTCTTCCAACTCCAGCAACAACAGCAGTTTTTATGTAGCATACAACACATTTTTCGCCAAGTTGTATGGCGCATACTGAGAGTTAGTACTTCCGGCGAGAGGAAGATGAATGTTGTTATGCCGACACCATGATGACGCCAACTAATAATATTCCAACTCGATTTCTCCTTTTTGTCATTGTCCCATACATTCGACAGCACTCTTCACTTACTGGCTGCCAGATCCTTTTTCTGCATCAGAATGGGATGCTTCAGCAACATTCATATAAACTAGTACCTTTTCCCCACGTATGACATGCATTTAAAAGGGTTATCTTTTGGGCAAGTGTGTCTTTCTTATCGTTCCTATTTACGTTTGCTAGCTGAACTATTGATTGCCTCCAGCAGAGGTCACTGAAGCAGCAGTCAGCTCTAGTTTATGTACATGAAAAAGAGAAAAATTTAAGCAGAATGAAAAAAAGTTAAACAATCAAGGTATTTAAAAATTCTTCTTTAGGTGTGCAGTTGGCTGGGGTGTCATTAAAGTTTACTTCGTTGAAAAGGTTCTGGTTGTTGTACTATGTTACCGAATTAAAGCAGAGAAAAATGTCAGGAACTTTCACCGCCACTTCCACTAGTTGCTTAACGTAACACACGCACACAGTACCTACGCACACGTATAACAGAAAATATTGTTTTAATGCAACGAATTGGAAAAAAATGCGAAAAGTCACAAAAAAGGGGAACAATTGCAGGCGGAAAGGCGTAAAATTAATAATTGCATAAATTTACATGTGTGGCTGCATGAAATATTGCTCGCACAGCATAAATCGCACATAATGTGTGCACTGGCCGTGTGAATATTTATTGTTGCGATTGTAAATCATCAAACCATATAAACGCATTTTCCAAACTTACACACTTACACACTTACACACTTACACACCCGCCCACACAAACCATTGCAACTGCCATATATGTATAACGCGAAAAAAGCGAAATTGTATATCGGCTGTAATAGCAACCGTGGCTGGCCGTATCTGTAATAGTGTCGTAGGAGTCATTACATCATACTCGGTATCAGTAAAAGCATCAGTTGAACTCTAGGAGTTGAGTTGGTGTTTTTTTTGTACCCTCCACATAGGACGTAGGTACACTAAGTTTGTCATTCCATTTGCAAGACAAGGAAGGAGGCAAAGTTTTTGATTATTGACCTGCATCAAAAACTAAGTCCGTCCGTGTGTCCGTTTGATGCTCTTACGTACATAATCGCTAACTTCAAACTGAAATTTTTTACATATATGTACATCGCTATTTGAATCAGGCTAAATCGGTTAAGAGCTACGCCCACAATTGAGGTAAGTCTCTACATCCGGCACAAAAATTGACCCATTAAGCTGGAATTGGATACAAATATTTAAACCCCTTTCACGGATTTGCCAAATATGGGTGTGGTCGGATAGAAGATTCGACTTGCCAGTTAACCCGAACATTTATAGAAGACGTAATCAAGTATCTGCCACGGATATTGTTTCTATGTAGGAGGGTGTTGAACATTTGGCCTAAGCCAAATTTAGCTCTTTTTCTTGTTCTGTTGTATGTCATGTTTTCACGGACATATGCCTCTTATCGGAAGTATGAGAATAAAAAATACTACGTACTTTGCCAACAACTGCAAGTGTTTATTGACTGCAATGGATAGAAGCAGACTGAATTTGTTTATATGTAAATGCGTGAGTGTTGTTTATTTAGCTTTTCCTTGGATAACGATTAACTAACTTGATTAAAAAGTGGATGAAAATGGACACTACTTACATAGTTAGAAGACAACATCTATCTACCTTATATGCATTGGCTTCACTTGACTTCACTTTTACCAAAATAAAGACGTCAGACTTTTCAGTCTCTCTTAAATTATATAAGGTGGAAGGAAAACGACTTCGACAAAGCCTTTCGTCTGTCGTTATATCAACCACGTATTTTTTCACAAATAATTTCTTTCCTACCAATTTTTCTTTATGTGATCGAAGGAGTACACGTCCCAATTAATGGGAACCTGTGCATTCTTTGGATGAAGTTAAAGCAAAGTATATACGTACGTTAAGTGACAGTTTTTATACAAAAACAAAATTAAAAAAATTGCATCAAGAGAGTATTTATTAGGGGGCTACAAGGGTATACATAAGCCAAACAACATAAACCTGTAGCGGGCCTCTAAATTTAGAAAAAATCTTAAATACAAGTTAATAATAGAACCGCTTCATTGATACATAACATTTTACTTACCTTACTGCGCATTCTTATCAAGGATTTATTACGGATAATTTCAAATTTATTTTTTAGATTTTTATGAAAAATTATAAAGCTAAGCAGAGTATATTTTATGTTTTCCTTCCATTTGATAGATGCATGGGTTGGATCAAGGAATAAGAGAATAAAACACTGTAAAGGTTGGGCAAGTCGCAGTTTTTGTATGAAGTTGTGCTCCCAAAGAATTCATTCACACATACTACGTAATAATTACCCCATCAATTGAAAGGTGAAATCGAGATTTAACAGGTACAGTTAAAGGATAGCACACTTATTGGTATATACTTGATGAGGATTACTTCGGAGGCAACTGTCCGTCTGTGCGTACGTATGACTAACAAAGGTAAAAAAGTGTAGTTTTGTGTTGTGACTATTTTTATACTTAATCCCCAAAATTATACGCGTGTTTTGTAACCATTTTCTTACGCACTTGGCTTGGAAAAATATATTAAATGAAATGAAATTTATGTTACTACTATTAAGAAATATTAAATGTTATATGAATGTACGCAGAACCACACAGCAAGTGATAAATATTTCGACATTTCTTGGTATAGACCAGCGGTTGGCAACCTTTTTTCCAGATGGCGCCACATTTCTATAAAATTAGGGAAACTAATAACTTCGGAGCCATATGTACACTTTCAACTCGGGCAATCATTAATAGGTGGCGCCACTAGAATGTACATTGTTGGAAAAGTCAGTTTGCTTTGGAAAGCATCATCCATAATAAGTATTAAACAACCTAAACTTAACTTGAGCTAAATATTGGAAGCCGTCCACATTTATGCGTAAGAAACATTTTACTTCAACTTTCGTATTCTACGCTATATAACCTTTCTTGTAAATTGTTAACGCTAATACGAAAAATTACAAAAATAAAATTTTCAAATGTTGCTTTCAAAGCATCGTGCGAAAAATTGAAAATAATTGAATTAATTAAATTGTGAGGAAAAGTTCTTATAAAAATTCACAATCTCCAAATGATTAATAATACAGTTAATATACTATTTTAAAAGAAAAGGTTTTATGATGAGTTAGCACCAATAAATGAGAGTCTCATGCAGATCCGGAACCGCAGATTGCCGACCGCGGCTATAGTCACGCAGAAGAGATGTTGCGATGGGAGAGGAGAAGGAAATGTTAGTTGATTTATAAAACATTTTATCGACCTTCTTAGTTAGTCTCCTGTTACTAGAAGGTTAAGGAGATCATTTTGATCCTTTGAAAATTTAACTGCGAACAGTGCCAAATTCACATTAATTGTAAAGTAAGAAAACTAACTTTGGATTAGACCAAATCTTGAATACCCTCCACATCTACAATAGTGGGCGTGACAGGTATGTGATTACGCCCTCTCGTAGTATATGTATTCTGTATCAGCTTATGTATTCTTTTTGTAAATTTTGCGACGCGTTTGTTGTTCGACCACGCCCATTTTTGCGCATCGTTGGGTAGGATAACTATAAGTATATGCACCAAATTTCAAGTTCAAATATCAATTTTAGTGGCAGACTAAATCGACTCATTTTTCGACGCTGATCAAGAATATATATACTTATACAAACTTAGTATGCCCTCATCACTGAGGTGGAGGGTACAAAGAAACGTTCCAAAAACTGAGTAATTTTTAGTTTTATTTGGTTAAAAAGTCTCAAATATTTTAAACTGCATGTTCCTCGATCCAGCTTTGACAGAATATTTTCGACTCATTTGTTCCAGTATGTCCACGTCACACTTTTTTGGTTGTAATAGTGTATGTACTCTGGAAGTTTTCTATCTCCATTACTAATAATTATATTTTCTCTTTAAACTGTACAATAATTACACGTTCCTTGATTTTCTAAGGTTTGCACTGCCTACCTTACCTAGAGACCGCCTTCACCCTTCTGGTGTTAATCTGCAAAACTACTTTAGAGCTTTTGGAACCTTCTTATTATCTCAATGGATTGACTGGGTTACTAATACTATCCATGGGGCTACATTGAAATTGATAATTACAAAATTTTACATTCACACAGCCATACAGACATGCAGAAAAGTCAGATCGGCTCGACTGATTAAGAATATATATACATGGGAAATGCATGAAGAGTGAATCTTTCAGTTCGAACGAAGGAAATTGTTAAGTAATTTATGTTTATTTACCAATATGTCACCTGAAAAATCCACTTGTCTTTTCATCCACTTTTATTTACTTTATTTAACGTATATTTTCTACATTAAATAAAATATTGTAATAAAAAATTCTTAGTGTCTAGCGCACACAGCTGATCATATAGTTGTGTTTCCCAGATCATTACTCGCCCTTAGAATGCTAACGTTATAAAATCAATTCGTTATTTGCTTATGGCTATATTGCGACTCTTGTTGCCTCAATGCCTTTGAACCAAATTATACCCACGAATAACTTCTAATAATTGTGAAGGAAAAGTTTGTTAATTTTTTTTCTGTGTATGTAACAGAAGAGCGGGCACTCTTTTCATTATTAAATTTTTTAGTTCTACTAGTAGCCAACAGATGGCGCTTTTTTATCTTTGTTAAGGCAACACTGTAGTTTTCGTTCCTGTGTCTATACTAAAGTTAATGTCTCCACTATTGTTTACAATCTAAGCAGATTTCGTCTTCATATCATTTATTATTGCATACTTTTGGGGCGATGCATTTAATCGATTCTTAAAATATGAAGTACATCGTATTATTGATTATTAGGATATTGCCACAACATGATGGATGTGTAAAAAATCTGAGCCAACCCCATATGGAAAACTAACGGTTTTATATCAAATGGAGGCCCAATATGTGTTGTAGACGTATTTACACAGAGGCAGCCGATTAATTCTGTGTGGAAGGGGTGGAGAGGAAACCAATGCACTCAGGAAATTTACAATACAAAAAAGAAACATTTTCAAGTATATTTTTTTTCGCTCATCTTTATTTTCATGTTAAATCTTTCTGCCGAATTAAGCCCATCTTGTGGTAAAAGTACAATAGGGAGCCGTTTCTTTTCACTTTCACACTGGTATTCTCTTTTTTGTTTCTTGCATTTAAACGTGTGTAATTTACATTTTATGGACTCCAAGAAATTAAACTAGTTATCGTAAAGTAGACATTTTGAGATGTGTTCTATTATTATTATATTTTCGGTTTCTTGTCTTTTTTTTGAATGCTTAATCAACCAGAAAACAAAAAAAATCATAAGAGCAACTGAAACAGGTGGTTTTGTTTATTAAAAGTGAAATGTGTAAGATTGAGTGGCTGCCACGTTTGTAATTTTGTAAAAGCATGTAGAAGGACTTACAAACACAAATCAATAGAAGTAGTTTTGTAATTTGTTTAGGGAAGGGAAAGGAGTTACAAGCGGATTTGTGTGTTGAACGAGTTTAGTGCTTTATGCGGTAGTGTTACAATTAAGAAGCCACATATTTACAATAGTTTTGCTTTTTCTTTATTAAAAATTACGACAATTTCATAACTTACGTATATATTCGATAATAAATTACCCTAAATATAATATTTATGTAGAATAGTTTGTATGTATAGTATATATGTATGTATATTAGCTCTCTCTATCTCTCACTTTCGTGAATGCTTTAATAGTTCCTGCACTTTGTATTAAAGTGTTGGTGACATCATTACGTATATCTGTTACTTTTGCACAAATCGGGTTCTTCTCTTATGGCTGTTAAAAGGAATATGTTTGCCTTAAAATTATTTGTAATTAATTTTATGTGAATTACGTCTGTATACACATATGTAAGTAGATGTATGTGAGTCGTTTCAGTTAAAATTACTTCTCAAACATGTGTGTTGTGTTTAACTTAATATCTATTTGTTTCTATTTGTTTTACGTATACTTGTTTGGTATCTGCTGAGAAGTACTATTTCCGAGCTGTGTCATCATTTTCACCATCCACACGAGATGGGGCTACACTGACTGTGTCATTCCGTTTACAATTACCACAAAGAATAGGCATGCATAAAATGAAGTGTATGCATTCTTGATCAATGTCATGATCACGTGAGCGTGTGGAAGCGTTCACTATACAGCAAAAATGGGGAAATTTATGTAAACATTATTGGATGGGTGAATGGTAGATGGCGACCACGGTCACTTAAGTCGAGAGAGCTACAAAATTGAAATTTACATTTACTGCATACCAACACAAACACGCCCACAATTAACAAAAAAAGCTCCCTTTTGACCTTTAATGTTATACGTAGCACACATCTTAATAGTCCTTAAAAGAGGCGTCATGCCTCCGTCATAGATTACGTGCACATGTGGAGGGTAACTAAGATTTGGCAAAAGCCAAATATCCAATGACCTTTTTTTTTGTTTGTGTTCTACTTTTGATGTCTGGAGTAAATACCAATGATTTTGTGGTTTGACTTATTTTTTCACGGTCCAATGAGATTATTCTCTTTGCAAATTACGTATTCTTTCGACTTTATTGAACAAGGGTATTAAGATAAAAGTGTGAGCACCTCACGTGGTGTGTTTACGGTGCTCGCATATTCCATTACGATATCATCTAGAATAAAGAATTCAGTGTCGCTGAGAATGTGGGTATAGGGAGGGGTTGCGACATATATACACATGTACATTAATGCTATCTCTCCCCCTCTTTCTCTCTGTCTCTCTCTATTATTGCTCATTTCAACTCGTATATGCAAAATCGTCCAATTATGAGCCGCTAAGGCGTAGACCAACAAAATTGTAAACGTGCAAACTAAATTTAATAAATTATTTACAGAAAGAAAGCAACAAACATGCGGAAAAACAAGGACCCACTTGAAGGTTATTCTATCGGCATATTGCCACCTGCGCCTTGGAGAATGTACCCGCGCAAGCTTTTGAAAATTATTCAAATTAATGGAATTGCAACAAAAAACTTTTCAACGCGAATAAGATTTTATCACATATTTACAAAAAAAGAAAAAAAAGAAAGAAAAAAATTATAAGAAAATATAAAAAACTCTTTCTGTTATATTTAGATTTCAGTTTTATTAATTATTTAAATGTATTAATCTCAAATTATTTTTATATTAAAGGTAAATCCGAACTAAACTTAACTAAATTTCTTTATAAGAATAAACTTAATACGAAGCAAAAACTAAAAAAAAATTATAAACAAATTTTTTATACAAATAGGGAGAAAAAATATTCTTAAAACGAATTAAATATGTATGCAAACATCAGCTAAAGGAAGATGTGGTAGAGGGGGACAGTAACAATCATCGTTCTTTACGCGAAAACATTAAATTAATTTAGCGAATAAAATTATTGTATTAAATTATTATCATCAAAAGTAACAACGTATGGTGCACATGGTGCGCACTTGGAGTTAGAAAAGGAATAAAAATATATTTATTTATAATAATTATTATACTTTACAGTTATTTTGCACAGGATTCGTTCCAACTATAATGCTACCTACGTACATGTGTTGTGTTTTGTATACAATGTATGCGTAATTGAATTCATATTCAATAAATCAGTATGAAGCACACCCAGTAAAAGCTAACAATTTATTCCGCCTAATAGTCAAGTCATCAGAGTTGCATTTCCTCTACGAATAATCATCTCTGAGGCTCGGGCGAATATTAAAAGTGTAACCAATCATAGGACCGCACATAATCTTAGCCAAACGAATTTGCAATTTTAACGACAATAGGAGTGTGGGTGTGGCTGGGCGAAATGTGTATTTTCTAGCAATTCTGCCTCATGTTTAATTATCGAGGAGGGATGTGGATGAGTAGGTGGATTTGACGCCGCTAGACGCGAGTTATTTAAAACTGTCTCGTAACCCTGCTGATAATGAGGATGATGTGCTGTCAGATTCGCCCTAAGTCCGTGATGGAAATAACTCACTAACTCATTATCGGGAGCATTGCTCTCATCGTTATTGTGATAGAGTTTGGTGCATGTATGGCTATCTTTAGTACTGTCCGTAGTGGAACTGGTGATTGTGGTTGCTGTTGGCTTAGTAGGTGGCGCTGCCATAGTGATATTACCGTTCGGGCTACTGATTAAGTTATTGGTACTGCTGCTGGTACTGGTATTATTAATTGCTAACGTACTATAGTTAAAATAGTAATTTGCAAATTTGTCCTAATTTTATTCGCCTAAATGTTGCCCTTGCGCTGCCGCCGCCGCTGCTGCTGCCGCTTTTTGCGCCTGCGCCTGTTTCTCCTGCTCGTTCAATTCTTTGATGGCCTGTATCTCCTTTTTCAATTTCATGCGCCGATTCTGGAACCAAATTTTGATTTGACGCTCTGTCAGGCAGAGGGCATGTGCCATTTCGATTCTTCGCCGGCGGGTGAGATAGTGATTCGTGTGGAATTCTTTCTCTAATTCGAGCGTCTGATAGCGGGTGTATGTTTGGCGACCACGTCTTCGTAAGCCATTCGTACCTAAAAACAAATACAAATTAAAATGTAAACGTTAGACATTCTGGCATTTAAAGGCAAAAAGTGGAAAATCTGTAAAAGAAGCCAAATTATCAGTTTACCCAAACTATACATTTGTTATCGTTAATTGTGCAGCTACTCCTTCGCATCGAAATGACATTCCGAAAAGACCAATTTTTGTTTATTAGATTATTTCAAACGTGGGTGTAAGGTATGTGACGTACGTACTATTTTTCTTATTTTATTCATATTCGAAAATTGTTTTCGAACTCGGACATGTGTATAAATTTAGAATTGTCATTAGAATCGTAAAGTTTTGGACTGCACCCATCATTTACTGTGACCATCTCGTACTAGAAGAGCAACTGATCACAGTGCGGAGGTCTCAAAGTCTGGCCTCAAGCAAAGTTTGCTGCTTTGTGTATGTGTGTATCACAATAAAACGAAAATGCTTAAAAAATTATCCTATTAAATTATAGGTTGTGTTCGAAGTCTTTATAAAGGCTTAACAAAGAGTCGAACCGCATAATGCATAGGTGCGCATAACTCTGTATGCAAATATGTAAATGCTGATATATGTGCAATAAAACTATAACCGTACACTTGTATGTCATATGCGCTTCTATATATGTGTATATAATTACAATATAAACATTTATATATAAACATATGTGTGTGCGTACTTTATTCATATCATTATTTTTGTATAAAAAGTATTTTCTACTTTACGCATGTCAACATAAATTTTTTGGTTAAATACCTTTAGGCTAAATTTTTTTGTTATAAGTAATAAATGTTCCATAATATTTAACTTAAACATATATTTTGAATAAAAACAACTGCACCAGCACAACTTTAGATATATGATATAATATAAAGGCTTGCAATCGTACTGTTTGGATTTCTCGCTTGTATTCATAAAACAGAACTCTGGTCATAAAGTTTAACATTTAAATGAATATACAATACGCACAGATACAATTTGTGTTTGAGTGTATGTGTGTGTGTGTGTGTGTGTTCATGTGTAGGCACATTTAATATATGTACATTTAAGTATATACATAGTAGACATTCAGTAAGCGATAAGTTTTTGTACGTTTTATTATGTGCAGAGAAGCAGGGAAGCAGGGAAGCAGGGAAGCAGAGATGGTGTCGTGCGGGAAAGGGAAAGGAAAAGAGTAAGAGGTGAGTAATTGGTGTACAGAAGCTATATATTTATGCCGTTGTACATATGTTTATGTATGTACAAATGTCTACACAAACATATATATAAATGTATATTTGTGTGTGTGGTGTCAGTTTAAAGGAAGTTAATGCTTGACACAACTCTCTGGCAAGTGGCGATTGTATCACACTTTGTGATGTGCTGCCTGATGCATGTGAATGATATTGTTATTGTATGAGGCCCTGCTTCCTCTCTGTCTCGTTCTCCCTTAAACGTAAGCATGTGTATATCGGTACTTACAGCATGAAAAAAGGAGACTTTTATTACATGTTATTTTATGCACATGCAAAAAGGTAAGTTTGTTTATTGCAAGCATGGCATCCCGTTACTGCAATAACAAAACATAAACTTTAATATGCTGGACCAACCCCAACAAGTTGGAATGGTGCAACAATAACGAAAGTCGAGCTGAACTAAATTGCGATTAATCGAATGAACAAGCTTTGGCTGATGAAGAACGCCCCCTTAATATCGTGCAGCACGACCGTACATGAATCGAGCGAATATCACAATCCCAAGTAGAACAACGGAAATCTCCTTCAAATGGTCTGTAAATGAGGAGGGATTTCCGCTGACAAATAGCTTTTACTATATATAGTTTCCATTCCAATCGGGTCAGTTTCCAGCTGGAATCGCCGCTTAGCCACCTGTGAACTGTACTTTAATCCCTTTGAAGTATTGTTCGGATATTTTGAAACCGAAATTAGTGAATCGATCTCATGTTGGTACATGTGGTACTTACACACCTTAATGCTTGTGTAATTTGTCTACGGGTGATTATGCTTGCGTACGTAAATATGCGAGAGTGTATATTTATGAAATTGAGTTATTGCACTGGAGGCAAATTAAACTTCATAAATATGTTAAATCAGAGATTAACTGCCAAAGTATTCACAAAAGATTTTACGAGCCATTAAAGTGTGAGGTGTCATATAAATTATAAAATCTTAATGTGCACACATGCACACGTAACGTTGTGGTGCGCAGACGGTCAAAGTAATTTTAAATTTTAGAGTCCGCAGTGACCGATTAAGGAAACTTCACAAACATTCTACTGTGTGTCTTTGTGCATGTGTACGTGTGTAACACCAATTAAACTGAATTTAATGTGTTATTAAATGTGCGAACTGTTAACTGACATTTAACTATCATTTGGTGCAAGAGGCAATCAAAGGTTGAGGCGTTTGCCTGAGTGGTTTTCATTTTAATCATGGTGCGAACCTTGAAAACCGAAATCGGACCGACTGTACATTAATACAATTAATGCATTAATCAAAGTACCCTTAACAACCTTAGTGTTCTGATTAGTGATTTGGTAAAAATCAATCAAACAAGACATGAGAAAGATCAGAGGCATAACACTTGGCTCTAATGCAGAGGGTCATGGATCGATGCCTACAGCAGTAGAGCCCATGTATGGGGTGATGGCGTTTTTTAAAATGCTTCTTCGTTGAGAGATAATTTCTATACCGGAGACGTAAGTTCGGCACGTTGAATTATTATGCAGGAGACATCTCATGAGTGCCGATTTACAAAAAAAATGTATTGACGAAGTTTTCATTATGTGGTGTTTTCCTTCGTATTTTGTGGAGGGTATAGTAAGTGTCGATATGCTGGGAACATGTGTTAAAAAACAATGTTTTGGTTGAAAGTAAATTTAGTCAGTGGTCTGTTTAATGTTAAACTTTAGAAAGGGTTTTGTTTGAGTCAACCAATACGGTGCACAAAAAAGCCTGGCGCAAAGAAGTGAGACACCCACGATTAGAATTTTCTTTATAATTTGAAAATAAAAGTTCAGCCTATATTGACTTGACCCGGTTGTATTGTATGTTCAACTCATTTGATCTATGTCGTCTCCTTCTCCGGCTTCCATTCGAATGATGATTTTCCCTTTAATACTCTTTTGGGTTAAACAGTACACACGTAAACAAACATTTACACCGCATACAATGATACCAGCGACTTTTATTCTTTACGTTGTGTTTGGTTGTTCAATTCATTGGTTCGTAAGCATTCAATTGCAAGGTAAAGGCAGCCAACATGCACGCCAATCTTACTTAACTCTAATGTGTAAAATGTTGCTGGCCGTCCGTTCTTGCGTTCCATTAAACTTTTACTGGCATTGATGCACTGTGTGATGATCGTTTCAAGAAAAATACTTATTCATGACATTGTTCTTGGTTTGCTTAGATTAACTGTAAGACCATTGAATGGTGTTTTATAAGAAGACCTGAAGAGCAAACAGTACAAGCGATCAGCATGTTCGTTTATTTTCTGGCCTTAATACGTACACGTACACACACATAATAAACGTAAACTGTGGGTGTGTTGGTTGCATTGAAATAACTTTCTAGTTAGATTTTATTATTATTATTATAGTTGTTATTGTTGTTGTTGCATAATCAACAGTAACAACATCAACAACCGTAACAATCGCGACAAAATATAAGCATTTTCGTTTAAGGAAATCTTCTCAACGCAATATCAGAGTTTCGTGGCCATTGCTTTTGTTTTTGTGTGCTCCTCGTAAACAACGCAAGATGAGCCCTACATTGAATTTCTCATTGCGTTTACAGCTATCACATCCAAAGTGTTTTGTTCCAAGGTAGTCATTGAAACGCAAAAGATAAAATAGCCGTAGCTCAAATCAGGGATACCCACCATCACTATTCACCCGCAAAATGCAGCACAATATAGTTCAAGCTGCAGTCGAATCTTTCGAGATATTTCCTTTTTGGCAGGTTTTGAAAATTGACCGAATTGACCGTTAACTTTGACTGACTTCATAAAGCTCACATTATAAAGTTTTGAAAGTGGCCATAGTGTAGAAGGTCACCTTCATGTACCAGCTATGGGACTTCTTTCCTATAAACCTTTTGCAAAGGTTCGTGATGTAGAGAGTCAGAGTTATAGACATGAACATAAACACGTGGTTATCATATATGTTACTATGAATCGAAAACAATGGAGCATTTTAAGAAATTTTTGGCAAAAATTTGACTGATTTTTGTACAATATTCAATTTTGTTCAGATATATTGTAGGAAGTGATTGTTTGTACCAAATTCCAAGTTAAACTCATTCTTGTGATTGTGAGCAAGAGCGACATTGCAGGCGTGATCATAAACCGATTTTGGTTATGCATTTTCACACACAATGCATATGAGCACAAAAAATTTCGTAGCAAGTTTCATTTCAATACCCTTACCTCAATGACACGGCCAACGACTTAATCGAGAACTCAATGCTGAACATATATGCGATTTTGTACTTTATGTGGTGTTTCACTCCCCCTGAGAGGTGCAAACGTTTGCACAAAACCAATTGTGACGTGAACATGAATTTTTTCAAGCAACATACCAAGTTCTAAACTAAATATATCTCAGTTATTACGCACTTGTTTCTTTGAAGACTCAATTTTTTTTTCTTTTTTTTTGTTGCTAAACGTAAATGTCGTTGCATTAGGTTTATGGGGGCCCTCCTGTCGAACTAGTTCATAATTCAATACAATCATAAATGAACCTATACAACAATGCTAAAGTACTTTATTTTGTAAGATATTGATTCAGCGGGTGGACGCAACATTTACATCATTGACTTTTCAGATTCACTGTGTTCTACAGGAAAACACACAAAACACTTGCTACTCGAAGGCAGTTGTTCAGATAATTAATAAGGTTGGCAATATTTTTCGGACATCTCGCAGATTTTCTCATGCCAAATATATGTGTTTGTAAATGATTAAATATAACGATGATGGTGTGTGTGATGGCAACTTTTGGACAAGCTGACTGGTAGCATATATTGGGTGATGTAAGCCACTCGCACACATGTGTGTGTGTGTATGCGGCGACATAAACAAGTGGCACCCAATTAAGCTAAATTTATTCAACAAGATATTCTTCAAGTTAATTGGCAAAAAATGCCATTTTCGTACAACATTTTTTTCTTCGTTCACTTTGGAATAATATAAATAAAACACATGGCTTGACATGCCAAGCTAGCAAAGCGAAGACATTTTATGGTAATAAAAACTAAAATATACAAGAGCGAAATGAAACAAAATGGCATGACAGACAGTACACAACAACAACAACAACAACAACAACAATCGCACTAAGTAGTCACGCTAAACGCGACTCTAAAAACCAGCCAATAAACAAACACCAGCCTGGAAACGTTTAATATGTTTTAATGAATTTTAAAATTTTTATCTCTTAAGTCAAGCAACCACCACCAACCATCACGAATACTCTTTTAACGGTTGACAGCTGTATTGTGTTGAAATACTTTTACTTAATTTATTTATTTATTTATTTATTCACTCAGTGAGGCAGGCAGGCAGTCCGGCAGGCAGCGCCATTTATCAAAATTTCAAATGAATTTTCACATTAACGTGAAAGAAAATGTCTAACAATTGGACCTAAAGTGACTGCATGGAAGTACGTATTGTTAACAAGAAATCTTGTTTGTTGCGTATCTTAAAGGGTTTCTTTTAAATATAAGTCACACAACTCCTATACACGCGCACATAGATACTAACTTTACAAAGTCGAAATTTTTGGAGTGAATCTCAAATTTGTGACCAAAATCTGGAACATAATTGCCTAGTGTTGAATAACGCGCCGTGCATATAAGAAACCAATGCTTTAATCAATACTCAGATATCGATACGATGTTACGAACGTGGTCATGGGGCATTTGGAAGCATAATCGAAGTGTTACAATACCTGGAAGAAAAATCGTTGTTTAAAAGGTTCAGTTTTTCTCTACATTTGTTTTCTTTCCTCAACACTCTTGCCGACAAATCATTTTACATTCATATAATTGGATTTCTACCAAGTTGAAAAACTGATTTTTTCAAAACAATGTCACGTTTAATCCCGTAGTATTCCTTCACAAGTGTCGAAGTTTTAAACAGCGCACGTGTATTTCATACGTTAAGTATGCTCTACAACTAAGTTTTAAAACGGCACTTTAACGCCTATAGGGGGGCAGGCAAAACGGGAGTAATAGTAACAATAATGCAAGACCTCTTGCCGCCAACACTTTATGCAAACGTTCTTAAAACAACCCGATGTCGCTTGTGCTGTTACTTTATTTTTACGAAGCAAAACTTGAAATTTATTATGCGAAAAAGTGCGAAATTCATTTTGGCGCTTAAGCATCCTCTTCGTGTGTGTCTTTCTTTTCGTTCATTCACGTTTCCTCTTTTGCTGTTTTTCCAGCCGGTGTCAAAAAGGCTAGGTGGTGATGATACTACAATGGTTGCCCCTGTATGTGTGTGTGTGTGTTTGCGCGTTAGCCTTATACATGCATTGGAAAAAGTGCAGAAGTATATAAATTAAAGTATATAAATTAATTGAAGTGGAGAATGAGCCATAAACTTAATGGGGACGCATGAAATGAAACAAAATTTAGGCGATAATTTTACGTATTGCACCCGCTCACACATACACACAGAGACTCCTTTACACAATACATAGAATATATAGAATCTAAAATAGACTGTGGAAGGTGGCACGTTCCGAAAAAGTTTACAATAATTTTAGGGATGCCTGTATTGGATATAACCGACACACGTACATTCTCACTCATTCTTCGCGTACATCTTCTTTCCTTAACAGCGAGTACACGTATGTCGGTATATGTACAATATTATGCAAAAAAAAAAAATTAAAAGTTTTGCTGAGAAAATAAAAAAAACCGTTTTTTACAATACCTCTGTGCGAGATGTTCTATGATGTCTTTATGTGTTGCCGAGTTTATTAACGCAGCTGTGACTTTTTTGCTACTTAAGGGATTTAAAAGTTTTCAAAGCGTCAAATCGTTTTTCTCTCATCGTCTGACTGTTTTGCAAAAACAACATTTTAGCATTTTTCTTACTCACAACTAGTACGAAGTTCTTCACACACACGCTTGCATTTAAACTCCTACAGTCTTTTATCAACTCTTTGATGAAATTGTTTTCTTTTCCTTTTACTGTGCATACGGCACAATTCATTTATCTAATTGAGGCAAGGTTACGTTTATGCGAGAGTCTATTAAATGCGTCAGTCCATCTACTACACCAAGAAAAATTCATGAAAACAAATCATGTTTGTCTGTCTGTCTATATGTTGAGTCCTACGGACTGTGTATAAGTAAAGTAAAATTTTGTAAAAGTGAGCAAATGTGTAAAAATGGTGAATTAGAGCTATTTGCTCTCATTAAAGTGAACTTTCGCGGAGGAGGAGAATGCACCGGGTACGCAAAATTCGAACTAAACTAAAGAGCTGAACTTGCTGTACTTCTTTAAAACATCACTGCACATATGTGTGCGTATTTTTTCACCACTGTATTGTGTTTTCGTGCAATGACTGTTGTTGGTGCCGTGTGCTGTTCGAGTAATAAATCACTTGGTCTTGCACTATATCCATGTACAGTCATTCGCTAACTCCATTTTTGTGTCGTTGCTGTTGTTGTTGTTGTTGTCGCTGTTGTTACCCCACATGTCGCAATGCTGATGTATATGCACTTAAGTACAGTGAAACCCGATTATAATGTCATTACAGCATAGTCGCCTTGAAGCCTCGAGCAATGTTCTCTGTATTAGAAGCCTCCCATACTTGCTATCGTTAGAAACGATTTTCACTGTGTGTATATTCATATTCGACACTATTACTGATATTGCAATTGCTGCTGTACTTTATAATGTGATACGCAGCATAATGTGTTTTTTTGTCTCCGCTTATACGTTACATTTATATGTTACTTTTGTATAACTTTTTACATAAATATTCATGCATAATGTGTTCGGATATCTCCACTGTGAAAATAACGGAAATACCTATATGTCAATACTTTGCGTAGTAAAAGATATATACGAGAACCCTTTAGACTATGTATATATGTACAGTCTCATTATGCCAATTCAGACGCTTGCTTATAGCAATTCCGTGCAGTCTATATATAACCTTACTTTGCTTATAGGTTTCCTTCAAAATGTGTCGAGTCAACAGAAACCAATTCCACACTAAAACGATTCTCTTCTACGTTTTGCTTTCAGGTAATGGCCAATATTATAGCATAAAGAGCTACGAGGAACCATTCATGTGTTGCTTATATAATCGTTGCGTCGACGGACGAAAGCATGATCTTTAATAGGAACCAATTTAATACATTTTATTATTATCTTGAACATCACAAGTCGGCCTAATTTCATTGCAGTCCGTACATAACATAATGGGATCATCTAAATCGCAGTTCTTTGGTTCGTTCATGAAAGTCAGTCCTTTGTACATTTAACCCCTTTTGCTATTATTGTATATTATACTGCTCTGAACTGTGCTATTTTTGCAGTGTATTCCGTTGTTATATTTCCATACATTTTATGCACCATTTGTACAAACTTTGATTTCACAAAATACATATTAAAAGCATACAATATAATGACAATAACAACAAGTATTGCTGCAGTATATCTATACAGTTTGGTATCCGAGAGTGATGCAGAGACGCAGACCTTTAGCTAAATTTATCAGCCAACATAAAATAGTCACGCGCATTAGAGCCAATATTGTTCTAACTGTTTGTTTTAAATTTTGACCTCTGATAGGGAATTAAGTCGTTTTTTATTACAATAAACAAACAGCAACATATAAATATACATTCACATTTTTCATTTCATTTCATTCATGTTTTAGCAACATTCCCAGTTCCTTTTATATTCCTCTTTTTTTTCTAAACCACACGTGGTTGAAGGCTATATTGAGTTTGTGCGTATGTTTGTAACTCATACACGGAAAATCCACACCCACTTTCAATTACACCGATTGATTCAAATTCAAAATTCCGTCTGTCTGTTCACGTAAACTTGTGCGCAATCTGGTCGAATTTTTTGAGGTATTTTAATGAAATTTGGTACAAGAACATGTATTGGACAAAGAAAAATCTTTTCAAAATGGTTTGAATGAATGATCGAATCATTTTTGGAACCCCTCCACATATAAGCTGGTGTTATAATGGAAAATATAGCAAAAAACTTAATTATTAATATTTTTTAACGAAAATGGGTAAAAAATAATCAATTGATTTAATATTTAGCTGTGCCAAATTTCTATCCGATGGGACCATTTTTAGAACCCCTTTCCGCATAATTGTATTTTACGAAGTAACTTATATGACAGTGCCACGCGTACAACAAAACTAATTATAGAATGATTTAAGGAGCTAAATAGTGTGGGAACTTACATGGTCAGGCATGACCGTCTATAACATTTTCACTTTTTATATATTAGACAGAATCGAAAAATCTCTTACAGCCCAAAAATGAATACAGAAGTTGAAATTTCTTTAGTGTGGAATTCCATCTTTGAGGAAAACTATACTACTGATGTCTGTTAGGACATCAATTATTTGCCTAAGAAAAATATACCTTTTCTACTTGCATTGCGGTAAAATTTACACATAAAATATAAACGATATTAATTCATTTAATACGTAAAAAAGAAAAGCGGAAAGACGCTACACGCGCTGGGAATCAAACATGGATGGGCAAATTGCCGATAAATAATAACTTGTGTGAAAGTTGAAGGACATTCGAACAGCTGCAGGATCATAAAAGTATGTGAGTATGTAGATTTATTATTTTCTGTTCGAAGCATATATTCCTAAAAGCAAATGTTCCACTTTTTCTACACACAGCAACATATATATATTTACACAGACAGACACACCACCACTAAGATAACTTTAGACTTAATCCTCATATTCAAGTGCGTGCAACATACAAGTATTGTATAAATGAAATGAAATCAAATTAAATTACAATTGTATCACTTGTATTTCATGGGGTGGATAAAAGGGCGTACCTTAACATTTATACGTATAAAACGACAACAACAATAAGCACAAGGCATTGAATCAATTGTGAGAAGAACACTTGAGCAACATTCATTAAAGAAAACGCAAAGCTAACGAGTTGCGAAAGCCGGAATACAGGTTGCCTCAACAACAATGGCGCACACACACAATGCACAATGCAATAACAGAAAACTAACCCAATCTTAAATACCCTCCACAAACGGTGAGAGTGGCAAGTTTCTGATTTCGTCCTCTAAAAATGTAAGTATACGGACTAGCTCTTAAGTCATGTTTTACGCCAAGTATGACTTTTTATAAATTGTAGGCGTGTTAATTATCCAACCATGCCAATTTTTGACGTAACGGTGGATGACATAATTATAGGTTTGTGTACAAAATTTCAACTTTAGCGGGCAATTTTTGTGGCGTATAGAGAGATTTTTGTGGATTTTATTGGGCGAGGCCCTTGACCGATTTTGCCCACTTTAAATACCGATCTGCATGTAGAATCTAAAAGTGTTTGTACAAAATTTCAGCTCAGTATTTAAAATTTTGCGACTATGAGAGACGGACGCACGGACATACATGTCTAGGTCGACTTAGTTTTTGATGCTAATCAAGAATATATAAACTTTGTCTCTAACGCCTCCTGGTTATTGCAAATGAAATGACAAACCCAGTGGAGTGTACGAAAAGTAATTTCAATATAGAGTCACGAAGTAGTGCGAAAGAGTGCGAGAGTTACAAAAATAACTAATTTCTGCGCACAAAACTCTGGCAATGGAAATGTTGTAAATCTGTCAATTAAATTACCCGTAGGGAGTGCGTGCATCTTTATTTTTTGTGCGTTCTGTTCTTGGGGTAAGGGGGAGAATATTCGTATAATAGATTGCATTTGTAGGTGAAGATTTCGCGTTTACCAAAAGCTAAAATATTTTCCAGGCTGCGATGTTCTGTGCAACTAATAAACTCGTGCTACTCAAACGTATATTCCGTGCATTCAAGCTGCTTGAATAGAAATTGCATATTGAATTCAACTTCAACTTGCAACAACAATCAGTAACGTGACTCTTATATACATTCAGGTAGCTAAGCATGATTGGGTGTAACATTAATATTTACCTTCTTAAACCTGAAGTATGTACAATGTTTTGGCTTCGAGCTTTGCAGGAATTACTACACTCTGTAAACTGAAATGAACTGTACCGAAATCTCCTTTTTACACCTATCATCGTAATGCGGGGGTATATTGGTTTTGTTCCAACGTTTGTAAGTAGCAAAGCGCTTTACTCCTGACATATGGGAGATTCACCACGCCCTGCATAATCAGGCGAAATTTGCTTTATATTCTTTCTTAAACTAGTAGGCGTGACTCATCTATGCATAACATATCATAACATAACGGATGGGTGCGAAAATGGTTAATGATGGTAGGTGTCCTAGGGTTGTACTTACGTCCGAGTAGTAAGGGGTGTTTTACTTGTTTTTATTGTAGTTCAAGGCCTTCTCCTTAAATAGGTTTGCATACGAATGTTTTGTTTAAAAATGTAAGTTTGCGCTTTTTTGTAAGAGGGAATTTCCCGCAGCTAACCCTAGAAGCACAGCGCGCGTTTTGCACGTTTTTTTATTTTTATTTTTATTTTTTTCTGAATAGACCGTTAATGAAAAAAGTGTCACTTTATTGTAGAGGATGAAAGGTAAACGACGAGTGTGAAAGGGTGCAAAAACTCAAAAGTTACTTATTCCCTGAAATATACACTAAAGTTATATTTCCTTTGTCCAAATCTTTGATCCTCAAAATAAACTGATGCTTATAAATTATGGGCGTAGTCTCATATATATATTTTTTACTTGAAATATTGAACTTGTTTATTTTCAATTTAATCGTTTCTTTCTCATTCACATTTTTTAAGAAAACAACGAAAATTTATTTAGTTTTTGTTAAATATTTGGTGAGCGTGGTTGATCCGCCTCATTTTCGGAGCGACCCTGCGCAGCACGAAAATTTTATCTATTACAGTTTTTTAATAGAACGAAACACAAAGCTTAAAAAATCCCACAAAAAATTGGCCCTTCCGCGTGTCCTTTGCCGAAATTCCATAACAACCTACGATCAAGAACAATATTTGTGCCATCTATAGATGGCGACTGGAAATTTTTTTATCACAGACAGACAGATAGATGGGCATGAAAAATTATCGATTAGCACCTAATTCTGAAACGAATAATATATAATCGACATATAATATATATGTGGTCTCCTTCTGGGTGTTACAAACGGTGTGACAAAGTGAGTGTATTCCCAATGGTGGATGTAAAAAGATACTAGTGCATACTTTTTTCCATCATTCACGATTTTTCTCTCTGTACAATTTTTACGCCACGACTTTTGCGATAGTTCGATGATATTTTGTATATAGATATGTTTTGGTCGAAACACGAGCCCTATTGCAAGTTCTGGCGCATATAGCATTAAAGTTGTTAAAATAATTCCAAATCATAGCTCTGTTGATGTAGAGCTTTACATAAACATTTTTTGCGAGTGTGACTGTGTTGTTTAGTTTGTACAGGTATAGAAAATTGAGAGACCTATTTATGTGTGGAGGGTAGAAGGACAGCATAAATGCATAAGTACAGCTGTAACAGGAAACCTCCCCTTCTCGATAAGTTTGTGATTGGTTTGAAATTGAAGACGATGGTGAACTTTTTCATCTCGGCCTGATACTCCATATACTACAAGCGCACACATACTTAATAAACTTGTGCTTGCGTATATGCGCAATTCACACAATCAGGCAATCAGATTTTAATTGCTTTTATGTGGTTTGGAATCGGCATCATCTAAAGGCGTGCATGCCCCCTAAATTACATTCAATGCCGAACTCGCATTACAAACGGAAGTTATCTTATGTTTGTGTATGATTCAGACGTAACCTCTTCACGCCACCCTTCTTTCGCACATTATCAGCAACTTGCACCGAGAAAATAATTACACTCCAATAAAATTGCATATGTGTGTGTATAGTGTCAATGTGTATGCATTGTGCAGATGTGTGTGGTATGGTAAGTGTACAAGAAAATTTAATTTTCCACAATTGTGTGATTGTGCGGTTTTTGGTGGCTTTGCAGTGCTACAATAGCAATTGCTGTGCAACACTTTTGCACACGCCGCGGGACTTTTCTTAATCTTACACCTTTCACAAATCAATTCCAGTTATTTTCATCTCTCATTTTAGTGAATAATTTTATTCACGATATGTGACAAAAAGTGTTTGTTGTCCATAGCCCTACTTTTCTTTAAAGCACTACAACCTCCACTTCATTAAGCGCGAGTGCGTGTGGATGTAAATGTACACGTTGTAGAAAAATATCATGTTCCCAACGTTGTTTTTTTTTTTTAATTACAGTGATGGAACGTTGTAATTACCCATTTCGTGTTGTTTGTAAACATGAGGCCAACATTTTTCTGATAAGATAATGTATTATCATTTAAACATCAGTTCTTGAGCAACTTTTAACATTTGTACAGAATTAAAAAATTATAAACACACACACACACAAGGCAATAAACAAAGACGCGACTCAAAAGTCTTCCAAAATGTACTTAGAAACGTGTTAAGTCGTCCTTGCCGAAAAACAGGTGTGCAGTGTATTAATTTTGTGCAAGTATTTGTAGTTTCAGGTGAGGAGCGATTTTAGTCATCACAGCATATAATACAGAAACTGAGACAACACTCATGGAACGGAATCTTCGCAGACACAAAACTTACGCCAAAATCATTTACCTTTAATGGTTCTTCATGCTTCCCATTCAGCACTCTTGCTTGAGAGAGTAAAGCATTTTTAGCCAAAATATGGCAAAAAAAATAAAATATTTTACAATTTGGGTTGAAAAAATCAATGGCCTTTATCCCGAAGCTCATTGAAAAACCGTCAAATTATTATTAATAGTCGTTATCTTCAAAATACTTGTTTCGCTTTTAAAATGAGGAAATACGTAACGGGTCCCTTCGAAACAAGCACAACGTTGCAGCATACGTATATTCATCATCTGCACTACTCGATAGTAAGAATTAAGAATATATTATTATTCCGCATACTCATACACACACGTGAAATATTACCCGCAATCATTACAAAAGAAAAAACGAAAACTGGTTTCGAAAGTAATTTTCGGTAATTTCGCTGGTAATGGTAGAGTAAATTTTTTTATAGAAATGAGGGGCGGCATGAAATGATGGCAAATGTTATCATTAAACGACGTACCTATAAATACCCGTTAAACTGAATGTAAGACAAAGTGCACACGGACTTTGTTAGATGGTGGTGATGCAGTTGGCAAATGAAAATGAGGAATAAAAATAGTCATCAGGATAATTCGTTCTGGTACGATACAGCTCTTCTTCATTGCAGTGTGCAGCATGTATGGTTACTGAAGTATTGAGATTAAAGCACACAAGTAAAGAAACTAAGTTGGGTTTAGACCAAATCTTAAGTTCTCTCCACATCTACATATTAACAGTGAGCGTGATAGGTACACGATTGCGCCCTGCGTATATATTCGATCACACCCATATTTGGCACATCAATGGATGGTATATCAATAAATATATGTGTAAGATTTCAAGTTCACAGGTCATTGGTCAATTTTTGTGGTGGATACATATATTTTTATCGATTGTAGGCGTGGATCTTTAAGGAGCCCAATAGCTCAAAATTTACGACCGTTAGAATGCCAACAACAGACGGACACATGGACATAAATCGCCTCATATTTTAATGCTGATCAAAAATACATAAACTTTGTGGGAAATGGAATGACAAACTCAGTATACTCTCCATCTTATGTGGAGGGTATACAAACTGGTTCAATGTTGTTTTGTTGTTGTTTTGGTTTAAAGGTTGTCTTGAATTTTGAATTGCGCCTGCCTCCTAACAGTTTATTATTACTTGCCACATACATACAAATGCTTTTTATTATCTTGTCCTGAGTGCACCTTTTAAATGTAACATTTGCCAAAAGATATCGTAAAGAAGAAATATGTGCAAAAACACACGCGTCATGTTTCTTGAAAGGCATTAGTAAAAAAAGAGTTAAAAAGTTATATTGAACCGCTGCTTACGGTAGCAATGGTTCATAACTTAAGAAAATTTCGTGCGCCTTCAATCGTTGACTGTAGTAGTGCGATTGCATTCCAACTTTCAGGTACACACATTCAACCGAAAAACACATACCGAAGCCGAACGTCGTATCTACGCTAAAATATGCCAAAGTTTAGTTTTTTTTAATTAGTGCTCATTAATTATAAATAATAAATATCGTGAAAAAAATCGCTAAAACATTAGAATTGTACTTAAGATCGACTTTGCCGGTTATATTAATTGACGGTAATACGTTTTTGTCTCTTATATTTGTCATTTGATAATATTAGCCACCACCTTAGTGACGGGGGTACACTATCTGTTTCATATCGTTTTAGGAATAAAATTTCAATCGATCTAGTCGCGTACATTTGTGGGTACACAGCACTGGCAATAAGGCGATTCCTACGTGGAGCACAAATAATCCCGTCTGTATTTTATTTAATTATTATTCCAAATGCATTTATTTGATGAAAAAGTCATAAGATTTATAAAACGAACATGCGTACGCTTTTAAATCAAAACTTTGAATAATAAAAATATTTTTTACATAAAAATGACAAAACAAACTTAAACAAGTAAGAAAATTCAGTTTGGCTTAGATTTCCTCTTAACTACGCCGCCACTGTGTGACCAATTTAAGTTTTATAAGGATTTTAACAACTAACTAATAACCTATGAGAGATTACAAGCACATATAATTTGTTAAGTGTACATACATATATCTCAATAAAAACGGCGTCTAGTTGTTCTTTCATTGCAACAAAAAGGCGGCGTTTAAGTAATCTATGCAGAGAAATCTCGTCTTAATCTATAAAAATGACCATTACAGAAAGCCAACAGTGGTGGCTGCACAGTGTGCACATATGCTTCTTCTCTGATAATATTTTTTCAACTTCAAACATCATTCCAACGAAAAGCATAAGAGGAGACGCCAAAGACAAATTAAACGAAATATATGTACACATAGACATGGACATGATGATGGAGGATTGAGTGTTTTGTAATAAAATAATGCAATACATTAAAGAAATCATAAAGTTACAAAATTATCTACCACCCCAGCATTGACGGTGAAAACACGGAGTGCAACAGAGGTTCATATTAAATTGCACACGTAGGGTATGTCAGTTAGATAATTGGAGTGATTAAGCCTCAACCTTACCCTTCTAAGGGTAAGAAATTCAGATTCCTCTGTATCCACATATTTCAAGGAAGCAAAGGTTTCTGATGAAAATTTAGTTTCAGTTAACGAATATTGAAAATAATTGTAGAATTCAAAGAATGTGAAATTCTACGAATAACTTATTCGCATCTTTCCACTGCTCCATAAGTAATTAAATAGTCTCTGTGTTCATCAAAACGAAAATATGTATATGTTGTGCCTTTTACATACCTCCCACAAAAGTGCGGGAGTATTATGTTTGTCACTTCATTTGCACCGTACAGGGGGAGGCGTTTTAGACCCGATTATATACATTCTTGATGGAGACATTCAACTGAAACTTTGTACTGACATTTTTAGTTTCTGAACGCAGGTCGCTATTTAAATTGGGTAAAATCAGTAAAGGGCCAGGCAGACAATCCAAAAAATTTGCCACCACAAATTTACCTCTGAAGAGAGTGTGTACCATTTGTACGTAGATGCGGAGGGTATTTAAGGTTTGCTTAAGCCAATATTAGTTTTTTACTCGTTAGAGGTAAACTTTGAGCGTTATAACCAAGATTTATTATAAACAGTCCATACGGCCACGTTTACTTGTCGTTCTCTTTCTCATACGCAAAGGGATCTTTGTTTTTTTCTTCACGTAAACAATCTACATTTTTGCCCTTGCCAGCCACCGTTCACATGCCGAACAGTGTAGGAGCAGCAAGTATCGATTAAGCGGGTTGTTGCTTCACTAATAATGTAGCATGAACTTATTTACAACATGGTCTCACCCTTTCTTCCTACTTTCATAGGCTATTGGTACGTCTATGCGCTGTAATGGAGTAAAATAAAATAAAATAAAATAAAATAAAACACGCACCGAAGCACATTCATCCCTCGAGATATATTGCTTATTTGGTTAGCAATAATTCTTGGGCTAAAGAAATTGTATTCCGCACTGTTCTGTGCTGAACTGCGAGAATAGAAATTTTGCGTCTACGTTGTCTGTGCGCCCTGACGATGATGATGATGATGCTGATGAGGTTACTAAAGAAGATGCTGCGTTCGTTTGGTGGTAGCGGGGATAATGGTAACTCTCACTCTCAGTGCCGCCTGTTATATTGTACAATATAAACACTGTAGCGAATCTTTTACTTTATTTCATTTCTCCTCCACATTCAATACAAAATATGTAGAGACGGCTGGAGGACAACAAATAGAAAGTTTATATAATATGAATTTGTTGTTGAACACAATTTTCGTACAATGGTATCGTTTGAGTTTGGTTTGTACAAAAGAAACGCATTCCTTGAAATATTTCATCGAAATGTGTCCCTAGCGTAACATTAAATATCTAAGGAACGCATCATACATAGAGACGCACTTTGTTAGGTGTTTGGCCTACCATCCACTGCCCGAAATACAAACACAAAGTACTTTTTCTTTTTTATTCCATTTATATATAAAAGTTTGCAAGT
This sequence comes from Ornithomya chloropus, assembly GCA_963971445.1. Classification (NCBI taxonomy): domain Eukaryota; kingdom Metazoa; phylum Arthropoda; class Insecta; order Diptera; family Hippoboscidae; genus Ornithomya; species Ornithomya chloropus. The sequence continues at coordinate 23,533,895 of OZ020529.1, forward strand.
TTGTAAAGAATTTTCAAAATGTTGCTTCTAAGCAAGTACAGGAACACCTACAGAAAAAAGAATAAACGAAAATTAACTTTTGCATAATTTGTATTGTGCCAAAACGCGAAACGCCAACAAAATGGAAAGCGTCCCAAAGTTTACGTGCAATAAATCTTCAGTTAATTATAAACGAGTATTAACTCATGCGCGAAACATAATTGAAGCATGCCGAGTGTTAAGCTGAGGGCGGTCGCTTCATTGCACATGCATACCCACACATACACTTGCGTAGCCATGTTCGAAATTAAAAGAGTACTTGTGTGTCAGGGTAACAAGTACGAGTAATTATATTTTATGAGCTTTATTTGTCATATTCTCTCCACTCTCATGAGTGTATGCCAAAAGATAAAAACTCTGTTTGTGTTAAGTTTTATTTACATGGACAACTTTATGTTGGAAAACTTTTCTTCTCAGTCATCTTTTCTGTTCGTTTTTGGCTTTTGTTTTTGGGAGCTAGCATAAATTGGTGATGTGTGTATAGAAAGCATAAATTTCTTTGGAATAATTCATGGTGATAAATATTTTTAATTGCTTTGAAAAGTTTTTCTCCTCTTTCTGTTTTCTAAACAAACGTTGGAGTAGGTTTCGCTACTACTGGCAAATTGTTGTGTGTTGCACGAAGGATATTGTATATCAAAATTTTTAGTGATTGCCATGCCAAATGCTCGGTGCCGCTTTATTATTTATGTGGTTTCAATATAGGACATAAAAGCGGCAAAAGAGCCATCGTCTCAATCTCGTACAAAAAGAAGTCTAAAAAATTATGAAAATTAAATCTGTAGCCTGTGTTCGCTGGTTGATGGATAATTTCTATCAGTCATTTAAACTCACACTAATGTAACAGAACTACCGGTAATACCGACATTCATCTTCACAAATTCTAAATATTTTGCGTATGTGCGATATGATATGATTTTGGGTTGCTTGTACAGAATTACGTTTGTGACGTTTAGTTAAGCACTTATGTTATAAGAACTTATATTATATTATACTAATCGAAATGGACGTATTTTGTTCTTTTTTAAAAGAATTACTTACATATGTAGGTTTCACATCCGCTAATCAAAAGACTTGTAACCCTCAAGAAAAAGACCACACATGGGATTCATATTCTTACAATAACAATACCCTGGTGTGGGTAGTCTAATGATGAAGCACTCAAGCTCTGTGCCTACCACCAAGAAGACTTTGCTTCTAATTTTTTTGGGTGTGCTTTTAACAATAATTATTCTGAAACTTTAAGCAAATCCTTAATACAGCCTTTTACTTGGATTTACGTGTAGTTGTAAGAAAAAGTTGTAAGAATAGAATGCAAAATGAAGCCGACATCATTTGAAGGTATGCGTGCAAAAGGAAACTTCTCCCCGAATATAAAACTAACAATGAAGCGTGTAATTAGAGCCTTTGTATGTTAAAGTGTAGTGAAACTCACACAGGAGTTACCCACGGAGTACGGTGGATCGTGGGCGAGGTCATAATGCAAATATTTCTGTTTCTACTTACTGCACTCTTACGCACAAGTAAGTGCGACCGATTTTACTATTTTACAGAGACACAAGAATGCAAACGTTGAATGGTTACTAGTTGTTGTTGTACAGTGAGTGCGTCCTTTAATCAATATTGCCAACTTTTCCTACCAACTGCATTTCAATAAATGTTCAATATACTTTATGCAGCTTCTCTCTGGATTCCGCCAACGCTTCGACAATGTAAATGTGCTTCAACTCCAATGTTGGGTGTCTAAAAATTTTACTACAACAACCCTTTGAAATTGATGTACATATATAAACAGAATGTGTTCATGTGTTGTAGTTACATATATGTATATATACAATACAAATATCACCCGATTTACGAAAGGATTTTTCTAACATCAACAATTACACGCATAAAGCATAGAAGTGGGAAGTAACTGCGGAGGGTTGTAAGCGTTGGTATTAAAAGTTGTTAGGTGGTGTTCGCATGTTTACGTGTACTTGTAAACGTCTATACGTGGAAGTAATTTACGCGTCGCAACGCATAATTACTTTACAAGTTCATTATAAACAAGCATAAATCTATAAAAAGTTAAATTCATGAAAAAGAAGAAAGCAGCTCCCTCACATCTCCCATACAGACTCCATGTGATATTTTCGTAGAACAATGGCAGAAATTAAACAGAGAAACACCTTGCTTCGTTCACTATATTACTAAGCTTTTATAACCCCACGAGTACTCGTAATAATGACGAGGAAAACGTCCAACTTTTACAAATTTTTAGGCTTTACATGCTTCAAATAATTTGTGAAAATTTTATTGGACTACTTGCGCGTATGTACTCCGTTAGGTTTTCAGGTATTTCTGCGAAATCTCTGAAAATAATGCGTTTTATTACAACAAGTGAGTGTTTTTAAGGACACAATGAGGACTGTTAGCTATTCAGTTCAATTTTACATTTAAATTTTTCATATTTCTCGCCACCACAGCTAAAAGCTAATGATAAATATTTACGAATGGGTTAAAAAAGAATCCGACTCTCTGCCGTTGTATAAGTTTTGCTGATGGAAAGCACTTTTATACCAAAGTTCAAAGCTGGGGACAATACATAACCTTGAGTAATATCCGGATATTTCCATGGGAGAGGCCAAAATTGGTTAAATCTAGCACCTCTTTGTATCCATTGGAAGAGCGGAAATGGTTAAACCAAGAACAGTTTAAAATTTCATTTTTTACTTCTGAGAGGTTATTGAGTTTATCGTTTCTTCTTCTTTCTTGTTACCTTCATAAGGATGGTTTTTAGAGACTTAATGATGTGTAATAATGAAGAGAAGGTAATATCTGAAGCATCAATCAAAAATCAATTTTATGGTTAATGTGACACCCATTCAAAGTAAACATTATATTGGGTGTCGCGTAAAGGAATGTTTTGTTTTATAGCGTGGTACGAGAATAATCAACGCTAGGCACTACAATGTAAAGTACATTTGTTGTCTTTTCCATAAAACTATTCTTATCATTTTTCTCATCGGCTTTACATTGCGCTGCTTAAGAAATGGCAAAACTAAAATGAATGCCAGCCTGGGTTTTAATTATCAATTCACCAAATACTTGTTTAAAGAAAAGAAAATGGAGAAGAAAATATAATTTTAATTGCTTTTATAAGTGAAGCGCGTGGTCTGGGGAGAGTACACCATACTAAAACTTAAGTAAGAACGTACTTTTCCATAGCTTAAGGTGGAGTGAAACTCGCTCCACTGGTTGTGTGCGGTTTTTCCTCCCATACACTGCTGTGCCGTGGAGTGGCAGCCAATTAAAGGCACAACATAAATCCAGCTGTGACTTGTTTTGGGTGTATCCGCCTTAAGGCCCACATTCCTATAATTTCTGTACGCATTGTTTTGCGCTATTTCTTTCTACATTTTTTGCTGAGGCAATCAATTTTCTAAAGATTACAGAACGGGAGGAACGGAGCACAGAACAGCATTGCTGTAAGCAGTTTAATAGTAATCAATGGTTGAAGATGTATATTGCAGCCTGCAAATGCTTGCGAATTCACTTTAAGCGTTAAATGGAAACTTTAATTTCAATTCATTGCAAGAGTAAGAGTACAATAATAGCACTGGCAACTGCACTGGCGAAAATCTTTTCCATTTGGAGGAAACCTTTGAATTTCTTAAATTAATCACAAAGCATTACAGTGACGCATTGAATGAGAGCAAATTGTATATTTTATCGACATGAAAATAGATGTTAATCTAAACACCTTACGTATAAGTGATTAAGTGTGAAAATGCAACAATTTATGTTTCACTTTTCCTTCAATTGGAAAGATTGATTATTTTTTAACTAAAATTAGTGTCCAGTGAAAATTTTCCTGCTTAAAAAAAAAGGGCAATCAAAAACGCATTGCGCGATATTCAGGCTTGGTTTTATACATCCCATAAAAGTGATTAAAATATTGCACACACTCGCTTAACACTGCTTGAGCACAACACTTAAACTCATTGTGAGTGCAACTCAAGTTAAAGTTTTCATAATATTTGATATCATTACCAAACGCGTCATCTCAGCTCACACAAATTGAGTGTTGGTTCAAACTTTGTCTTGCTATTGAAAGTGAATACATCGGTCAAACGACGATTATGAATTACAAAAGCTACAAATCTGAAAACTATCTATGGAATCATTCACTGTGCCTAGTTTCTTATTTGCGTTGAATGAAATCAGACTAGGGCGCACACAGAATGGACAAAAATAAGCTACCTAAATAGATGCATTCATCGATTTGCTAAAAGCGGGCACAGACACGCCCACAATTTACAAAATTGACCTTTTGGTACAGAATTCAGCCTTTAGGTTGAAGTGTAACGAATAGTTTAGTGATCACAATTGTATGCATGCCACTTCCACTCCCACGATTCGCGAATAAATGTGGAGAATATGTAGGAGCTGACCTAAACATAATTCCATTTTTGTTTACTTGTTTTGAAATCGGGTAATTAAGCACAAATTCCCAAGAGATCGAAATATAAAACAGAAATGATGTCTGCGTGCGTGTGTACGTGAACACCACCACTACCAGTCTGAAGATCATTATAAATAATTTCGAAATGTAATTTAAACCAGATTAAGATTTATAACATTTGCTTTTAATTTAAGCAAGAGATGATTGGTTGATAATAAATTTTCACAATGGAAGATGTTAATAAATGTCAGGAGATGAATAACAGGGTGTACATACATGTTCATGAATCTCTATTTTTCTTACTCTTACTCTTCCTAGTTATGCGTGCCGACGACTTTACTTGCTAACTTTGCCACTTTGCGTCTCATCCCGAACACAATGTATTGCATTGTTTTTGCAGTTCAGTTCATTTCAGCTCAGTTCAGTTCAGTTGTAATGGTATTGAGAGTCGAGTTCAGTGTTGCTCGAGCGTATGCTCATAATTTCTAAAATTGTCTATGGTGTGTAAAATTGTTCTTGTTGCTGCTGTTGTTTAAATTTTGTTATAAATACATACATGCTATCTAGTATTGCTCAGCTTTTGGGCAACATTCATGTTGCTGTTGTTGTTGTTTTCGTTATATAGGTTCAAGCGAAGAGTTCGTAAAGCCTTTATGAAGCTTTCAAAGGCTCTGCGTGAATTTCATATAGCAGTTACATGTGCATGTGCATGTGTTTGTACGTGGATGTAAAGACTAGCCAGCCGCCTGGAGTAAAGATTTATGCAGTTCATATTCACATTTTATAAACGCCGCATTCATATGCTATTGTACTATTGTGTATATATGTGTGTGTGCGTATGCCCATGAATGTTAAATAACTGCCTATGTATGTGCATGAAAATCTATGACTAGAAATATGCTGCAGAAAACAGTTCAAGTTGGTAGCTAATGCTGTTGCTGTTGCTGCTGCACATGAGCACAATGATCATTAAGGTGATGATGATAAGCGATAATGATGATGTTGACCATTGTGCAAAACTGAGCGCATGTAGAATAGAGCAAAAGTTACCAATTCCTGTTGTAGTTGGTGTTTCTGCTTTTGCCTTTGGGATTTTGGCAGTATTTCGCATTTGCACACATTTGCATACACATGCTTGCGCAAATATGCATATCCATTATGGAGTATTTCTAAAGCTAGATATTGCTGTAGCACGCATACATCACACACTGGTGTGCACTGTGTGAGTCTTTCCCTACGACGCCCTTCCCTCTGCCTATAGTTAGTTATACAACTTGCACGAACGCATATACTCTGCAGAGGAGGAGAGGTCCAGAGATGGAAATGAAAATTTCTATTCATGTTTTTGGTTTAGTGTTGCAATCAGTTTCAAAATGTGAGTGTTTATATACACACATACACACATACACACATAAGCAGACATACATGCACACGCTTACGTGCACATTATATGAACGAGTAGGGGTTTTTTACGGCTTTTAGAGCATTACATATTAAGTTATTGTATATTAGGTGTTAAATCAGATAAATTTTCGAATAATACCGCATGCAGCACTTGGATTTCGCAATGATTAACAACGTGTGTAAGTGCAGCAGCACTTTACATATTTGCGCTTGCATACATTCACTCTTCGTTTCGTCTCGGACATCTTCTTCTCTCTGCTTCTGCTTTATAATGCATAGTGCCCTATACCATTAAGTGATTTAATGTATAAATAAACATAATTATACGACGTTTTTGATAAAGTCCGATCACTCTATTGAAAATCATTCAGAAACCAAGAACTTGGTGAATGCTCTTGTACCGTGCAGTTATTAAGTTGCTAAATAGTTGACACGAACATTTTTCTAATTGCAAATTCATTATTGGCACGCTACCTGGGTAACAAAGGGATATATATACATCCCCACAGGCGTTGTTTATTTTAAAGGAGTTTAGGACATATTGCGGCACATCAAAGAGGTTCAAACATATTAAAAAGGGACACTTTTCTAGATTTTAAAATGATTCAACGGGAAACAACAAAAAATGCTTGCACCATATTCCTAGATACAGATGCATGAAGAGAACAAAAGTCTAAGGATTTTGAGTGAAAGCTCATTTGCAGCACAAGATATCCTTAACGCGATCATAAGCTATGCTGTTATGTTGTGCGCCCCCAAGGGTTAAATTTGTGCCCAAAAATATTTATTACATCGGTATGCACAAAACTGTTGTACATAGTTGCCTTTTCAATACCGATAATTTACCGAAAACATAATAAACTTTTACCATACATATGTATCTACATGGAAATATGTGCAGCCTGTACATATGTACATAATAACGTTCGCTTTCCATGCCGACACCGAAAGAGATTGAAGGAAAAGCCATGAGATAGAGAGGGAGCATCAATAAGAGACAAATGTTTAAAAGCAATTTAGTTTGTGTTGTTGCTATTGTTTTTATTTGCTGTTGTGCTGTTGTTGTTGCCAGTTTGTTGTTTGGAAAATTTGTGTTCATAGAGATAAAAGTGCCAGAGCAACTTGTCATAATAAATTTTGCAACGATGGTCAGCATTTATATTTACAATATATAAACTCCAGCCTCTATATAAAGTATAAACGGCATTCATTCAAACCAACCGTACATGCACGAACGTGCATTGTTTATATATATATATGCGTCCTCTGTGTGCAAGTGCATGCACATACATGCATACATGCATAAAACAATAGCCTTTTTGATGCTATAAAATAATAGTGAAGTTTATGCAAATTTATGACACAGATTTACCACAACAACAATGGCAATAACACAACAACACAAGCGGCCTCATGAACAATTTATATTCATAAATACGTACATATTTATATAAATAAAAACTATATTTAATGAAGTGTGGCTGATAAAAATCTCCTGATATGAAAAACAGACGAATTTTTGCAAGATTTTAACTTTTTCCTATAATAGTTTATGCCTGCATTAAAATATAATAATGGTAATAATAAATATGGTGGCAACAATAACTTTAAAGCTTTAATGGGCGCTTTTCTTAATTTTTTTAAATTATTGACAATTTCAAAAAATTGAGCCAACCAGTCTTTTTGCGATCCATCTTGGCAGGAACGCCAAGGGAGCACATTATTGTTTGGAATGATGGATTAAATGAAAAAGCCTAAATGATTGAATAAATATTGAACGCAAATGTTAAACTTCAACTTAAGGCGGACAACCGGGCAGAACCACTAATACAATGTTCAGCTCAATGCTTGAACTTGGCAACACATTGTTTATCGTTCAATATTAGAATATTACCATTCCATACCACAAGAATATAACTTCGGCGTAACAGTTACTACTCTTTTAAGGCTCTACAATGAATTGTACAAATGCCCATCCGTACGGATACATGTTGCTTTATATCCCTTTAGTCCACCCTTATCTATCAGCATCATCTCTAGTCAAAATGTTTGGTTTTGAAACTGAAAGTAGAATATATCTCTAATCGGGAAATGCTGTTAGGGACTCTGGTCATAACTCAAATGGATCGGCGGTATTCACCTGCATACGTGTCTCAGTATATAAGGTTTATGCGTTCCTTTACTCTTGTTTACCCAATTATGTGCACACACGTTTATAGCGTCATGCATTCTTTACAGCCCCGATCACTTTTAACTGCACTTTCGCAACCTCAGAGCAAACGTCGTCCATTTAATTTTATGCTTTTTAAATCGGTCATATATCGGCCTCAAAGTATAAAAATCAACAAACAAACATGAAACGAATTACTCTGAAGCCATGCTGGTGAAGAAGAAGAAGAAGGAGAAGATGGCGAAGACGAAAGAAAAACAAAAACAAGTAAAAACTGTTATGGTCGGTCAAACCCATCGTTTAATATCCTACACCATGTTGATCCTTAAATCATGCTATACGAGACACTGCCATATTAGTCCTTTTTTAAAATGGAATTATAAAGAAAGTGTTTCTAAAAATGGTCTGACAGAGTCCAAATTTGCCACAGATATATGTGAAGCTCATCAAATTTGGTCGAAACATATTAAGAATTGCAATTTTTTGCCATATAAAAGCTTCCAGTATATTAGGGGAGATGGTCCGTTTCGATTTATTTTCAATAATGTTCCTTTTGTACCAAATTTCATCGAAATATCTCGGAAAATGCGCCCTGTGGTTTGCGCACAAATTTCCATGGAGAGGCGGACGGACATGGTTAAAACGATTCAGATTTTGATTCTGAATCAATCGATATAATTGTAGGTGGGTGCATCATTTGCCGGTTAAGAGTTACAAACATCCGCAAAAACTTAATATACCCTCTTGCCACATGTGGTGTAGGTCATAAAAACTATAAGAAGCAAACGTACATACATATACGTATATGTGTAAATGTGTACGAAAGTGCAAATAATACATAGACGTGCATGGTTTTCTTCAATCTTCTTCTCAAAGCTTGAAAAATTTATATTTATGCAGCATTTTTCGCTCACAGTTCCTTTACGTGTTTTATACTATTTCTGGTAAAGTGTTGGCAATTGTAGTTGTTACCGTAAATCGTATTATGAGTATGTGTTAAGATGTGAATATTAAACATCGTAAAATAAATTTACTTCGATGTTCTTGCAGCGGCTTGTTCCTTCCCTCTGTTAGAGCACTTCCACAAAGCCGGAGTTTTATTTTTCACTTCCTACGTAATCGTATAAAATGTTCTATTTTTTTTCTCCGAATATGTTTTAAGAGCGCAACAGTGTAACATTATACCAATTAAAGAATTTAATAAAATTACACACGAAAACGTTTCCAATTATTGGGTGGTTTACTGCATGAATATAAGTGTGTCGCAATTAGAATAAGTGCAATGTTTGCAAATGTTTGGAAGCATATTTAGTTTTGTACAACACAGTGTATTGTGCCATCGAATAATTGTTAATGCTGCTTTTGTGGGTATGAAGTATGAGCATCACAGCACTTGCTGTGCATGTCTGCGCTTCTTGTTGAAGATGTATTAAGTGCGTACTTGTTCTGACTAAAAACACTCCACTAAGGATGTATATACAAACACATGCGTCAAAACTATATCGTTGCGTGCATTTCACGTAACTGATGTAATTGCTAAACAATAGAGTGTTAGTGGTAGTGTAAACACCATGCTTTCCAACTATCTCAGTTTTCAATTGTCCATGTCCTGCACATGTGTTCTTGTTGGAGTCGTGTTTTACCTTTCCGATCCTCCAGCATCAAGATTCACTTAACCAAAATTACTTAATTTTTTATTTATTTTAACAGAGAACAGAAAAGTTGAGCTCGTTATGTGGATGTTGCACCAAATAAGTTTTGGGTTTGTTTGCTATTCGACCCTAGTTTAAACTTTGCATTTTATCATTCACAGTGCACATATCACAGTACAAAATATCCGCTTAATATGTCAACCGTGAGGTTCTAAAAACCGACACACGGATATACGACATTTTCATTCAGATATTGATGTTAAACATAAATGTATACTTTGTGGAATTTCTCCTGTCTTCTGCAAAGACAAAGTTGTATACGCCCCATTTTTGTTTGAAGGCACTGTCCCGTAATTCACTGCATAACTCAGTGTTGAGGGACTTAATGAATCACACCATTTCCCTAGACTCCAAAAGTCAAAATGGGTTTAGAGCCGGAAAATGTTCCTCGAACACCCCGAATTTTTATTCACACATTTTGCATAGATCAGTATCAGAAATATCCATCCTTTACAGGTGATACCCTTGAAATGATGTCCTGTGATCAACCCATCATCTCTTCTTTGTGGTGCCATTAGCTTAATCGAGGATATTGAGGATTTGATAAATCTTTTTTTTTTCTGAGAAACCTGTAGTGTACACTTCTGCGAGGAAAATCCCAAGTGAGTGTCTTTCGAAATCCTAAACCGTAAATCACGACTTACATTTTTCTATCGTGGTTTCTGAATCTTAAAGTGTCCTAAACATTTCAGTTCTTTAAGGTTTACTGGTTCCAATTTGTCGATATTGGACAGTCTTTCCTTAAAGACTTTTTCTCTAGGGAGAGGTTTTAGACCCAAGAATGTCTAAAGAGCATCCAGAGAACATGCTTTCATGGCATCGGCTATGCCCACACATGCGAGGCACCGGATCTTCTTTAATGCCGCTACTGCTGGCTTTTGCTTAACCTTAGGCCTGAGGTCTTTTTATGACCCTCCACATCCACAACGTTGGACGTGGCAAATATATATATATATTACGCCTTCTAATAGTATTTATGTTACATATCAGCTTGCAAGTCTAGTTTTGCGTTGAGTATGGTTTTTTGCAAATTATGGACGTGCCTGTTATCCAACCACTCCAATTTTTAACACATCGATGGAAACTGTATACAACTATAAATCTGTGTGTTTATTGGTAAATGTTTATGGCAGATAAATAGAGTTTTAGTGGGCATGGCTCTTGACCGATTTTGTAAATTTTACATAGCGATCTATGTGAAAAAACTAAAAGTGTCTGAACAAAATTTCAGCTCAATGTCTCAAAATTTGCGCCCATGAGAATGCCAACAACAGACATAAACACGGACATACGGACATACTTGTCTAGATGGTCTCAGTTTTTGATACTGATCAGAATATATATATTTTGCAGAATCTCTGACGCATCCTTCCAAGTTTTCCAAATGGGTATAATAAAGTTATCAATTAGATTTTATTCAGTTCTTCTATTAAGACTCGATCGTATTTTTCAAATTGAAGAAGATAAGCAACACATGCTTTCGAGGCAGAAAAACAACCCAAGTAAACCCTGAACGACAACATAAATAAAATAGACAACAACAATTACTCAGCTTGATAAGGCTTTAATGTTATGCGTATACGTATACGTAGGCAAGTGTACTCCCATCTTGCATGTTTCGGGAAGAGTTATTCGTTCTGAACTCATGCATAAGCTCGGGAATATAAATGAATTGTAATGGCGCCTGCTGATTGTTTATTCATTCGCATGAGTTATAGTTGCAATGAAATTTAATTAAACATGATTTAAAATGCTAATAAATAAACATATGCACTGCACTTAATAATTATTAATAATTAACGGAATGATTGAATGGGTTTTTATTGTAATTTACTTATTTATAAAAACCAATTATTTACATCAAGAAATCGTTAAAGTGTTTGTATATCTTATTGTTGCATCACTTGTATGTGTGCAGCTACGTGTGTGTAGTGTTGAAAAGGTTTCATAAATAATGCATTAACCTTTCAATGCACACATTATTTCCAATTAATTGTGTTCTATTAAATGTATTACTTTTTTTTCGTGTGAAATTTGCACAACGTTACAAACCGACACAAAAAACCTACTTTGAATACCAGATGTCTTGGAAAAAGTGACAAGAAGAGCGCATCTACACAAAGTTCACCCACGTTGAGATTATAGTCTTAGCGTGCACTATACCTGATGGAATCTTCTGGGAGCAGTTAAAGTATTAACGTGTATCGACCGTGCCCCGACCGACATTATCAATAAACAGGAAATTTGGAGTATTTTCACACAATTGACTTTCACAAATTTCACAGGACAGAATAATTTTTTGCCATTATAAAAACTCAAAAGTAATTCCACGGAATTTGTTTTTCTGAATCAGTTCAAAAACACTTGATTTCTTTATTATCGTACACATGTATTGAGAGCACCACCGAGCTCACGGCGTTTCTATTTTTAAACATCTCGAAAAAAGTAATATTTGTACTTTTTTAATTCAAATATCAAGCACCTACAAAAAAATGTTTGTCGTAGTAAATATGAACCGCGTCTGTGCGACTTGTTCAGGAAACGTTCGTACACACTGATAGTCATCCCTGTCCCAAAAACTAATCTTTTCAAAAACATCTTCAAACGTAAGATAATACTCACAAATGTGATAGATACGAAAAATTTCTTAATTAAGGCAAAGGCAGGCTCCACCCTTGCACGAAAACACATTTTGAATACTTAATTTGGAAATGCACTCAAACAGAAAATATACCTGAATGTACGTATATACACTTCTACTGGGAGTGCGTGCAATACATTCCATGCTTTGTAGCTTAACATCTTACTTTGAGAAGATTTCTCCACTCTTTGAGAAACTCTAACATGCGTACGCAGCTTCTACACGCAGGTAGGCGAAATCACAACGCAATCGTACAAAACCGGTTCTCCTGGAAAATGAGAAACCAACTGAACAAAAACAAAAGTAACCACCAAACTGCCATAAAAATGCTTTATGAATGCATGCCTTATCATAACAATATATTCAAGCGTTTATAACAACTACATACACACCCAACATGATCGAGTATCATGGTGACGATACCAAAGGTTGATGGTTGCTACAATGGCAGTTCTGATTTTAATGGCTTCCGATACATGTTTGTAATATACACACGAAAATAACAAAGTAAACAACCACAACAACAACAATAAAATACATATATACATAAATTTCAAGTCAGCAATTAATCGTTGTAACGTTGTTGTAACGTTGTTGTAACGTTTTAAACAACTGTCAATTTTCGATTTTCTTTTGTAACCCGCCCTAATAAATCAATTTCATTTAAGTATAATATTAATCGCATCTATACAGCTTTATTATACAAATTTGGAGGCAAATTTATAAAAAATCCAAGACGTTTTGGAACGGTGAAGATAATGAATTAATATAGAAAATATATTGTATGACATATCTGAAATCAATGTAATTAAGAAAGGTGTGTGTTGTGTGGGCATGGGTACATACAATTCGTGTTTTACGTCTATGCCTACCATGAAGGTTTAATTAGGCGTTGTTTAGAAATTTTTAAGCGTTCCCAGCCCCCCAATTACATAATAGGCTATGTAGATTCACCCCTTGGTCGAGGGTTTTCGTGCACCACCAATTTATTAACACAGCTCCCGCGATGCTCCCATAAGGGGGCCATCCCAAGGACTGACAGGAATCATCTGTTCCTGGGGCTCCAGTACCCCGCGGTACCAGATATTGTCTCTGGTCTGACTTATGGTGTCCCGTTTTAATGTTTGCAACAGTACAACCTTCCAATCTTTGCTTTATTTTACAAAGGATCTTCGAGCTTGCGTCTAATGTTGCCTCGTGATTTTTTTGACTTGTGCCAGTGTTTCGCCATCTACTAAATAAGCTGTATAGCCTTTTGCGATAAAGCCCTGAGTTCATTTACTGATAACGCTGAATGATTTTTATTTGCACTTCGATATACCATAAAGCTAAGTAAGTTCCGTATATGGATCGCTGCACGCAGAAAACGGCTTCGGCCACAAGGCCATAAAACATACCCTCTCCAAAATCTGAATCGATCTACCTAGTGTTGAAAAACTTTACAGGTCCAGTCGTACGTAGTGTAGATTAGTAGTGTAATGTATTTTCGTAAATTGAGAAACTCACTACCGCAAAATTGAGCAGTTCCAACTTGGTAGATCCTTTGCAATAGTTAATGTAATCGTCTGAAATAGAGATTTTTTACTCTACACTAAAAAGTATACTTGAGATCAAACGCGTCGATTTAAATATATTTTAAATAGATTAAGGTCATGAAGTTTATTTGGTTTTAAGAGTATTAGAATAAAGCATGTTTGTATGTGTGTATGCAGCAACTAGTTAAAGTTGAAATATTTTCTCACAAAATACATATATTCAATCTGGATAACATTCATTTGCTTTGCCATCTGCAGTAACATATAATTTGTGTAGGAAAACTTTATTTTCTAAATTGAAAATGTGAAACTCATCAATCTCGAGCAGGGCGAGCACCAACCACCAGGGTTTAAACGGAATGACCTTTTGTGAAAAAAGAATGGCGCAACGTATTGTATAAAGTGACGTGGTGTGGCGGTAATCAGTAGTTCAGACAAACCACTCCCTCACCCTCCCTCCCTTTGTCGTTGCTCTCGCTTAGTTACATAGTTTTTAAATATGTATTGTATGGGCGCTGACCACAAAAGCATACTTACAGGTAATTGTAACTACCCTTTAGGGCGCACGTTATTAATGCCGTTTGTAATGTACCTGCCCATGCACTCGTACACACACATATACGTGCGCACGCATACACTTGGAAGTGATTGTTATAATATAAAAAATTGCCATAATTTTATGAAAATTACATTTTGAACTTAATGCTCTTTCTCGAATCTAATGCCAGGTTAAAGGGCCTGCAGGGCATTTATTTAAGAAAATAATATAGGACTCTGCGAAAAGAAAATGGCACGTCTTCGTGAAGGAATCCTCAAGTTGTTGACTACAAATATTTAGCAACACTAAACCAAATCACGATAAAGCAACAGACCACGCCAGCCGAAACTACGCTCTGAAGCGCTAACGTTAGAAGCGCATCATCCGCGACAAATTGACAGGCTTAATCGAACCGTGCAATACAGTCGCACCATGCATAATATGGCAAACTGCTTTTAATAATAGTTTTAATAATAGTTTGTATGAAATTGTAAAATCATTTCATATCAGGTCGCTTGGCTGCCTTCTCTGTGCATGTCATCGCATTGATATTCCAGAGAAGCTTGATTTTAAGTGTGGTACTATGAAAAGGCATAAGAACAGGACTTCTCTTCGCTTTGGATTTTAGTAAATGTGTGCGTGTACTCGTGTACTAGAGAGCATTGCCTCACCAAGCCACTTGAAGTGGTAAGATTACTTTTGTACCATTTTGGTGTTATGTCCCACAACAGTGGTAAAGTTAACTCACAAATAATGCACAAATTAAACTTTTAATGCGTTAATAAACAATTGCCTAATTACGTATGTGACAAATTAGTAGCGATTTGCCCACACATTCAAAGCTAATAAATATTTGTTGTAGGTTTACCATCCAGCAACAATAACAATTCGTCCGTGTGTGCGAAGCAGCACAAACTGTCAACCATAGTTTCGTCCTCTGTTTTACCTCCGTTGCGGGCTGCAACGTTCGTTATCTTTTTGCTTCAGGCAGCTGCAAATGCTACGCAAATTAAACATTGTTTGCTTCCTTTTTCCTGCTGTGTTTGTCTTTTTATCCCTCTCTCTCTCTCTCTCCCTCTCTCTCACTACATTTCGCCCTTTTTTTCCATGAACACATGGTTTGCTTTTTGCTTTGCTACCTTTTTTCAAGCAGTGACAATTTATTTATTATTATTGTTGTTGTTGATATTGTTGTTATTGTTCGCGTTTTTTCACTTTTGCTGGGTTATAATTTTAGTCGGTAGGCTGCTGTTGGTGGGTCTTTCTCGTTTCAAGTTTTGCGGCCGTTGCTGCGCCGCAGTTATTAAACACTCACTTATTACCTTTTTATTTCCATGCAACCACTCTATAATTTTGGCCTTTTTACATGAAACCTTTTATATCCTTCTCTCACAACTTGACGTTTCCACTGATTACGAATACCGTATAATGGGTTTGTTGGACACTATAATCACCTCGAGTACATTTGCGTCAAACCAAGCGAAGCTTCACATGCATCGTGCACACTTGAACATAATAAATCATGCTTAAATTAAAGGTTTTAATAAGGTAATAATGTGCAAAAAAATTGAGGACAACCAAGAAGCAATTCACTGGTCTAGCAAATGATTATTCAATTCCTTTAGTAATATCCGTGTAAAGTAAATATTTCCGCGTCGTAGTAATTTTCCACCTCGTAAATCAATGCGTGCGTGTAGGTGGATGTTTGTGTAAATGTTATTCGTATATATTGCATATAATCGCATAAAAATGATGCACAACAACCGCATAATCAAGCACAAGCTGTACGCTTTACGTGTCGGTTGTAGTTTTCGTCTCTTGATCTGCTCTGCACGTTGCTTCCCCAATATCCTGACCCTGACTTACCCTGCACGGTATGCTGGGCACATTTTAATACACATTTATAACAATTTAAAATAAAGCGCATACTCTCACACACGTATGCATGTGTAGTTGGCAAAGTAAAGAATAAACGGGCGCGCATCAACATAAGAAAAATGGCAATAAAATCCCACACAGACAAACGAAATTACGTGACCAATGTGTTTTATTACATTTTTATTGCAAACAAAATGAAATAAGGAGAGTGAATAAGTCAACATACAACATGCATTTGTACACGGGCTGTGTACGTATGTGGCCCATATAGGGACACACTCATATCATATGCGTACTGGCACGATTCACTGAATGAATAAATGTGAGAAAATATAATTTATAAAAGTGTAACACAAGATGAAGTAGATGTTTTTATACACACATACACACATGCACACATGCACACAAATATAATATACATAACTTTAGCAGTCTCTCCCTTTTCTACTTTCTCATTTTCAGCGAGCGAGTCCCTGGTTGTGAAATATTCTGGTAACGAAAAAAGTCGCACACATACATATATAAATTCAAATGGCTGCGTTTTTATATGTAGAATAAGTCGTTCTCATATATTTTCTGTAAAATATTTTCTACCTCTTTATACACACACACGCACACATGAGTGTCTTGGCACCGTGTACTCGCACTCTAGTCCTTTTTGTTTTACTTTGTTTTCCCGTTATTTGAGCGCTTCTTCAGTTTTACTTTATAAAGTTATTATAAAAATTTCATATATTTCATTATTTATGTATATTTATTGCATGCCCAACCATAAATATAAGAAAATATGTATTAAATGTTATTATTAGAGAAACAAGGCAGGGAGAGTAAAGATTTGTTATGTATTCGCATTATGTGCGAAATACGGTGGCGTACACGGTGCGTGGCAGCATCTTAAGGAAATTGAATGTGGTAGCGAAGAAATTCATAGAAAACGCGAATTTTCGAAAGAGATAGTATGTGAAAGTGTTGTCTAAAATGAACACTTTTTTACCAATAATTTGGACCCGTTACATTGGAAAAGAAGCTAAAGCTTAGATTCATGCATACTCAACCATATTTACTATCCTACAATAAAATTAAACGAAAAATGCCTGTTGGCAGTAAATTAATTAGTTGTGGTCGGACACAATTTTTGCCGAATTAAAAGTAGAAGTTACTGCAGAGAGTTTTATGAGAACCGAACAATTCCAATGTCAACGCATACTCATTTATTCCATATACGGATGAGGGAACAAAACGTATTTTACTAAGCCGCAAAAATTCTTCAAATAGTTTTCAAAACAGTTCAGAATCTTTTTTGTGCGAAATCAACAAAAAAACATTTCATATTAGGGTGGCTTTCCCACATGTGACCTAACTTAAGTTTACCCAAGTGATGTGGCCACTACAATATGTGAATTGAATTGCGATCTGAATTGAAAAGAGAGAAAAGCAAAAAGGTATGTGGAACTTTAAAGCAAGGTTTGCTTCGTGTATTCTTAAAAATAACTGATTTCGGGGGTGGGGATACAACATTTTATTATATAATATTAATGGCTTCTCCATCAGTTTTACAAACATGTTTGACTTCGTCTTATTACTCTGTTTTGCAAGTACGGTCAATAAACTGTTCAGCTGCTTATGTATTCTCTATTGACGAAACATTTATTTGTCAATAAATTGATTGCGTTTATTGCTACAAAATGAAAGTTTGATTGTTCTATGCACTAAAAACTCAAACAGAAGCATTTTCTTTTCTTTGTGTTGTCAAAGAGCGTAAAAAATTCTCCAAATTGGCAACTCGACCTAACTCTACTTTTGGTGAATTTGCAATAAATCGATCAAAATTTGTAAACGTGTGCACCTCTTGAGCTTAATACTTTATTAAACTAACGTTATTTTAATTAACTAAACAATCCATTCCCGCAATATTCATTGTATTGAAAAACAGTAGTTCCGCATAATCATACTCCGCAGCACTTGTGGCAAGGGGTTTATTAAGTGTGTAAATGCAACTTTAATTATAACCGTGTCCGTCTGCCCGTGTATGTAAATTTGTGCGCCATCTTTGCTTCGTATTTATTATATAAGATATTTTGATGAAATTGGGTCTAAGGATATGTATTGACCCAAAGAGCAATCCTATTGAAAATGGAGTGAAATGAACGATTTTTAGAACCCTATTATAAGTCATCCCAAATCTTAATATTTTTTGACAAAATGTGGTGAAGGATAGTTAATTAGCTAAAATATGGAAATGTCTCGCCTAACCAACTAAACTAATTGTAGCATAATTTGAGCGAATAGGTGATGAAGGGTATTAAAGAGTCGGGCTTGAATCACTAAAACATTTTCACTTGTTTCGTTGTATAGCAAAGCATATGGTGGCGGGGTAGTTGCGCTTAGTGTGTTTTTGTTATAGTCGAAAAGCAGCCGCCGGTGCCTCCTCTATCAATAAGAAATTCCTGTTCCACAATAGGCGTTTTTCGAAGCAACATATTTTAGTCGATGATAAAGCGTCAAGCGACATCTTTGTAGACAACGATCCGTAGATATATTGTGACAAGTCAGCCTTTTTCTGTGTAACGTTCGCTAATGCAAGTGGAAGTGGTTGTTGTTAAATGCCCTTGAGCGGTTGTATTGTACGTACAAGTGCATTTACAGAGACACACTTACTCATGTGACATACGGTGCGTATAGTTTGTGTTTTTTTTTTTTTTTCTTTCAGTAAAACCATACACACCGACAGGCACATACTACTTATTGTAGAAAATGTCTTGCAGGCATTTTTGTATTATGAGCTTGTGCGTATGAGAGTGTGTGGAAATGTGAATTATATTTTATTAGATGCCTTAAAACAAGCTTTAATGTCTTGTCTATTTGATGTTTTCCTCCTCTTGAGTACGAAATTAACTAGCAGCAAACAACGGCTCTGCTTGCTTTTACGAAGCAATTAACAGTAGTTATACATAATTCATTAATGCCACCGCGCTATTTCGATCGCCATTATTTTCATTATTATTACAAATGTATGATTCAGAATTCAGAATGTTTTGAATAAATCCTCCCTATAATATGTTCGCATGTGTGTACCTGACTTTTATAGTGTATTAAACCATTAGTTTAATTTTTGTACTAAAGGAACTTTTAGGTATCTCATAGAGTCCACCTAGATCTACACGTGTCCGTCCGAGAATCCTTGTGTCTATCGGTTTTTTATACGTCCAATAGGTTAGAAATATGTTTAGTCATGCCCGAAATAACGACTGAGATCTCTCATGGAAAGTTACAAAGTACAAAATTCAGTGCATGCATAAAACGCAAGCTTTACTACATATTGAAACAGAATATAATAATGCACCATTGCCAAATGAAATTCAGACAATCTATTTGAAAATTAGAATTAGCATTTCCAGCATACAAATAAAAAATATTGTGATGAGCTCAATAGATAATCATAAAATTGCTTTTTTTGAAGTCTCCAAACTTGTGACTCAACCTCAGAATACAGAATACAGATCTCAGTCACCAAAGCAAGTTGAAGTTTAATTGTGATTTGTGATACCCTTTACTTTGCATGTGGATGTAGTTCTAAATTTCAATGGACGATGGACAAATTTCATTTTAGGCAGTTTCTAAATTATAGCTTGGGATGGTGTAGTAGACCAGACTAGACTTGTGCAATTTTCTTTGTAATATTCTTGTAATTATGCGCCTTAGAAAGCATGGCGGATCAGAGCATTTTTAAGAGTTTTCCTTGTAAAACGTCCCGTTCCGTTATATTAAAGTTTTACTCTATAATATTCTTCAAAACTCTCACTGGTATAAACTTTTTATTAACACTTGTTTGTGTCTTCAGTAGAGGTTTAAAAATGTGTTATATTAGAAAACCAAGACAAGATCTAGTTTAAAATTTCGACTCATAGAACTCAGGCTCTGAGAGCCACGCCCACATATTTATACTTAACACATTTATCTCAACGGTGTCAGGCGGAGTCGGATAACAGACATAAAAACACAGCAGGATTCGATCCTGTATACAAAAGTATACATAAGTACATATAGAGTATAACATATTGAAGAACCTTCCACGTCTTCGTATTTTGTAAATAGATCTGCAAGGTATTTAGGACTTGGCATAGATCAAATTTTTTGGTTGTTTCAATTAATACTGAAAATTAGACCTAAACACAACAACTGCATCCGACATTGAATTCAACTACATCGGTAGAACGCGTAATCATGAGCTAGAGTGATTCGGTATAAACTTCCGACTCGAGACGATGTTGTGGTACATTATAATATCAGTTGTTGTTGCTAGTTTAGTTCCACAAACATACATCTGTACATTTTCGTTGTCTTTTAATATATGCTCAAGTGTAGCTGCGGCAAGGGATAAAAATTGCCAACAATAATTCAGTTTTTATTAGTTCCGCCATAGCTATATCATTGTAATGGGAGAGTAGCACTTGGCAAAAATGCAAGAAATGATAAAAGAATGGTCTACGCGAAAAAACCAAATACTACAACAAAAAACAGAAGAGGAAGAACAAAAGAACTTTTTGTATCAAATAAGAATTTTAACGAAAACTTAAAAAATCGTATAAATCTGCATCGTATTGATTTGCAAATATAATCGGGGATCCTTACACATAAATTTGGTATTCAATAAACTTATCTTTGAGTATGCTAATGGCGGCGATATGCAAATGGAGTCAACGAAAATTTCTCCTCGCCACAACGAACGAAGGAGAAAAGATTGTCGTTGAAGCGCATTTATCTCAATGAGTCTTCAGTAAAATGTAAAAAAAGGAACTATTAACATTTCTATTCATGCCCACCGCACATGTAATTACACATACTTGTGTATACAATACTTTTCCACATCCACTGGTAATTTATGCACGTATGCATGTGTGTTCGCATAAGCAGGAGTTGTAGTTGTTTATTTGTACAACATTTCGCTGGGGGTTTTCCACATTTATATACATTAGCAAATAAATTACTATTACATTATTGAAATTGATTCATTTCTACCCTTCTTGCTCCTGTACGCATAAAATTTCACTCCACCGTATATTCGGCACAAGCATGTGTTGCGGTGGACGGGATAGAATGGAATGGAGTTTGTTGGGTTGGGGGGAGAGGGGATGTATATTTAATACATTGTAATTTTCTTGTGGCGTATGAATTTATTTAGAAGCTACTTATTGATTGGATTTGATATTCTCCAACACCACCTCCCCTTCTCGCCATCGGAGCATTCCCCGAGGATTATAAATATGATTAAGTCGAATGCCGCTTTCCCCGCATGCGGGATACACCAACAGCAACGGCAGCATGCAGGAAGGTACTTAACAAATGAATATAAATTTAAATTCGGGGCGTTGGTTTTGTTATTTTTACGTCTTTCTGTCTGCGAAATTTGAGCTAATTTTATGTGGTTTCGGTGGTGACTACTTTTCTTGTCTCAATCACTTATAAGTTTGTGGTGTGTTTGGCAATAATTTCTTAAGACTTCGTGTACTTACAGTTTTGATTAATCACTAATGGGTTTCGATAATTTGACTTTTCTCTTACACATCCTTAGTTAACTTGTATGAATGGCGCTGAATTAGCAGAAACTTACCTAGAAGAGAAGAAGAGGATCAAAACGTTTAAAAATATTTATGTCTAACAATATTTCAGGGTATTTCGTACAGTACTTTTATTTCTATTAATAGCTACTTAATTATAATGTGGAAAGCAAATGCAGCGATATTTACAATTTGGTGGAGAAGACAAGTATTTTAGTGTTTGCGAGTATAATACGTATTAACACAGAATGATGATGGAGACCTTTTTACTACTAAAGTGATTATCAAGCTCTCCATAAAAACGAAAAAACATAACATGAAAGTGGTTTTTGCAAAACGCCTGCACTGCATTTCGATTAGTCACAATTTCCAATTTAGAATATAAGCAATCGTCGAAAGAACAGTTTTGCATTATTTCCAAGCAAATGAAAAAAACAATGAAGAAATTCCAAACAAATGGTTCTGAATGAAAAAAATCCCCTAAGAATTCCTTTCGGTATGGCTTTAGTTTCAACCCTTTGAGGACGTTGAGTAAGGCGGAGAAAATGATATTGCATGCTAGCGTAAAAAGAAGACAAGTGTGCAGATAACTACGTTGACAAGTTTCGGACCGCCATTACGAAGAGAAGCCATTAAAACATTTTGTTTGGCGGCTGTCAATTGGTTTAAATTGGTCAAGACAACAAGAGTGAGCGACGTGCAGCAACAGCAACAGCAACAATTACAACAAATACGAAATAGCTCAAACAAGTTGAAAACATCTTTTGGTCAGAAGTCGGTGGAAGTCAACTGAAGAAGGAAAGGAAAAAAAGCAGAAAAACTCGCGCACATATATTAAATATGCGGCCAAACAACAAAAAGCCATTTAACTGCATAAAAACCTAAAGGAAAGTTTTATTTAACGAAACGCAACGTTTCAGAACGAGCGTTCTCACTATCAGCATGACACACACACACACACGCACACACACACAATAACAACAAACAATAACAACGCCATGTACACGTATAATGTTGTTGGGGAAGAGAAAGGATCTTGCTTTAGACGCACACACACACACACTCACTCACTCAAACAAACAACTGTACAAACTTTATATTAAAAGCATAAAAACCTGTACGCGAATACCTATACATACAATAACCATAAGTGTATGTGCGTGGAGGTGTGTGTGTGTGTATAGTATAGTTATGCTGTGCACAGCAAAACACATCATTAAGTATAAAATTCTTAAAATGGAATTTTAAATCATTAAAAGCTTCGCGCACAAAACCAACAACCAACAACCAACAACCAAAAACCAGTGCAATAACGAGGTAACAGAACAGCAACAACAGTAAACACAAAGTAAAACGAAAAGAAAAACTCCAACTAAAATAATACAAAAAAAAAAAAAAATAAATAAAATGTACATAAAAGTAACGATATAAAGCATACAACTCTGGCCGGACTCAGCAGTAGCCACAAAAGAAGAAGTATTTCCAATTCGTTTGCTTTATTTGGTATGTAAGCGTCCCAACATCAACCATAAGAATAACAATAGCAACAACAACAATAACAACAAAAGTAAACTAAAAACTTGCAACAACAACAACAAGTTAACGAACCCGACTGCTTCAAGTATTATGCATTAAAGAAACAAACACGATGCGACTGGAGTTGCTCATAAGATGGACATCATGTTGGTAACAGTTCCCAACGTGAATTATGAAGAAACGTTTCTCTAAACCGATTCATTTTAATACGATTTTTATAAGTACGCTATAAAAACAGTACATGGATGACGCGTACGTCACCACAACCCATTCAACATATTCTCTGACATTTCAATTTTTTATTTTTTGTTTTTATTTTTGCAAATTGTAGATTGAGAACCATTTTCTGAATTGTTGGTTATACGCAGTCATAAAACCCAATCGCCAAAAGATGTTTACAAATCACTAAAAGTTTCGTTTAAGTTAATGCCCGCACATACGGTCTATAAGCACTTGTGTGTGCTGGAGGCAGCATAAAAGCAAGCAAAAATGCTGTACTTGGCTTCGGCCAAATCCGTTGTACACTTTACTGTGGGCGTGGCAAGTATAAAATCGCACGTTCTTTTAACAACTCTAGTCTATTACGTACACTTACACTTCACCTTAAGGGCTGAATACCTCACAAAAGTGCCCATTTTTTAAATTGTAAGCAATAAATATTAAATATGAACTAAGCTACAATGTGACCGTTCAAAATTGTTGGCAATTGTGGGAGTGGCCGTCAACCAATTTCCCCAATTTTAAATAGAAAACTGTTTCTACAAACTACGAGTTTTTGTAGCAAATTTGCATCTTGGAAGGACGGACACTCTTAAGTCTAATCAGATTTGGATGCTGATCAAAAGCGCATATGCACTGAAACCTTCTTCCAATAGTTTCACACGGAAAAGCACACTTAGTATACCAACATTCGTAAGGTGGGGGGTATAAAAAACGGTATAAACGGAACAACAAAGTGAAGCAAGTAAAAAAACTAAATTGGTTTTAGGCAAAATCTAAATACCTTCTGCCTCCCTGCACAAACCGTGGACGTGTTTTTTTTTGTGGGCGTGGCACTTAGCTAATTTTGCCTAATTTAAATAACGAACTGCGTATAATAAATAAAAATGTTTGTATAATATTTCAGCTCGATATCTCTATATTCCAACAACAGAGGAGCCCATTAACGCACGGACAGACACATCAGAATCGACCGAGTTTTTGATTGTGATACAGACTTTTTGGGGTTTTCGAGGCTCTTCTTTTTCATGTTGCAAACAGAACAACAAACTTAGTATACCCTCATCACTAAGGTGGAGGGTAAAAAAAAGTTGATTGCATTTGTTACACGGCGGACGAAGGAACGATATCGGATCTTAAGCAATTGTAGCGATAACGTCAACTTGTGTGCACGTCAAGCTCAACAAGCTCTGCGTCGTTTGTTGTACTCGTTCTCAACGCAAGGGTTTTTAAGTTATTCTTACATTTTATTTGTAGTGCTTTTTTTCTTTTTTGGAATGCCGTTTTGTACAATGCGTTTGTGTCGTTTATGTGGTGGCAGCATGCTGCACGGTGCACGTTGCACGAAGTGCATTTTATGTGTTGTTGTTGAATTTCTTACGTTTTTTATTTTTGTTTGTGTTCCTTCCGAGAGTGTGTGTGCGTGCGTGTGTGTGAGCGGATTTAAAAGTATGTGAAGCCCGCAAGATTGTTTATATAGTATACCAGGCACATTTTTGTTATTGTTTTTTTAAAACACTAAAACACTCTGCATATGGCGAGGGAAGTGGTTCCGTTTCGTTTATCTTTCCCAGTAAATAGGGAGAGAAATACACTAAAAGGCAAGAAATGCATACTTTCACATAATAAATCCCCAGTTTAGAATCCATTTGCACAGTGCCGCATCTACAATACGGAACCATTGTGTGTACATAGAAAACGATTTGAAAATATTGAGATGCACACCTTTATTAAACAGTTCTTTAATAACTGTTCCACCAAAGTTACAAAGCAATGGAATTGCCCTAAGGCCAATCAGGGACACCCAGCGTCTTAAGGCCAAATCTTAAATACCCTCCATCTTCACATGCAAAATTATAATAAGTAAGCATTAATTTTCAACTTTATCAATTAATTTTTTTTTTGCCGATTTAATCGATTTTGCTCAATTTAAATGTCGCTCTGTGTATAGAAACGAGAAGTATATGTACCAAATTACAGTTTAAGGTCAATATCTCAAAATTTACGATCGTGAGAATTCCAACAACAGACAGGCACACGACAGGACATGCTTGGATCGACTCAGACTTCCGTCTGGGTGTTGCAAACAAAACAACAAACTTAGTATACTGTCAACACTATGGCGGAATGCCCCATTCTACGTTGTGTGTTGCATTCTCAGACTACTGCATGGTTAGATTATATTCATCAACTTAAGATTATCTGAAGGCGCCTTTAAACATATCTCCGATCTGATCACGAAGATTAATTACAACCCATTATGTATTGAAAACTAGCCTAATAAGGACCGTTACCAGAAAGGAGGCGTTTTAGCGATGATGGGCCAATAATAAGCTTTGACCTAAATGAGACATGTTCTACGTACATATATGGGTGCATGTGTGAAACTTTTTATGAGAAGCGTAAACGTGTTTGAATTTAGTGCCGTTTAGTAGGACTTTTCTAACCGACTGGTACTTGTAGCTCACTCTGTCAGTGATAACACCTTTTTTGCGGCCTCGGAGAAAGGAACTCACTCATCATTCACTTTAAGAATGTCTCAAGCTATGCACATACATCTGATTGATAGTTTTGCTATAACTGTAACCTGAGGCAAAATGACTACGTCCGTAAGATATTAAATAAACATTTAAGCAATTTACTCCCACTAGCGACGTATACCGTAAAAAATGTACACGTTACACGTATATAATGTAAATCAATGATAAGATAGCGGTACTTGCTCAAATTAGAGATTCTTTCAGTCGGAGGAAAGAATTTTAAAGTTATGCACTTGTTGTTGCCTTAGAAATTCTCGGAAAAAGACATTGCAGTTGGCACCGTTAATAAATTTCCACTTGTTTTAGTGTCTCTGAAAAGCCATAAATCTGTTCAACAAAGTAAGAGAAGTTTTTTGGTTGCAAGATTTCATAGTAAATATTAACAGTAGTTGCCGTGAAAAATTGGCAAACCAAAATATTTTTAAATGACAACAAAAAAAAGAATAGCAATTGCTTTTCGGCGGCCATAACATTTGCATAATTTACGAGTGCAGAACAAAACAAAACGAAACGAAACGACAACTCATAAATTTATTGTATATTACGTAACAAATGCAATGCACAAATATACATGTGCATGTGTACGTACGTCCCTACACTACACTGCAAGAACCTGCTAGTCGTGGTCGTAAATCTAAGTTGCACAGTTGCACAGTTTTTCCGGTGCACTCGTTTCACTTCACTCTCACGCCGACCACATGTAAATTTCTTAAAGAACAAGACGTATTTTGCCAACTTTCCTTAATTTCTTTCTGCTGTTGTTGCCACCGCTTTGTTTTGTTAAATTTTTTTCCTTTTCAATTGTCTCACACTGAAAACGTTAACAATTTACTCAGGCGAATACGGAGTAGCCTACTGTGTGATGCAATGAACAACAAGTGAAAAGTTTCATAAAGTGTGCGTACCTGTGGACTGTGACGAAATATTAACCAAAAATATGAAATTCCATAAATTCATTCAAGAACAAAAGAATTTCTTTTATTGCACGAGTGCGTGCAAGATTACTTAAAAAACTGTTTTCCAATGAACAACTCTAAACCATGAAGGAAGGAAAACTAAGAAAACTAAATTTGGCGTAGGCCGAATATTAAGTACCCTCCACGTCCACAAACATTGAACTTCACAGCTGAATGGCAGATAAATGGATTTGTGATGGTTGCCCAATTTAGTGCTAACAACAGATGGACACGCACCCTAGATCGATTCAGTTTTCGATGCTGACATGTATATACTGTATATATACTTTGTAGGGTATCTGACACCTCCTTGTGGGTGTTGCAAACGGAACGACAAATTTGGTATACCGCTTGTCTTATTTAACATATCTTAAATTTATAAAAATACCTTCCACATCCATTTGGAAATAGCAGACATGGGCAAGAACCAGATGTTGTCGCCTTCACGTCAACTTACAAATCGTATGCTGCGTCAAATGAAAATTTTTCGTTTGAATTACAACGTTGTCTATTTTTGGCGCAGCCATAAATAAGTGACCCTGACTTCAATTTTTGTTGTCAATGCATTTGCGTAGAGTACCGGTTTCCGATTTTACCCATTTTAAAAAAGTAATCTGGCAAATTTTTGCGTCTATGAACTTTTCAGAAGCAGACACCACGTACGTCACAGATGTCGCTAAATCGAATCAGACTTTGACAGTGATCAATAATTTGAAAGGATCGTGTCAGTAAGCTCGAATAATTGTTATATAAGTCAAATGAATATTTGAAGGTAAGGCCAAGAGGGATTTCGCTACTAGTGAACATGGATGCACGGATGATGGATTACTTAATTTTTTAAGTCAAAGCATTTACATAAACTTTGGAACCATGTGTTAATATAACTGAATAAAAAGAAATGAAAATGTTGACTCATACCCAAGTCATACAAGTCCACAGAATTGGCGCATATGACTGCTTCGTGGTTTTTGTGTGTCTGTCACCGCGTACAAGTACGACGACAAAATTCAATTATCACACAATTAAATGTAAAATTACACTGTTGTCCTCCGCACCCGAGGCTTACGGTAATAACTGCCATAAGCCTCAACTGGAATCGTTTATGCACGAATCTGCTTGCATACGTTTAAATAATTGAAAAACAGAGTGTGCGTGTGCATGTGTACGTATTTGCTATGAAAACTGTGCCAAACTTTACCAAAAAAACAAGAAACAAACAAACGGGCACACACACACACACACACACACACACACACACACACACACACACACAGATTGAAAGTTATGTGCTCGCCTACTGTTTCAACCATTTATGAATGTTAAGCTTACTCTCTGGCAGGCCTGTTCTCTGGTATGCCATAATATCATTGGAGGATTTTTTAATTACTTGCAAAACTTCATGTCCGTATATGCATATAAACATACGCGTACACGAACACGTACGCACGCACGAGTCAAAACTGGTGAGTGAATTTATATGTGGTTGAAAGCAATCATTTATTTGAAGCACAAATGAACAAATGCAAACATTTTGAAAGATGCATTTTTGATCACGTTTAAGTATTTCGCAAACATCACCTACTCGTATAAACAAGTATTTAGATTCGAAAACTTTAACTAGAGGTAAACAAGAATGATGACAGCAGTCTCAACCGCGGTGGAGTTCGCGCCAGTTTCGTTTCCTTAAATAATAATCATCACAATAAATATTTATACCAGCTTAATAAATCTTGGACCTATGGTCTCCCAGTGGTCATGGCGACCACACAGTTACCATAGCTTTGTTGCTTTTTAAGCCAACTATTCACGTTCTTCCAAAAATTTATTTCATACTACCTTTTGCAATAAACGTGGCCGTCCTTTTCCACTTTCTCCATTTGCCCCACCGCACAGAGACCATGCTTGCCACTAGCAGTCAGGTTTGGATAAATCGATTCAAAATTTAATGCTGATGAGCAGTACGTAGAGATACATACTCGCTTTGTAAGATTCCACCTTAGTGATGAGGGCATGCATACTGCTAAATGTGCTAATCGGTTGTAATACTCGGAGGAAGCTTCGGAAAGTGTATGAAGTCAAAAACTGAAAAACATGTCCGTGTCGTAAATTTTGGGATGTCAAGGTTCCTATCGATGAAAATATCTCGCAGCCACATAAATGTGTGTTTAACTTTATTTCGTATTTAAAATGGGTCGAATTGTTTAAAACAAACACGCCTAGTACCCACAAAAAGCGCTCTAGAAATGTAATACTTAATGCCATGTTCCTTAGAAGAGAGCGCTACTCTGTGCATGTCATGTCCATGGGTAACCTAAAAATATGCAGGGCGTTCGAGGGGCGACCGCAGCCAAATTGTTGTTTATTTTCTAATTTAACTTTTGATATGCAATCAATCCCGCATTGTATTGTAAAATGGAAAATGCAAAACAGTCGATGGTTGTTGTTAATGCAAATTCTGCAGTTTGTGTCGTTCTTACACGTAAGAGTCACGTTATTCGAGAGTGCCTGCCATTTGCATAAGTATTCGCATGAATGTTTGCACATTTTTTACGAGACCAGCTCCGCTTGCCTCGTCTTTATGCATATGTTAGTAAATATATGCAGGCATGCTGGGGCAATGCAAATACGTATGCATGCAACAATTTCCCAATACAATTCTCCGGTGCTTTGCTTTCACGCTGTTGATTACTTTGAATGCGTTATGAGAAGGGCAACATATGCGCCCGATCTTTCAACTTCCTTGTGTTATTTTTTCGAGCAGAATACAATCCCTCCACTTTCATATGATTTCTTAGAACTGATTTTAAGAGAATGACAATTTTTTTCAAATCTAAACAAAAGTACCTTTCGCCAAAGCTTGCGTTCTTATAAGTGCTTAATTATTATGATTTAGGGAGTGAAGAACCTGTTTGTATTTGCACACAGCGATCACCACATAATTCCTGATCAGAGAAATCACTAAAACTGGTTTCGTCAATATATTGTTTATAGATTTTTGTATTTGTATACGTGGCTACGTGAAAGGATGTGTATGCGGGCCGGGTCGTTTCACTGTTGCTTTGTATTCTTTAAAAATTCGATTCGATTACCGTTACTGTGCCTTTTTCGTTTTTGTTCAATTGTTTTAAACACATCTTCACTTCACAGATCATTGTTTCGCGATATGACCACAAGAAGAAAATATTTTTCTTACTCTTTCAAAGGTGCGTTACATACTCCTTCCTCGCCAATAATATACTTCATACTTATAGTTTAAGGTAATAAACGATTCATACAAGCGCGAGTGGTGGCATGTGTTTGTGTCTGCCAGGTCAATATTTTGCGCGATTGTTTGCGTATTCTATAGAGTATTTAAAAAGAAACATTGTGGATGCGATTTCTATTTATCAAAATATTTACATTGTATTCAAAGGACGGAAATTTAATTGCTGGACGTAGTGGATTAATTTTCTTACGCGTTATATTCTTGTAAAGAATTTCGTACTAAGATGAGAAGATTTAAACAACTTGAGCCGTCGCACACGTAATCCTCCCACTCCCACAACCCATTCATGTAACCATTTATTGTACAATAGGTTTACAAATGAGTCAATAGGGGCATCGTTATGATTGCTGTTGTTGCTATTTTTATATACAGCTTAAGGGGAGGCTCTAAAAAACCCATAACCAACACCAACTAACAACACATTGTTATTGACTACTGCTGTTGTTGTTATTATTATTGTTACTGTTAAAGTTGGTGTGTTCGTGTTATATTATACCCTCCACATAAGATGGGCGGTGCACTATGTTTGTCGTTCCATTTGAAACCCTCAGAGACACTATAAAGTAAATATATTTTTGATCAGCTTCAAAAATTGAGTCGATCTATATACACACTTAAGTGCGTCTGTTGTTTGCACTCTCACGGTTGAAAAATTTGAGGTATTAAGCTTAACTTTTGTTTTCTTCTACTTCTAGTTTTTGCACATAGATCACTATTTAAAATGGGCAAAATTGGACAAGAGCCACTTCCCAATCGACAAAAATCTATTTATTTACTTATTTATTGAGCTATGAAGTTGGACTTTGATACACATATTTATAAATATTCCAAACAACGATGTGCCAAAAGAAGACGCATTCGGATAACAGACATGCCCACAATTTACAAAAAACCGTGGTAATCAGTGTAAAAATCGACTTGAAAGCTGATACCTAATGTATACACTATTAGAGGGCGTAATCATGTGCATGCGACGCCCACAGCTTATATGTGGATTATATATAGATGTGGAGGGTATTTAAGATTTGTTCGAAGCCAAACTTTGTTTTCTTGCTTGTTTATCGTTAATGTGTGGAGGAGTTGAAATGTTTTAATCACACAATGTGCTCTCTGGCTACGAAAAACATTAAACTAACAACAACAACAACTTTCACGATGTAGTTGCTAGTTTTATGCTGGTATAAGTTTATCACAGTGCACCTCCATTGTGCTGTGCGTTGAGTGAGTTGAGGCACGTCAAGTCTTAAGCCCGGAGCTTGGAAAGATAGACTTCCATAAGTATGTGTGTGCAGAGTATGTATGTTAAATATGTGTATGTACAAGCAGCTAGGAAAAACTAAGCTCGCGTGTACCTGCGAAGTAACCATGGAAAAAGCATTATTGCCACCACTACCTTAAAAACCTGCTAAAACTGCGCCATAAACTGGAAGCCTAATGTTGTTTGATGTTAACTGAAATATTGAATTTGACGTGGTATTAAGTAGAAGAGTAATAACAAACAAGGGGCAAAACGTTAAATAAAAAAGGCGAAAAATTGCGATTTTAAAATTAAGATATAAAATATATTGTACTGGCGCAACACTCAGTTATTGAAATAAATGTGAACGATAGATACTTGCGTCTACCGCGACGCTAATGCACGAGCATGAAAACAATACACTCAGTAACCAAATCAAACAAAGACAAATCTTAGATTTCGTTCAAGTGTTTTCAGCGTTTGAACTGCGCTTTCAATCTGTTAAAAATATAACAAACGATTGCTAACTTCGGTCCAGTTGTGGTGGACACTTTAAGCTATTTCTTCATGGACATTTTTCTCTGTACACCCATATAAACATAAGTCGAATGCAAAATTTTCCGTTGGACACGTATATGTGCTTGGTTAGGTCACATAGTTTTAAAAAGAATGGGTGTAATACTGACCCTTTTTAAGCCCTAGACAGCTAATTAGAATGAATACGCATATAAATGGAAAGCTGCTAAATACCAGACTTAGACGAGTGTATAGAATAGAATTTTTTTTTACTCTTGCTCTTCAATATTTATTGCGTATGAGGCAGAGGGTATCCTGTGAAGGAATTGTTTCTACAACAATACTTACAAACAAGTAAAAAAGCTACGGTTGGCTTCGGCCAAACCTTAAATACCCTCTAAATGATTATAATTGCGCTCCAATAGTGTACGCGTTACGCATCAGCTTGCAAGTCCAGTATCAAGCTGAATGTGTTTTTTTTTAAATTGTGGGCATATACGGTTTCCTATCACGCCCGCTTTTGACACATCGCGATGGATGGGATAATTATAAATATTCCAAATTTTAACTCCAAGGGGTAATTTTTCTGACAAATAAATACATTTTTTGGGCGTGGCTCTGGACCGATTTTCTTCAATTTTAAAGACCGTTCCGAGTATAGTACAAAATTTCAATTCAATATCTCAAAATTGGGAACGCGAGAATGCCAAAAACAGGCAGACACACAGACACACGATCGACTCAGTTTTTAATGCTGATTGAGAGGATAATAACTTCAGACCCCGATGCCTCATCGGAATGACAAACTTATTACACCCCCATCTTATGTGGAGGGTATAAAAATATGTATTCAAAGTTGAGACATTTTAAAATATCATCTCAGCAGAGGCAGTGGCAGCAAACGGCTAAGAACAAAAAAGGACACTACAATGAGTTTATTAGCGTCATTTCTAAACACATCCTGCTACACATATATTCATATGTATGTTTATAAATTTTATATGTTTACACAATGCAGCTCAAGTAATATAAATTTTCCGATGTGTAGAAGGATGTGCAATTTTTCAAAAACACAACGAAACGAAATAAAAACAAAAACAAAGTTTTCCTTAAGTTTTTTTTTTTGGTGTTGTTGTAGTTGTTAAACTCTGTCATTGTTTTTGCTACTGCTACAGCTATGTGGTTGTTTTAGTGTCTTTATTATGTTTGTTTTATCTTGTTAATGAAAATTCAAATTAAGCTCCGAAAGAGGATGCAAAAAAAAAACACAAAAACAAAAAGAAGAAACAACAGACAAGACAACTTTAAAGAAAACATAATAATGATAATTTATAGAATCTTGAGTCATGTCTTGGAAAGTAAGAACAACAAGGGAAAGAAATATTTTATCTAAGCTTTGTTTTTTTTTGTTTTTTGTATAGACTTTTATAGGAAGTAGGTTTACGTGCTTGTATTGCCCACGTAAAGAAGCTAGATTTTGTGTAAGGCAAATATGAATACGCGTGTTTGGTGGGCGGTGGGGTGAATGGTACACAATTTCGTCCTCTTGTGTTTATCCATTGTGGGCGTGTCTTTCCGTCTTGTATGGAAAACTGTTTGCATAAAGTAAGGATGTTTATAAGAAAAATTCAGTTCAATATCTCCTTCTTGCGACCATAAGCGTTTCAACAGCACATGCACCGAATTACGGACTTTACTACATCGGCTCAAATTTTGATGCTGTTGTCTCTTCCTGGTAGGTAACCTCCCTTCTTTTGTGAAGGGTATGAAAATAAATGAAAGAATGTGAAAAGTTTGGTAAAAGGCTTAAAAACAAACTATGTGACGTATCTGCAAACTTTCTTGTCCTTCTTCCCATAACACAAAATCTTTAGAATATATACACAAGTACAAGTGTGTGTCATATTAATGTGCTGCCTTAAAGTGCCTCGCATACGATCCCTCATGCATCGCTCCTGTATCCCTGATCCCCATAAGATATGTAATTAAATGGAAAATTGTGTGAATATCTAATCTGCATGTGTGGCCATGTTTTGTATTTATTTCAAGCAAGTTCCATGTATTTAAAATTATTGCGAGCCATTGCCTGTGTTGCGGTTTTCAAAGCTTTTGTTCGAAAAAGAAAATAAGGAAGTGGAGACTAAGAATTCTTGCGTCTCTTGTTAAGCCAAATTTTCATGTTTAACGATTATAGTCGAACGCTACATGGTTTGTGGTCAAGAGATTAAATCTTACATCCAAAGCTTTTCCAAGACATCTAATCCTTTTTTTGTCAAATTTAATAAATCTACAAAATAAGGATTTATTTAATAGACGCGCTATTGGTGAATCATTTACAATTCAGACTTTCTTACAAACAAAAAATTTGCCAACATTTGTAGAGAATACAACATAAATGTATGAAAAACTTTTATTATCATCGCGTACTCACTGTGTATGTATGTATGTATGTGTGTGTGTGTGTGACAAAGGGCGAATATAAAAAATAGCGGATAGAACAACTTTTAATATGTGGTAAGAGTTGATGGATTTATATGTGTGAATGTCTCGCCAAGAAGGTTTTCTAATAAATTTTTTATTTATTTTATGCATATATATTACCATGGTGAGTGTGTGTATATACGCCTGACGTTATGTGCTCTGATAGACTGTAGTTTATTTAAAATGTAAACAAGTCATTTAAAATGGAAATGAAAACGATGGAAGTATAATGACATAAGGAAATACGATTCAAACAAGTAAAAACGCTGAATTTGCCTTTGGCTCAATCTAAAATACCAACCACTTCAACTAGGGTACGCATACTATTAGCACTTCTGCCGAGTTTGGTGTCAATATCTTAGGACTCCGATGCGTCTTTTTGGGCGTTGCAAACGTTAAGTTAAATTTTATTGAAACCTTCTTTTTAGAGCACAGTTCAATGGCAAAATAATGAAAAATACAGCTACCCGCTAAATACCCTCCACATGTACATACAAAAAGTGGGTGCGGCAGGATATGATTGCAAGTTAAGTTTTAAGATGAATGTATTTTTTCTTATATTGTGGGAATACCTGTTATCGGGTCATGCCTATTTTCAACATCGGTGTATAGGATAATTAAATAATGTATAGTTGACGTACTAAATTTCAACCTAAAAGCACATTTTTGTGGTAGTTAAATATGTCGCTTGTGGGCGTGACTCTGGACCAATTTTGCCCATTTTAAATACCGATTTTCGTGGAAAAATTGAAAATCTCTACGACTCAGTTTTTGATGCTGATACGTATATTGTAGGGCCTCTGTGTTGCAAATGGTAGAACAAACTTAGTATATTTCCCATTTTATGTGGAAGGTATAATAATAGTAAAAAAATCAACAAAAGTAAGACTTATATAATTAACGTGTATAGGTATTGGGATATGATTGTTTATACAAACATGCCAATAAGGCTGATGAAGGGAAAAACGAAATGTTTTCATGCTTAATATAAACCGGTGACGAATAGGTAGAATTATACCAGCTGAATATCCGACATGTAATGTATATACTTGTTTGAATGCCTCTTAATAACGGATTCAATACATCTTCGAAGAACTTTTCTCAAGTTGTTTTCATCACAGTACGAGAGATACGAGCAACGTGGTAGACGCCCATCTATGCATAAATACAAACCCCTCAAGGTATGCCTTAAATGTGTCTTTCACAATAATGCGCAAGTCATTCGTTTGTAAAATGTGTCATGACATTAGCTTCTTTTAATAGATTAGAAATTTATGTCTGACAGTAGTTTAGGAAATAGTCCGAATTTTTGTTTTGTATGTGTATGTGAGTGCAAGACCAAAAGTTTAGTAGCAAGTATATAATTAATTAACTGGAGCGTTTCATAAACTACTACGTTGAACTTTCAATTACTTTATCATTAAGTCAGTTACAGTGCGAACGACACAGGTTGTATGTGTTTTAAGGCAGATTCCGTTGTGACATGTTTCACCTTTTCCCCATTTGCAAAAAGCGCAATAATGTGTGCGGTTTTAGTTGAGTCCATTGTCCAAAAATGTTCCGTTTTTTTTTTTTGTAATACACGTCCACTAACATATAAACAAGAGCGGACATAATTATCAAGTTATCGCGTTTAAGCATTGTATCCTGCCTCCTCTAGAAATGGACAAGAGTCGTAAAACATATAACTGTGCGCTACACCCCAACGCCTAAAATCACATACGTAGGTACACATTTCCGTACGAGTGTGTTGAACAAGTTGAATTTTTTTCCACCCAGGGTTTGAATGCTGCATAGTATAAAATAAATCGAAAACCAATCGATGTTTAGGGCTGGGAGAGAAAGAGAAATATGCAAATACTATCCGCTTACGCCTCTCCCGTACACACAGTTATGAAATAGTACATGCGTTTGGGTGTTTATAAAGCCTGCAATGAATATTTGGCCGTGATATTTATGGGGCTATGGATTTTATTGCTGCTGTTGCTTTGGCTCTCGATTACTGCTGTCTGCAGTACAAACTCGACTTCCCTCCCTCCACCAAGCACATAAGTCTCGGCATGTGTGTTTGTTTGAATAGCAAAAAATATTCATATGAAGTGCTGACCCAATCTGTTGTGTGCTGCATGTGTTGTGTTTTATAGTGAAGGCCAAATGACCAGAAAAGCCCCATTCGTATCTTGCGCCTCCTTTTTTGCCACATACTATACGGGTGCATATTGGCCTCACACCCGAGGCCGAGTTGATTATGAGTCGCGAGACAAGGAGGGAAAATCCAGAACAAAAAACCTACAGAAAGCAAGATCTATGGGTTGTGCTATATGAGATAAACCAGACAAACAGTATGTGCCGCCAAAGGCTTCGAATTTGTGTACGATAGAGTTAATTCACACAAAATTTGCCCAAATCATACTCAAACACACACACACTCATAAGAGAAATAGTTGGAGAGATGTAAAAAAGTAGGAAGGAAGCTCACGACAAATGTCACTGCATATGTATGTGTCACACTCAAGTACATGTAACACAACAGAGCCCCGGTATGGCTGGATACTCGTATGTTTCCCAGACATTCATTATTTGTTTATTCTTCACTACAGAGGTCCTCTTGTACCAACAGTTAGTTTCAGTTCAGTTTTTGTTTGATCTGTAGTGTTTTTGCTGCTCAACCATCGCCGTTGTTTTCTGGCCGTTTTTTGACAATCGTAAAGCAATAAAATGTTTCAGTTTTACTGTTTTCTTTCCAATCGGTTTTTTTATTACAGTTGGTTTTTTGTTTGATTATTTGCTCAAGTAACATCGATATTGTAATGCTGCCAATTGCAAAGGGAGTCCACTTTAACCCCTTTCTTTGGATTTTTTTTTTTGGTTGAAAAAAAATTCACAGTTCACACAAAGCACCGGCATCCGCTAAGCGTTAACGGAAACAACACGAAATGAGTTTTGTCCGACGGATCGTTCGTTGTCGCGTTTGTGGTGTTCTCTTATATGTAACATATGTTACATTTGGGTATCTCCGTATGAAAATAAAACAAGCCAAATCGCTATATTAGGCGCACGCCAAATCTGGGATACCGCGCCATTTTGGGAATTCCTATCCAATCACGTTGAAAAGGTTTTAGTTTTCACTCAAGCAATTCGCCATAAATACGTTGTGAACAGACACGACCACATGACCTCATTTTATACATTTTTACAATTTCATTCAATCGCGAAAATATCATCTTTATATAATCAAAAATATCTGATAATTAGATATATGCAAATATGCATTCAAAAGTACAAAACTGCAATAGTTTTTCAAATGCTTATGAACAAGCTCTAGGTGGAAACTGTTGTTAATTGGTTCGTTGAATCACTGTATGCGCATTGCGTTAACGTTAATCACGTCAAATATTTCAAACGAACCCCTAAAATATGTCCCATATAATGTGTCCTTTATAGGTGGGTGTGGTTACTTTGAATTTTTCCCAAATATATAAAAAAGTCTTCCTTAATATTCTGTCAAAATTTATTATTTTATCTCTTTTGTAAGAGATAAAAAAATCACATCTATAATAGGTGGGGGTAAGAGGGTTATGATTACGTCCTCTAATAGTGTATGTATTACGCATGACCTTGCAAGTTTTACGTGGAGTATGATTTTTTGTTAAATCGTGGGCGTGACTCTAGACCGATTTTGCAAATTTTAAATACCGATTTGCATGCAGAAACTAAATGTGTCTGCATATTTCAGCTCAAAATATAGTTAAAGTTACGACCGCGAGAATGTTAACATACATGCATATCTATATCGACTCAGTTTTGATGCTGATCAAGAATTATTTATACTTTAGGATCTCCTCTCTCTCCTCCTTCTAAATGTTGCAAACAGGATAAAAAAGTTGCTATACCCCCCAACTTACACTAAAAAAATCTATTGCACGACTTTTAAAATTGTAGGAAGGTCTTTGGACTGATTTAGCGCATTTCCAGTACCAAGATACCTCACTATTTATTTAAAGACTGTTTATTTTATTGTTTATATTCATATTTATTTGTTTATTAAAGGAATGA
Organism: Ornithomya chloropus; assembly: GCA_963971445.1. Lineage (NCBI taxonomy): Eukaryota > Metazoa > Arthropoda > Insecta > Diptera > Hippoboscidae > Ornithomya > Ornithomya chloropus. The sequence continues at coordinate 23,572,623 of OZ020529.1, forward strand.
ATCCAAATTGCATCACAATCTCTGGCGTTTGCCAAAGTCGACTAGAATTGAAAATTATTCTTTTGAGAAGGAGAGACGTTTATATTACTTCTGCAGAACACACACACGCACATTATTAGTGCTTCAATTTTGACATTTTAGTTTTTAGGTGCGGAAATGAAGCGCGTTGAAATCTCAATGTTTTTACTTTATGCAATTAATCACGGACATGGTCTTGTCCAGATAGAATTGACACGATGAAATGAGATAGTCATTTACATTTTCATTCGAAACCAGCAAAGTAAAGCAAGTTTAATATACTAACTACGGTTGAACTGGAAAATGGAAAAAGCAAAACAACAGCCGAAAGTTATTACTGATTATTTCATGTAGTGCATTATTTGTAGTCTTTGTTTTTCATGTGAATGGAATGCACAGTGCATTATTGCCACAGCAACAACAATATTCATTAAACAATGGCAACAATGCGAACGCAAAAAATACAAGAAAAAATTGTTTATGAGATTAAAGCTCATAAAAGCTGAAAAATGTTTTTAATTGAAGTAGACCTTTGGGACTTAATAATGTTTGCTTTTTACACATATACAAGTGCATTACATATATATTTGCATTGCACACACGCACATGCACGATATTTCATACATCGTTATAACAAAGGTTCACTTGTTTAAGTGCATATGTGGTCAACGATACCGGCTTTATTGGTGATGACCTGATAGTATATTAGTTTTCGTTATTGTTGTTTGCTTTGCTTTAATACAACAACATAAATATGCATTGTGTTGCAGCAAATATACGGACACACAAACCCGCTCACTCACTCACACATAGCATCAACTAAATGAAAAAACTGAGTTAAAAAATCGAAATTTTCGTTTATGTGCAATAATTTGTATAAATCATTGTAAACGAAAACCTTCTTGGATACACTTTTCACATATAAATCTCTCTTTCCGCCCAGGATTCGATTTCTTGAGTTATAATTTGAAGATTTCTATCGTGGAGGAGGAAGGCGTACCAAACAAAATCCCCTCAGAACTGATCTCGTAATTAAGTTAGGAATTCCCATATACGCTCGATCAGTCCTCTTCTGCGATAAATAAATAAACGTTGTTTAAGTTTAAAGTTTGGATTAAGCCACTTATAGGACCTTGTTTATGTGTATATATGTTTTAATGGAAATTTATTCAAATTTCTTCAGCCTTTACAAGTAAATTCTAATATTTTCACGGAAACTTACTCATATTATTTTGTTAATAAATAAAAAGATCGTTGGTGTAGCAGTTTTCTCCTGAATCCCAAACTAGAAGGGATGTCCGCAGTGTTGCAAAACTTACAAGAACGACTTCAAAGTCAATTTTTTTCCGAACACTACAGTTTTATATACAAATATGGAAATATGGGCCAATTCATGAGTAAACTCTAAAGATGTAAATTTATGCGTATGCGTCTAGGCTTCTCTGAAGAAGTAGGTGATAGCTGTGACAACCATAATTAAATTATAATCAATTTGTATCCATTTCATTAAAGAAAAAAAAGTTTCCGCTATTACTCGTAGAACTGCTACATAGCTACATAGCGAATGCGAAAGTGGGCGTTTTCAAACAATAAAATTTATTTAGTTTGAAGCTCCATACCTATCCGCTAAGGCGAATGATATGAAAATTTAAAGGTGTCTACTGAAATTTATGTTTATTTCTCTTAAGTTTGTGACTAAATGCCGTGGGGGGACAGGGAGGGACACCACCCTCCTATTATTTACATACACACATACATTTATGCATATGAGTAACGGTACATATGTTAAAAATTCCTTCTTGCACATTGAAGAGAAAAAGTTTTATAAATTATCCTTGAGAGAGATCCTTATTTATGGCTCATGTGCAATTTTCATTTTATCACAGTAACAACAGATTCAAAGTAATAGAAGTTATATTATTGTTGTTGGTGCGGGTGTTGGTGTTGTTGTGGAGGTGTTTTATATGCCTCCCTCCCTCTCTCTCACCCGATTTAGTTATATGCTTAATATATATATAAAGTGTATAAAGGGAGAAAGGGTGTCACAAGTGTGCGTAAATGGTGTTTGGCGTACAAAATATTAAGTTAAGCCCTACTTCCAAGGAGGAGTAACGTACGTCTTTTTAGCTACATTTTATTTTTTTTAAGTATTTTTCCATGTGCACATAGGCATACACCTAGTTGGATTATTAGTTGCGAGTACGCGTGCCGGCATTTATTACTTTACCGGGAAACACGTTTCGTAAAGTTAAACTTGTTATCCGTTAAAAGAAAACCAGTAAAACCACAAGGACAACTGAATTCGGCTTGAGCCAAATCGTAAATACCCTCTACGTCTACATATAAATGGTGGACGTGGCAGGTACATCACTTACCAGTGGCAAATCGAGTTCGGAGCTCAATTTTTGTAGCAGATAGATTTTTGGCTATTTTGAGGATGCAAAGTACTTTTTAAAAGACTTTTTAAGATCCGCTTAACAACCCCATTAGAACCTTTTTGCTAATTTTATAATATTCCGTATATCTTTAGTTTGTTCAATTAAGGGACATTTGAAGGCCGAGGCATTTGGTTCAAGCAGTTTTCGCAAGGACAGGAGCTCAACACTTGTATCCTACTTTATCCAAAAGATTCTTTGGGCACAGAATTATATTGAGCACGTATAGTAAGACTGTATACAATTAAAAAAAAATAGTTTTGAGTCAGACACATTACAACATTGCGTTGAATTCATTTAATTTTAGTTACGAAAGTGGTCCAAGTCTAAAGTATTGCTGCACACGGTAATATACCAAATACATCAAACATGTAACACACAAACTTGAGGTAAAATCACACGATCAATTCCAAATGTGACACTGATGTACGTAAAATTACTTAGTTTTCAAATAAAATTTTTGAAAAAATTGAAAAGTTTTTGGTAGCCAATCATTCCGTTTAACCGAATCACCGTTACTTAGGGTTGATGGAAATGAATATGAAACACAGCGAAAATGTTATACTTACCTACTCCCAACTGTACAGCTAATCAAGTAAAATATAATTATCACATGAAGAAACTTTATGAAAAGATAGGTTCTAAAGTTAGGTCAACCTAGGCCCCAATAAGAATTTTTGTGGAAAAATTTTGAGACCTGCCTACTTTTGTCATATGAAGACTTAGTTTAAAAGGAGGCGTCATATATGGAGAAGTTGTAAAAATAGTCCGATTGGCTTCCTTTTCAATATGGTTACTTTCTGGGCCAGACCACATCCCTGCTCGAAATTTCAATGGGAAATTCAAAAGTGCAACAAAAAGCTTTATGCACAACTATGCTTAGATACTAAACAGACAGCTAATGATATAAAAAAGTATAAATGAATTACTTGATTATAATGTAGAAAAATTGTAAATAAAACTCGTAATAATTGTGACAAGTAAAAGACTGCATGCGGCTTAGGCCAAATTTTAAATACCCTTCACATCTACATCTGCATACAAACGGAGTGCGTGGCAGGTATATTATTACGTTCTCTAATAGTGTTTGTATTACGTATCAGTTTGCAAGTCGAGTTTTACGCTGAGTATGTTTTTTTGGGAATTTTCAACAACAGACCTGGACACGACTATGGCTAGATCGATTTAGAGGGTAGAATGCTTACTGCGTTTGCGATTAGGCAAAATGTGTGTTGCGAGCGGAATGACAAATATTAGAATGCCACACATCTTATGCGAAGGTTGTAAACATTTTTTTGTATGGGAAGCACATCTTTCGTAATTTTTTTAGACGTTTGCTTAACTTAATCGTTTGATTATAATTTAAGTTCTATTAAGGGAAATAAGCAAAAGTAGCAACTCTTCGAAGACACCGTCGCAGAGAATTATTTGCAGTTGACGTAGCATGAGGCGGCTCTAAATGAGCTTCGGTCCAGCTCATTGCCCTGTTTTCAACATTAATAATATTATGATAAGTGCAATCACGATTTCGGGGCTAAATCAATTACAAGTGATACGTTTTCATTAATGAATGTCAACTGAAATCTATTTGATTTTTTTGTCAATTCCTTCGTTATTTATGTTATTGCAGTTTATTTAAAAGGCAAAATCTGGTCCATATTATTTAATGGATGCAATATACGGATGCACGGGTCATATGTATATATGTTGCTGTTGATGCATTTTACTTTGCTTCCCTCTAAATATAAACAAGTATTAAGTTTTAATGCCTTATAAAGTGAAACAACCATTAAATAAACGGTGGGTCGCTACGCCAAACCAACCGCATTGCAATACGCAATTACTGTTGATGTTGTTGTTATTGTGTGCCATAGTTGTAGTTGTTAAATACAATTCTGAAATGTTTTACATCAAATCACCACCATTTAGAGGAGATGCAACGTACGTACAACTGCGCTGATACATAAAAGAAGACAGTGTTTGCACACAAGTTATTACATTATGGCCGGCATTTATGCGGCAACAAAACGGCGGCTATAGCGAAAATGTGCTCATAAAATAGCTTTTTGCCGCAAAAACGTAATTTATTTGTCAACGATTTGTTGACAATAAATCAGACAATCACAAAAATGCTGACATGTGAATATGTTTCAAAGGCAAAAACACAAACACAAACTCAAACTCAAACACAAATATAAACAAGTGCAAAAACAAAGAAACCAAACACAACAACAACAACAACAACAACAATACGAATGTGAAATTGTTTACATTAAAAATATCGTCACAATTTAAATTGCGCGGCGCAAGTATGCAATATGTAAAAAGACACAACACAACTCATGTGTGTGTGTGTGCACGCGTGTATGTACAGATTGTATATTAAAAAGCACGAAATTTACGAGCTTGTAACCTGTTTCTTTAATTGCACATTTGCAACTCTGCTTTGGAATGAAAATAATAAACGCACACATGCACACACACACACACACACGCTTCGGCATGTTAAATACTTAGTTACATATCAAATATCTAAATATTAGGACAACAGCAACAACTGTAACAATTGTACTTACGAATACATGCAACATCTAAATAGTCATTATTTTGCGTGTTTTATTTGGATTGGACGCCGTTCGAATGGTTACCCATACGGCAACGTACTGTCTCATGTTCACTGTACGTTTGTAAAGTATCGTATACGACCCATTAATTAACGTGCACAAATTTTTTAGATATAATAACACGTTGATTTTTTAATGATCAGCAATTACCTCTCGCTCTCTCTCTCTCTCTCTCTCTCTCTAACCAGATATGTGGAAGCACAGCATCCTTATGTTAAATGAATGCTACGTTGTAAAACTTGCTTTTTGACTTATCACCAACACATCTTGATAATGTAAATGTTCAATATCGCTCAACTTGAATTACACGTTAAAATAATTTTGAGTTAAAAAATACATGCTTCTGCGCCTTCTCCAGACCAAAGCAACATTAGACTATTTAAAAAGATGCGTTTTTTTAATTGTTACATATTGAGCAGTGATGTAGTCAGTCGTGACACAAAAAACAAAAGCGACGGACGATCTAGAAATTTAAATGAAAAACTTCTTTTTTACTGCGCTCCTCAGCAATTGAATTGGAACATGCCAGTTACTTATTACCCAACCATTCAGTACCCTATACCGACCAGTCTTAATAAGTTTTAGCGTTTATGTACGTGACATACACCGCACAGCAATGCTTGTTGAGCTTTTTTTAAATAAACCATAAAATTCTACTCCAACACACACCTTGTGTAGGTATGTCTTCCTCTGCCACCATATGTGTTTAAAGAGAGGAGGAGTCGTTATTTAATATTTGTTTATAATTTTATATGAATCACTTAATAAAGTTATCTTTCTTCGCTGGGATGAGCATTCTTAGTCTATTCTACTAATGAGAGTTTGTTTTGTATGTCCATTAAGTTAAATTGAGTTGTTGTTTCATAATATTTTGTGGAGCAGGTACAATTTATGTATAGCGAGAAAAACATGGTACACAAAACTCTTTGATACCCTTCCCCTTGGATACAACTTGTAAACTGTATGGCTGTGCTGTATTCGTATGAAATAGGTGCGGCAATTAACAGAAAAGTGAAGAGTGATACATTTAAATTGGATGCTTACGAAACTTGGAGTGTAAATGTACAGCAGAGGGGTTTCATGAGCGGTAGGAAACCTAAACATGACTGACTCTACCAAATATTAGCTATATACATATGTAAATAAAACAGATGGACACAAACACCCGAAGAACATCGTCCAATCCAGTTCTATATTCTATGTAGAGAAAAAACACTTGTGCACTTCTTGAAGGAGTTGCACAAGCAACGATAGATGTAATGTACTCAACTGTTGCATTACTTGAATGGGCGGGTCAAATAGAAGAAGGCATAGTATCGATAATATTGTACATGATTTCGGAGGAGATAAAAATGCAAGTGATATTTATTAACGTAATGCTTATGTTAAAACCAACAATACCCATCAAAACGTATATGAACGCACGGGCCCATTTAGAGATGTAGAGAAAGAGAACGAATGAAGCAAGTAAAGGATGTGTAACGTTTGTGAACTCCAACTGTGCCGAACCAATAACAACAACACGATCCCACATCCAAAAACAACAAGACTTAGAAAATAACAAAAACAAATCTAGTCAGCAACCCTCCTGTTAAATGTTGTGTACAAAATGAATCCCAAACACAGATCAATGACAACTCCGCTCAGCACTGAATATTTATTTATGTGTGCATGTAAGTATGTGCGTAGTGTTGGTTTAAAAACATTTTACATGTTTGTATGTAACAGTGCAGTGTGTGCTCAATGCTCAGTACGAAGTACTTATATTCAAAACATATCCGCGGAGGCTATATGCCTGAGACCCGCTAAGAAATTTTTCGTTTTTAGGTGATTTCTGCAATTGAAAATGTTTAAATGAAAAGATGACGACGCAACAATGCCACCGACAACAGCAATCCCTAAATGAAGCAAAACAAGTAAAAAGATCTATATTAGACGTACGCCACATCTAGGAGATCCACCATCATACTCATCCGTTATGCTACATGTTGTGTTGTATGTTATTTATTTATTTAAATATTCATGTATTTTTCTATTAAATAAAATTAGCTACAACAAAAATTCAGCTAGTACAAACACGCACATAAAGACCAACACACTTAAGCATAAGGCTTTAAAGGAAGGTTATGGCTTCAGAGGAGTTACAATGCTTGAATAATAATGCAATAAAAATTAATAAGAAAAAAAAGCTGAAGGAAAGAAAAACAACAACCAAAAAATGAAGGAAAAAGTAAAGAATCAGGAGCAATTTTTTATATTCAAAACGGATAAAAAGCAATCAATTAAATTCAAACAAATGACACTTAAAGTTGAAGAAACCCATGATTAGTTCGATATTGCGCCAATTTAAGCGCTACTAGGACTCTAGATCTCGAGGGTACGTTGATTCACTTCATTAAGTAATATAGGCGAATTAATTTCTCAGTGGAGTAAACTCTTATAAAAAACGTACGCCTAACCAAGTACGTCTGCTCAAAAAAGAAGTTTTAGCAGCTTTCGTAAGAAGAATTTTTGGATAGACGTAAACATTACAATTAAGCGGCGAAGCATATGTGTATTTCAGAAGAGGTGGAACTAACGCAACATAAAGCGCCTTCCAGACCAGCGTTCAGCAAAACCAAGAAAACACTTGCATTCGTTAACAACGGATACGATTTGCACATTAAAGTTCAATTTCTCATCAAGGAAAATTCCTCAAATAAGAAATTTTCCAAAAAGTCGTTGAACGTGCAGAGGAGCGGATCTTGAATCTGTAGACTTTTTAAACTTGTCTAAGTTCTATGTCACCATTAAGCTTGCACCACCGGAATAATTCAGGAAGGGCAGGTTTGCAATAACGTACTGGAGTCAAGAGATTGACAAATTTTAACGTCGTCGGAACACGTTTTGTAAAGCGAGCAAAACTTATAATAAAAGGAGGATCATTATCATTCAATACATGCTCCAAAACTTTCGGAATAAAGCCAAGTTTGGCGACACCCCCATTTTATATGAAATTCTTAAAGGCGCTCTTGTGGAGTGGCAAGAGCGAAGTATTCTTGAGAAATACGGTCAATGTGCACAAAAACGAATAAAGCATGAAAACCCAGATAACAGCACAATTTTAATGAAAACCAAGCATTATAAATGCTTCAGATTCAGTAAACTCTATTTGCGGAAAGATGTCGAACGAGTTTAATACATGCAACCATGTGGTTGTTGTAACAATTTATAAAGGAATCCGCAAGAAAAGTTGAAAATCAATAATGGATCAGTCGAGCCAATATTATGGTAATTCATAGATGTAAACCAGTAACTTAAGAAATTTGTAAAACGCCGCTTATTTCTCATTTTGTGCACATAGGCATTAGAGCATTTCTGTCCATAGAGTAAGTTATGAAATCAGACAAAAGCTCTGTACGTTTTTATTCTTTATTTCAGATCGATTTCAGATCGTCAGAAAACCAGACAGGAAAAGGAACGAAGGAAATGGTACCCAAAAGGTACCATTAAAGATATTGCGAAACATTTAGAATTATATGCAGACAAACTACCATCGATAAGATCAAAGTTTAAACTCCAAACGACATTAGACAGAACATTAGAGAACATATAACGCGTATTTTTTTGGCTCACAATATGTCTACAAATGTTCATTATAGTGGAACAATCATTGATGCACAATAAATCATCGTAAAGAGGAAGATAACGAACCGGTGAAAAGTAAGCAATATCTGCATTGAAAATCCATGTTACATCAGGCAATCTAAAGTCACCTAATACAAGGATTAAATCATTAGGCTTCAAACGAGAACAAGTATTATGTATGTTGTATGTTATGTTATGTTATAAGTATGTTATAAGTATAGACCAGCCGCGCATATAATTGCAAAACACATTATGATGCAAATTCTGCCAAATTACCTAAGGGCGTGGTAAATCTACAAAATTTAGCGTCAATAGACTCGCTTGCTTGCAAATGCATTGCTTACGTTATTTACACATTAAGAAATTATTCTATGAAAATTATACAACTCCTCTTTTTAAAATAACTTTTGAATTTCTGGGTCAATTTCTTTCATTCATATACCGTTAGAATGTAAAAATAACGGACTAGTTTCGATTTTCTTTTTTGTCCAAAAATACTTTCCCGAAATCGAAATATAAAGCCTGCCTTAACATGTCAACTTTCTAAAAGTGTGGGGCCGTCCGCATACCTAATTTGTCCATTTTCAAGACCCTACTTTGACGTTGATGAGGAGTACTAATGGGCGCCAAATTTCAACTCGATATTTAAACTTTGAGGGAGAGTGTTGGGACAAAAATCAAAAATTCACGCAGACAAATGATGGATCGAAAACCTAAATCGATTCAAATTTAACGTTGAGCAAGAATGGTTATATTTTTGGGGGCGTGGCTTGTCCCCTTCTGGCAATTACACAAACGTTTGAACAAAACCAATATACCCCCAGATCATTATGATGGTGGGTATAAAAATCTAAACATTGCACAAATCGCAATGAACCAAATCAGCAACAGCACCGCACAAAAGAGAACGTATGTTGTGTCGTGTTGTGTTATGTTGGTATAAAGAAAAAAAGTATAACAATAAAGCAACAAACAAACAGCAAAAAGGAAATCATTGCATTTAAAATGCAAACAGCTGAAAACGGCAATATGGGGCCTTTACAACTGTAACAAAAACACCAACACCAACAGCAACACACACAAAGACACAATTCCTTTTTTACCCACTTTAGAGAAAACAATATCAACAATGGCGGACGTTAAAGTTGTTGGTGCAGGGAATGGTAGTTGTGCTGGTACACTCCGACATTTGAAAAGTCTACGTGAAGGGAGGGAAACATGGACAAAAACTTCATTATAAGCGAAAAATTAAATAAAGAAATACACTTTAGAGTGTCACATAACCGCAATACCCTACATCAGTACATCAGAATACAGAAACATCAACAAATCGTAAAATGTGGAGCTGGGTGTATGTTTAAGAATCCCACGATGCCTTTCTTTGCACCAAAGATACTTTTCGACCCAACGATACATTTTTGTGGTACATTTATGTAATGATTTGGTACAAGACCATAAATCAAAATTTTAGGACTTTCATTCTCATTTGCATGAATCGAATCAAAATAATCTAAGGCTAAAGACAAAGCTCTCGAACGCCCTTTCGTTTGTGTGTTTTGTTTTCGGCTCAACCACCGTTTCTAACCAATTTAATGTATTTTGCAAAGTTGCGGTTGAGACGATTCAAAAAAAACTTTTACTTGTAGTTTCACATACAAATGCTGGCATTGCATAATAAATGTTTGCTAAATGAGCCTAACTAAGCACCTATTCAAACGTTACTCCAAGTTGTGCACAAACATGTGCACTCTGTAGTACATACATACAATATACACACACAGTACGGTTCAAGCAGTTTCAACAAAATTGAACCGTGTACTTGAGGTATACTTTTTATATCCACTATCTTTGGGGCAGGAAGTACATTCATGTTGTTAAAATATTTCTACAATGACATGGAGCCCCTTGTCTTTGAAAATCCCCAACGTGGTGTCGACCTACTATATATGAACGAGGATAAATCCTTTCGGATTGAAATTTTGTAGATGTACTTTTTAAAGCGTAATGGGTGATATGTTCTAAAAGATATTTTGTAAAGATTGGTTATATCTCATAATTAAACGAACGTTTTTGCTACATAAAAACTTTGGTGAATCTGTCCAAGTGTTTAATATAAATTTGTTTCGCTCACTTGCTTTAACGGAGGAACGATTTTTGGGGGTACTGCAAATGTTACCGTTTTACTGTTATACGAACACAAAGCGGTTTAACATACAATAGTTTAAATCGTTTATATTCGATTGTATGTACATGTATGTATGTGTGCCTAAGACCCTTTCCATGATTTGATCTATAGATGCATGAACGTGAAAAGGTAACAAAAGTCAACGTGGATGAGATTGAATTGTAGAGAGAGTCACAACGGCACAAAGCCCAATAGAAATGAAGCAAAAAAGTTCACTTAAAAACGTTTGCATAATAAGTTTCTGTTTGTTTTGCGTTTTTCGCTTAGTAAGCCTTCGCTTACACGTTTATACTGTACAAGACACGTCTACGATAACGGGGGCATATGATACACCACGACAGCACCACGAACAAACTCAAATAGTTAACACACATAGGCACACACGAAATTTGTGAAGTTCGCCTTGGTCTCAAAAAGTAAATACATTTTATCTAATAGTCTTTGACATGCAGTTTGTTTTCCATTTTTGTTTTTCTGTATTATACAATACTTTCAATGAGCTGGTGTCTTGTTAAGCTCCTCGTTCTGTTCGCCCCATGCTAGCTAGTTTTTCCGTATAATCACACACACACCGACTGACTGATTTTAATCTAATGACGTACATAAAACACAAACTCCACCACTCGAATGACAAAAATTCGTGAAAAATCTGATAACTTAAGCTTTATAAGGTTTGTCTAATGTCCACATTGTCAACTTAGCACACAGTTCATTTCGTTTTTTCGTCGCTTGCATTTCTAACAGTCATGTCATGCCTCAACATGCACGGTATTGCATGTTAGTCATTTGATAAAAGCCATTAATTAAATTTTATTATATAAATTAAAATGAAAGACAAAACGGGGCAAGTTGGGTGCAAGAGATCCCTAGAAAGGAAAGGCAACCCGGTATCACTTGTGCCAAATTTAAAGTAGTTTGCTCTTGACGTGAAGGAAGTTTTCAAAAAAGTTATTTTGTCTTTCTAATAATTTTTAAGGCCATCTTCAAAGAATGATTGATTGCCTCTGCAAAAATGATTTTCAAATAATTTTCAAAAAGAAAATTTTTTGGAAATGTTTTGTCACAGTTTTAAGGTCAACTCCATAACTATCTGCTGCAGAAGAAAGAGAAACAGAAATCTTTAAAATGATGTCCGTGGAAGGCCACAACGCAGACACATTAGTAAAAGAAAAATTACTTCTAAAAATTTCGATATAAAATATTAATGAGCATGACAACAACTAATTGCTTTTCGGGTTCCTTAAAAAAATTGCTTATTATTCTAAAGACGAACCTTGAAAAAACCAAGAAATTTTCAACTTTTTTATGCCCATGAAGCACACGTGTTTTTTATGTAGTCGCTCTCCTATAACAACACATTCGACATATGTTTAAGTTGGAGGTTTCGCAAAAGAACATTTTGAAAATTTTCCCAAGTATATAAATATGCGTGTGTTTTTATCTGTGTGTGCGTTTCATTCCCATGTTGACAAAACGCACTTATTAAAAAAGAACATCTCAGGAGGGAGAAGGACAGAGGCAGCGGAGACGGTATAAGAAGTAAAGGCAAAAAATGAATTGCAATTGAAATGAGGCAACATTTAACATTATGTTGAAGTTCGTGCATTTAGTTGAATTTACGACATTTTCCTGTTGAAATGTACAGAATTATCGTGGCTGCATGTACGTATCTCATTTGGGAGCGCACGAAAAGCTTGTCATGATTCGATCTTTTATTTATTTCTGTACAACTAACGACACAACACAACACAACACTCTACACAACAATATATAAACCCAGTCCGTGCAAACAACGCAGCCCAGCCAAATAAACACTACAGCAAAAACAGCAGCAACAGTGTCTGATAATTCAACAGAAACTGAAAAAGTTCACAATGAAGTGAAAAGATGGCGAAGAAGGAGAAAACACAGTCGGTAACCAAACTAGGAAGCGTTCACAGATAAATGAAGGAAAAAAGCACGGACCAGCAAAACATTCGCAACATTTCTTCAAAGGAGTTGAGGCTGTAGTAGCATTAGATACATATACACACATTCACACAGCGACATAGCGACACAGCGACAGAAAGAACAATGTATTGCACATGCATACACACATGTTTGCATATATGTGTATATGGTGAGATGGTATAGAGAGGGAAGGAGATCTTTCTTTCATTCAGTTCGAGTTCAAGACATGTTGCATGACCTCTTCTTCATCTCTGCGTTGTGTATGTTTTGTGTTTGGATTTTGTGTTTTGGTTTTTTTTTAGTATGGCCAGACAAATGCAATATTGTGTAAATGTTTGTGTCTGTGCTTTTTTATCGTCTGCCAGTTGCTTCATTTTGAGTATTCATTATTTTACTAGGGAGTTATAAATTGTTGTTCTTGTACGAATAAATGAATTTGTTAAAGGATTATTATTCTAATTAGCGAATAGCGCTGCTTCTCCTTGCACATATATTCAAATAAGCAAAGGGAAGACTTGGTGAACTGAAATGCGCAGCAGTGTGAGGAAAAGTTCGCACACTTTGCTTTATACCTGATGCACTTATTTACAAAAATTAGACTTTTCGATATCTGCCTCTTCATCTTTGCATTTGGGATTCAAATTTTACGATTGGGGAAATGGTGCAAATCCATATTGCTTACTATCTACGGAACCCTACCAATAAATGATAACTTTGGAAAAGTGAGTGGAGAAGTGGACTCTGCTGAAGTGCGGAATCCGGAAAATCCGAAATTTACTTTTATACTTATATCCATGGTTGTATATTTAACCAAGAAGAAAACTAAATTTGGCTTAGGCCCTCTGTGAACGTGATTTCGACCTCTAATAGTGAATGTATTACGCAAAGGCTGTCAAGTCCATTTTTATCCAGAGTGCAGTAAATTTGTGGGCTTCGTCGTTCACCCATTTTTGGCACATAGATGGATGCGGTAATTGTAAATGTCCATCCACATTTCAACTTCATAGCTCAATTTTTGCAGCCGAATTTAATTTCTGCGTGCAGAAACTAGAAGAGTATGCACAAAATTTCAGCTCCATGTATAAAAATTTACGACTAACATGCGAACGCTAACAATAGACAGACACACGTCTAGAGTATAGTATTCGCCCCCATCTTGGGTGGAGAGTTCAAAAATGTTTCAACTGAAAGTGTTGGTTCCTGGCTGACTTGATTAACGAACGGATATGCATATAAGTGAAGAATTAACAGCACTGTTGTGAAATTCCCTGTGTGGAGGCATTTAATGTTTAATGTAACGCACTGAGCGAAGCAACCGGAAGAAAAACTTAGTAAGAGGCATAGGAGGCTCTGAGTTAATAAAAGGACGATGGTTACATGCCTTAATATACATCGTGATGCGAGGCTGCAAAGAAATCATGGTGAAGTAAACTTTAACCCGTCGAAAATATTGAGTGGATGCTTTAAAGCGTGTTTACATTCTTTCCAATCACTTTGAAAAAGTTTCACTTTTTCACTCTCCTTAGAAAATAAAACCAAATGGTTGTGTCTTGTGTGCTTTTCATTTGGGAAAAAATATTAATATTGTAGGCGTGTGTATTAATTTTAATTAGAGGAATTTTTTTCTTATTGTTTGTAGAAGTAATGGAGTGGCGGCCTATTCCACAAGAGAGAAATGTCGGTGGGTATCCTAGATTTTGTGTACGTCTAATATATGAAGCATTTTTGTCCTAGTTTATTTTGCCAAAAAAAAAGCACCATTTGAAAAATGTACGTCCACATCATCTTAATATGGTTGTCCTGACTTCGAATCTGACAAGATGCAAAAAGCTTTAAGCTGAACCCGCTGGTCATAGTTGACTGGTTAACTGACAAATTTTATAACAGTTGAGGTCGGTTCAACAGACGAGAGAGTTTCCTACATAGGCTGGAAAAGAGTCACATCTTATATGTTTTCAGCTGATACTATTGACCCTTCCCTTGGAGGTTTTCTTATAAACGATATATGGGAGAAGAGGCGAAATTTGTTGCAAGGCGATATGTAAAGACCTAAACTTAGGACAAGTACACCCTCGCAACATTTACACAAAAACATCATAACACCACTTCCCTTATAATGTGGTGGGAAGAACCTTGCCCGAAAAAAGTTGCTACATAGTGCAAAATATATCAAACTTAAGTTCAATAAAAATTAAGACTAAACCAAATTGTTACATACGTACGTACATGCGTGAAAAATATTATATAAATTCCTCAATATATGAAAGCGTCATATTAAAGTCGTGCATCGTAATTTGTAAAGCGCTAAATGCCGTCGGTACGTGATAGCGAAACTACAACAACACTGCCTAAGTACTGAACGATAGAATCAACATCATCTTACTCTGTTAACCCGTAGCATACACTAAATAAAAATGTTAAACTGTTTGCATATCAGCACATAGCACATGGAGTAGAAATATTGTATCGGGAAAGTACCCACTTGTGCGCAAACATTGTGTGCCAACTATAAACACTTCAGAGCGGCCATTAAAATCAAAGAAAAGTCAAATATGTACGTATGGCGTGAGAGCATAAATAAAACAACTCACACTTTAGCAGGCAATCGAGCAAGCATAACAGTTTCTTGCCTTGCACACAACAACAAAATGTGATACCGGGAGAGTGCTATCGAGACTTCCTCCTAGAAATATTACTCGCACTCTCTTCTCGCTGAGAGATTGTGCATATTGATGCATACGTGTGTGCGGTTGTGAGTCTTCTATGAGCCATTGCTCTAGCAGTGTGTAGAACGGAATGGCAGAGCAGGCCATAGCAGAGTTTACTCACATGAATAATGGCGGTCGCTGGAAGACAAATAACCCAACCTCCTATTTTTTCTTCTTGGTGGCTTTTATTGCTCTTTTGAGCAATTGCTTTTTTACTGCACAGTTCGTCTCTTTCTCGCACAAGTGTTTATTTGCTGCAGATCCCATTGAAATGAGTAACTGTGGCGAGAAAAGGCCATGATTTATTTATTAGAAGCTAGTGACACAGCGGAAAGTACAGAGAGTGTATAAAGCGAGCGATGTTATTTCTGTAGCGCTATCAAAGAAAATGAACACAACGAAGATGATTTTGCAGAAATTCCTACACATTCGAATGAAATCGTGATACAAGAAGTAAAAATTTTTCTTAATGGTTAACGTAACTTGGCATAATATGGAATTTGTTTCCAATAAGTCGGTCTTACGGCACTTCTATTAGAGATGTGCGTCGATCGAATCGAAAATGACGTTTTCCAAATACATTTCAACTTCTCTCTGTAGTTACAACCGTCTACACAAACTTAAGAACATTATTACACCTACACAGGACGAAGGGCTTAAACAAACAATAAAAACTCACTTAAGAATTCCCTAGAAAAAATATTATCTTTTTCTCTATTACGAAAATAGAGAAATTTGGTTTCGTTCAGCACATTTTATAATTTTTTATTTAACTCGTCGGATAAGATCTAAACCTAGTATACACCTTATATGGTGAAAAAAAAGAGAATTTTTTTTTCAAAATATGTAGGGTGTTTGTACATTTCGGGCATACGGACACAAGCACATAGTTAAATTAATTTAGATTGTTATTCTGACTCTCATCGTACAATTAAATGAATGTCATTAATTTTTTTCTGAAGAGCCGATTTTGAAACATCTATGGCACCAAAATTAGAGCTGATACAAAAAAATTTTATATAACTAAAAACAGTTTTACAATCCTAGACACCTCAATAACTACTGCCCTACGTTATTAGAGCGGACCCGTACAGTTCATGCTTCGGAAACACTGCTTTGGAATATAATGAATAAAACATAAATAGTTACAAGTGCAAAGTGTTATCGTAAATTTCTCTTAATAGATTTTATTACCGCTTATTCTTGTATTGAGACATGTTGCTGTACGCTTAGCAACATCATGTTTCGGTTGGTTGCATGCTTTTCAACATTCAACATTCAACATTCGATTAGCAACACACTCAAACCACTGAGTTATGTAGCTGGAACATAAACACAACAAGTTGTCTAATAAAAACGAGCAAAGATTTATGGCGAAGTCAACAGCGAGCACATCCACACAAACATTTGTTCACTTAATATGTTGCTTTTTTATTCGAGAGAAGATGGATTACTTGTGCTGAGTGCGGCGAATTTATTTACGAGGCACTGCCATATTTGTTGCTGTGCGACAGAGAGAGCACTATGAACACAAATCTGCACCGTATGCGTTTATCACATCATATATTTAATGCACTCACTCACTCGCACTTGAACACCATAAAACATACATAAGTCTTTTTAATGGTATACACACAATCAAACAAGCTTTTTATTTATTGCCAGCGACAGCACAAGTTTTTCCGAAAAGTGTAAAAAAATAGACGGAAGAACTGAAAATGTTTGTCTGCTGATCAAATTTGTGATGAAATCGAATAATTAATGTTTTGGTGACTTGAAATTATTATAATTCTAATTCGTTTGCCGTTCGTTTGAGTGGTTTAAACATAATTAATAAATCTGTTGAAAAACATATAAAAATAAAAGCTGCTTCCGGCGCTGCAGTTATTGATGCGTTGGTATTAATTTTTATTTTTAAATTTCTTTCTTTATGCGGTTTTATCTCACGAAAGAATTTACAAAGAACGAATAAACAATTCTCCCCGGTTTTTGTTATTTTTTCTTTGTTTTAAATTTAAATGAAAATAATTCAAATTTTATTTATTGGTGACTTGTCGCTTGATATGTAAACAGAATAGAAAAATTATCGTATGAAATAAAAGTAAAAAAAAAAAATAAAAAATGTACTCGAGCATAATTTGCGCATGTTCTGCCAACAAAAATGGACTTAATATTATTGTGTGTCGCTGTCGTTGAACTTACGTTTGTGTGTTAATGTTTGTCTATACGTGGCTGAGAAATGCTCAACTTGCGCGTGGTTTATATGGTTTATGAGCTTGTAGGGTTGTTGCTAAATTTATAGCTCTGCCAAGTTTTTCTTTGCACGCAGCCATAAATTCTACCCCGTGAAGAATCCGACGAGAGAAAACCCATAGAATTTGTCATATTGAGAGGAGAACGGAGAAGTGAAAAGAAAATTCCTGATGATGTACAATTTTTCCAATGAATTTAACAAATAAAACCGTTGCTCGCTTTTCCCCACGGTTTGCGGGTTCATTTTCCTTTTTGGTAAATTTTCTTCTTAGCTTTCATATTAATCGTAATGACGTGCATTATTAATAATTATGCAAACAGCAGAAACGTTGAAAACATTGAAAAACAAAAATAGGTGACATACGAGTTGGAGTTGTGGTTGTAAAATTGCAGACCGCTGTAATGCCATGTGCAAGTGTGTAGCGGCATATAAAGTGCATGCCGCGGGTATCAGACAAACGGACGCAGAACAGTTTATATATTGTGTGATACATAAAGCATCCATTTATTTTTTGTTTATTTGTACCGTAAAAGCTTCCGACTCGAATGTGGGTCATTCCAGTGGGAATTCAAAAGGCTGGCAAGGTTGCTTTATTGCACGAGCAGTTGCTTTAATACCTTCTAACCCTTACCCGGAGTATAACGACCAAGAAGCGAGGAAGCATCATTTGAAATATGATTTCAGGCATTTATTTCAAGTGCGGTTGTGGTGAAGGTATCTACACCCAGTTCTATGTTCCATATGAACACGAATAATTTCTCCGTCGCATTATGCAACCCCTGCATGTGAGCACAACATTCAATCATAACTCATACTGGAATTGTGTAAACAAAGAGAACATTCAAGTGTTTATTATTGTTACAAATTTCATATAAATTAATGGTCAATACAACACCTCATAAAAGTCAGAATCAACGGTTTCATCGTTATTGCCTTACAACCCGCAACGCATATTAATGAAACAACGCATAACACAACATAACATAACACAACATAACCACCAATAAAACATCCGTAATCAAATCACACAGTATTGAGGAAAAAAGAACAACAACAACAACAACAACAACAACAATAATGTCAATTAACTTGTTTGACAGTTTATAAAGTTAAACTTCTCGTTGTTTGTTTCCAAACATCTTTCATTGGCATTAAAACATATTTGACTTCCACGCATGGTATGCAAATGTGTTTCGTTGCTACGCCGTAGATATCGCGCTCTATGGTTGGGTTGGTGTTGTTGGTGTTGCGTTTCGTTTAAATTGTTTAAAAATAATAATGAAGACATCGTTTATGCATAATGGTATATAAATGGGATGTGTGTAGCATATCTACTCGGAGCAATGTGTAAAAAACACAACATGAAATAAAAGCTTGCCATGTGTGAGGTATTTTCACTGAATGCGGACTTGGGGCTACACTTTAAGTAAATTTTGGTCACGTGAAACATCTTAAGAAGAATTGGGTTTCTTTTTATATTTTTTTTTAAAATTTGGTGCATATATTTGTATTTATTCTATCCATTATTGTGCCAAATATGGACGTGATCTAATAACAGACGCGTCTACAATTTACAAAAAACTATACTCCACGTATAACTGGACTTTCAAGCTCATGCGTAATACATACACTATTAGAGGGCGTAATTAAATACCTGCACGCCCACTATTTCAGATCTGGAGGGTATTTAAGATTTGGCCTAAGCCAAATTTAGTTTTCTCACTTGTTTTCTTCTTCAACATTTGTACCTTCATCTCATTCAAAAAAACAATTGAGATAATGAAATAACAATAAAACTTATGAATTATTTATTTTGGAGAAAACAAATAAAAAAAAATTTATATTTGGCTGAGGTCAGATCTTGAAAACCCACCATCGCTGTACCGCAGTTTCCCGAGCAATATATACATATGTAAATGGGTCTCCTGTACTCAATGAGTAATGAGGAAAATTGTGGCATTGTGGGTGTGTTTCGCTTGAACATTTCTGCCAACTTTGCATCGATATCTCAATTTGTGTGACCAGGAGTTCACAGAAAACGTCGCACACGTCACGCAGATAAACAGACAGATAAACGTGTGTAGGAACAAGTTCAATTGATCAGCGTGTGATTGATATTAAACAGCATCCGGCCATGCTTTTAGTTTATTTGTTCTTGTGTGTTTTTTGTGGTTAATGTCTCGTTTTTATGGTACCCACTAAAAACTTATGAGGCAATCCACCAGCACTACTTGATTATTATTAATTGAACTTTTAGAAAACATTTAGGAATTTCGTTCGAGGGTGCGTAAAAAGCAATTTTTTCCAGTGTATTTCACATTGAGTTAAATGAGATTTTAAAAATACAGAACAAAGGAACACCGAGACATTGCTTTGAGCACTCATTTATATTTTACTGCCATTCCCCTAATGCTGCACGGCCACTAGTGATGTACGTACACGAATAAACACTTTAATGGCGTTATGAGAGAAACATTGGATTTAGTTACTAAATTTGTTTGATAAACATTTGTGCGCTGAGCAAAGAGTGAGTGAATCATTTCAACGGTTCAACCGAAAGACACAACAAACGCAAAAGGTATTTGTAATAAAGCAGAACTTTAAAAGAACGATTTCTGTTTTTCTTTGATCACTTGAATGATAAAGCGATCCATGTCCAAAATATGAGCTGATGTTCAGTACAAGAATTTTTTACTAAAATCAAAGCGTTAGCCTACGTTGAACGCGATTTTGTTCTTAACAATCGATTCATTTCAAAATTCGTTCAAATTTTCATCTATGTAGACAGATTCTCATAGAAGAAGGCATTTAGATAATTTAGATAAGTGAAGAAAACACACACATAACCAAATCATGATTGATTACTTCGCATAAATTAATACGTGCTGGTTCATGTTTTACGAAAGGCAATGAAGGCCGCTAAGTTATTTCAAGAGAAATGAATCTAGTCCCACCACGTTTTGAAAATATACATATTGGAGATTTGTACAATACCGCTGTCATCGACACCAGGTCGTCTTATGAATATGGTCTAATGTTGTTTGTGGAGTCTCTCTTTTAAAGTGGCACGCGTGGTGTCGCATTTGCCAACCACGGGTATATAACCTTTAACAAGCAAGAGTGTACGCTTTTTTGTTATATATTATAGCGTATGCATGAAGGCAGCATTTTGTATGCTATTGAAGCGTGTTTTTGTGCGCGGTATTTGTTTTGCGGTAAATAAGTTTTCTCGTTTCTTATTAGTATGATAAACGTTGAAATATACATGTATGCGAGTTCCAGGCAGAGGCAGCACTGTAAAGCCTAGTAGTACACAGCAACTGTGAGTTTTGGGCACAACGCAGAGAGTAAAGTCATAAATCAAATAAAATTTATACGCTTTCATCTGCTGAATTTGCGAAAATCGCTTTTCTATGTATTATATATTCTTGGGTGCACACACCCTCACCCAAATATACACACACTCGCACAAAATGTACGTATACAGACGTAACTTTATACAAGAAGTACACAATAGAAACGAGGACATAAATATGTAGGCCGACCTTTTTTTATGGTCACGTCACATATACACGTGTATAAGGGTTTTTGCATAAGTATGGAAGTGTGCTTTATTTGTGCAAATTCAAAACTGGGTAACTGGGTTCTGAACTGAAACAAACAAATATGGGCGAAGAAAATCAATAAATATGCGAATGAATGAATGAAATTGTCACCTCGTCCTCTGGCCAAGTTTAAAACGAATATTTGGAAACTGTGATTACTTTCAATTCCCGAGTAACAATATTCAAAATAGTTTCCATTTAATGATCCGTAACCCGTAATTTCATCATAGCATCATTGCTTTTACAAAATTCATAGTCAAAGGAAAGCCGAAAGTATTTGCGGCATGGGTATATGTGATACCCACTGCAGGTACACGTACAGGTGCTCACACAAGTGCGCCATATACCGTGCAAAAGAGAAAACTTTGAAAATGTAACAAACGCATGCAACTATTTGTGTGTAGAAAATGTAAGCAATGCATGCACACACAAATTTTATAAACACATACGTGTGTGGATATGAATCTTTGTGTGTGTGTGTGTGTGTGTACATGTAGGTATGCGTGTGTTGGTTGTTATCTCTGAAAGTTGGCGGAAAGTGTTAAACGCTGTCTACCGGTTGGATGGCGCTCAAACACATAAACACAATTGTTGTAATTGCTTAATTACACAACCAGTCCAAAGTAGTTGACCTTTTTTACGAGGACCGTGCTTTTCTTCTTATTTAAATTGTTGCTGTTTTCTAAACCTTTACCTCCATTTAAGAGAGCAATTACCAACTTGAAATCCTTTTTTGTTCCCATGACTTTAAAAATTGCCACAATTTTCGGTCGTTAAAGTCATTGTTTATTTAAAAAGTCGTCAGTACGATACTATTACTATTACTATTATTATTATTATACACTGCACATAATTTACTTCCATTTATCATACAAGATAACGTCGTTGATGTTTATGTTCATGATTATTAAATCGTTTGCAAGAAATTGTTCTTCCATCCCAAGCAATCAATAATTTTATCTAATGGATTAAAAAACTCATGTTGACATATTGTGTATATTGTTCATGCATTCATGTACAATTCATGCAATGCATACGTAACGGCTGTGGAATATATTTCACTTAGCATACTCGCACAAACGAAAGCAAAACGTTGCTCCTTCTCAAGGACTTTCTTCAAAAACGGAAAGCTGTCGTTTCTATTCGGACGATATAAATTCTCAAGTGTTATCATCATTATTTATTGGATTTGTAAAAAAAAAACCTGAGTGTAAATTTTGTATAAAATTTACATAAATCTTCAGAACAAAAACACTTAAAGCGAGAATACCTGGCCGAAGTCTTGGTCATTATCTTTACATACAGATTAGTGTTGAGAAAAATCTAAAGTGGGCGCGCCCATCCCATGGCCTCATTTCATGTTTTGCTGCTATTAAGCGAACTATTAAAGAATAGCTCCGGAAAATTGCATTGACCGAGCGTGTTCATTACTTATTTTGTAACCCCTAAGCGGTTAAACAAGCCACCCAACCCACTTTGGATTAAACCGATCGATTTAGTTTCACTTTCTAAATCACGTTAGCCGTGTGTGTCAGCCGACCTCGATCACTTTAAAATAATAATGGATCGGATGTATGCACCAACTTTCAAAATTAGAGCTTTTTTTGTAGCTGCAGATATTTTTTTAATATACACTATGAGAGAGCGGAATTATAAGCCTGTCACACCCACATTGGCCTAAGCAAAATTTCGTTTTTACTTGTTTTTTGCTGTTTTCTAGAATGTTAAATCGTCAACAGGTTTTTCAACAGCTGCAAAGTAGTGTAGTATCCACCCTGCACATTAGTGCATATAACTGATTCTGATAAAAAGTGTTGATCCCAGTGTTCAAATCAATTACAAAGCAGCCTACTTTCATGTCAACATATTTGTACAAATTTTTAGTGAAGAGTTGTGTTAATAATACACACACACACATGCTTACTATATGGACATTTAAAAGAGAATGATTTATGTTATGCACTGTATGCACGTTCAAGCACACATCTGTAACTCTAATATTTCATAATTTGCTTTTTTCAAAGGTTTATTAAAATAAAATAAAATTATTATATAAATTATTACCACCACTGCCAACAACGGCAACAACATCAAGTATCATTCATTTGCCATAACACATGAAAATCTCTATGTAAGTGCATATGCGTACGTACGTATGTGAAAGAAAGAAAGAGAAAGAGCGAGAGAGAGAGAGAACAATTTACAAAATTTGTTAACATATAACAAATACTCTCGGATTACTATGAGTGTTGTTGTTGTTGTTGGTGACTTTTTTTCATAGTTTGAACAACAAATCATAACATTTGTAATTCACAACGTGTGAAGAAATGAATGAATGGATGAATAATTTAGTGAGCATCTTTGTTTCATTAGATTTTTTTCTTTCTTTCCTGCAGGAGTTTAAAAATGTTATGTCGTTGTTTGTGTTTTTTACTGAAACCCATCATTAAATTCTGCTATGCACCGCATTACCTACGCGCCCAACTATCACTACAGTACACTTTGTGTACTCGCATGTAGTATGTTGCGTGCCATTGCCTCATATTCCATTCATGAGTTGTGCTGTTCAACAAGTTGTATGATTTGTTTAGATTGCTGTTAAGTGTTATTTACATTTTCTTTCTTGATTATTTGTACACATACGTAACTAATGTTTCTTCCATGCACATGCTGTACATTCAGTACTTTGGCTAATAACTAATAATATGAATATTGCATATATGTGGCTATGGATGCAGTCTGCTTTGTATAATTTATAGGAACATTTAGCAAAAGATCTTGTAAGTTAAATAAGTTTTACCTCCATTTCGTGTTAGTCAGACCTTGACCGTGCTCTCTACGTATGTTTTGAAGCCTTACTCGTTAAAATTTTTGGGTTAAAAAACAAAAAGTTTCTTTTAAAACAACTGAAAAGCGAATTTACGAAGAAGCACTTTAAGCCAATTACTGAGTACAGTTCTTTTTTTTCGGAATCCCAATTGATTTTTGTTTTCAAATTATAAAAATTTTCACCAAAATCTCTGGAAACTTTTACTTTTTTACTATTTTATTTTTTGCAACTTAAGCAGAAATTTTCATAAATCCAAATAAAGGAATTCATAACGATGAATAAAACAATATATTAAAGTAAAGTAAGAAAA
The DNA here is from genome assembly GCA_963971445.1 of Ornithomya chloropus. Taxonomy (NCBI): domain Eukaryota; kingdom Metazoa; phylum Arthropoda; class Insecta; order Diptera; family Hippoboscidae; genus Ornithomya; species Ornithomya chloropus. The sequence continues at coordinate 23,597,169 of OZ020529.1, forward strand.
GAGGATAAGAACACATTTAACGATACTTACCTAACCAATCTGGTAGAAGTGAGCCCGCAAGAGATTCTGAGTATCTCTTACCTGAAATGATGGAAGAAAAACTCGTATAGAATTCGTGGAAAATAATTGTAAAAACATAAGCGAGATCGTTTAGTGTTGGAAAATATAAAGAGGAAGGTTAGTAAGCACTCATGACACGTTCTTATGCATAAAAAATAATCCAGTACGAAAAATCACAATTTGTCAAGGACCAAATCTTGAATAACCTTCACAGCCATTTATATACAGATAAGTGTACGAGGCATGCATCTCATTACACCCTTTTTCTAAATTTCTCAATTGTTGCGACATACGGACGAACATGGCCAGATCGCCTCAGATTTTGATACTAATCAAGAGTGGGTCCTCTAAAATGTGAAGGGCATGAAATAATCAAGAGCGTACTTAATACATAAAAGTATTTTCGAAATAAATTGATAAAAAAAAAAAGATGAAAAATATCTCTGTAAAACTCTAGGACTTGCTGCCGATATACAGCAGTTGGGAATATTTACAGTGTGAATAACTACAAGGAGTTCAACATCGTTTTCTGTACTTTCACATGAGTTTGTGCATATGCATGCCGATCCGAGCTCACCTGTTGTACGAGCGCTTAACCGCAAATTAATATTTTCACACTGAACACTCGTGTAAACAAAACGCTTGTCATTAATTTAATTTAATCTAATTTACATTAGAAAGTTAAGCTAGAAAATTATTGTACATCAAGTTTATGTAAATTGTCTTCTCTACGCCCCGTACAGCAATAAATCATAATAATGATAATAATGGAAGACAAAATGAAAGCGGGCGCAACAAGGGGCCTCTTACAACATGTGCGCTGCGTAGTCTTGAAGAGTTTTGCGGCTAACAATAGCAACACTTTTCCGGTGTACATAAGCACACGAATTTCAAATAAGCTTTTTACCTCGTTACTCTTAGTCTTTAACCATTGATGCCATTTAACGTTACTGTACGGGTGTAGGATTGCTAAACATTCTCATACAAGTTGAGCAATACATACGAGTTCTTGTTGTTAATGCTAATCTAATAACATTGAACAAAATGTCGAATGAATGCATTATTTTATACTAGGCGAAGCTGATGACGAATGTGAACTCGTGCTTACACACATTTTGTTATTTTGGCTTTTGCAGGCGCTTGCAAACAACTCTGACGCTGATCAAGATTGTACAAGACATCACCTGGTCTTGGGATCCACCAAATGGCTGCTGTTGCATTTAATTGATCTGAATAATTGAATTAGGTGCCTTTGCTTTGCTAACTTAAACTTTTTTGATGGGCTGTGTAATTTCGAAATACTTTGCGGCTTAATAAATATAAATATCGGAGCGTCAACGAAGGAGCGAGTACTTGGGAAAAGTATGTTTGAAGAACTTATAAATGTATAATATATTTAAGTTGAAGCAAGTAGACGTGAAAACCTAAAGCATTTCTACATGTCATGTGGGTACGTGTGTACGTATGTGTTTTACTAATATTACTTATTCACTTGAGTACAGTGGTGCGGCATGTGTGCTCCCCACTTTTCTTTTATTTTACGGTCTGATAGTTGTTGTTTTTTTTATACCGTAAATTTGCAAACACATACATTTAGATGTGTGTATGCGTGTGTATTGGCTTAAGGTGTTGGTTACGTTTGTTTTTCGATTCTTTATTATGCATGTTTTAATGTTGTTTTAAGTGTTTGTTTTGTTGGTTGTGGTCTTCGTGTGTGCGCGTGTGTGTGTGTTTTTGCTCCATTTATATGCAAATAACATAAATCACTAATGTAAAGCCATAAGTCGCGTTATTTAAAAAAGCGTGCATGCGAGTGTGTGAGTGTGTGTGAGGAAACATTTAATATTGTACTAGGGAGATACATCTATGAGTGTGTACACGTAGCAGCGCTTAATATATTTTATTTCTATGTGTGTTTCGTTCGGTACTCGTATTTGTCACGCTCTTAGAGTTCCTTTTTTATTCCCATAAAAACCCATAACTTTTGAGGGCTTCAACAATGTTATATTGTATAAACGGGTGTGTTTATGTATGCGTATGTTCAATGGGTGTATGTGTGTGTGTGTGTGTATTTTACATGGAGCATGTCATCCATATTGCTGCCGTGCAATATATTATAATGAAAATCCTTTTTTGGTGCTCAGTGCAACACACATACGCTCGCTATACGGTATGTGCAAGTGCGTGCTTTAAAAGTGTGCGTGTGTGCTGGTTTGTTGGTGTGCAGTATGAGGCATGCTGTGAAAATGCACAATTTTCACATTTGACTAAATTTATAACATTGGCTTCGAAATATGCATAAATTCACCAATGAAATGCCAATAAATAAATTAAAGTAATGCCTCCGTCTGTCTGTCCGTCTGCCTGCCTGTGTGTCTATTCGTTCGTCGCCCTTTTCATCCCACCAATGACTGACAACGGCCCGCTACTACCGAGTTCTCTTGTTCCTACGCACCCTACCATTGTTATTTATTATAGAGCTCGTAGGGATGTTGGATGAGACTGTGTGATGGTTGTTTGTTTGTGTATAGAAAATGCACAATTTTAAGGAATTTGTGCCTTTTCCGGTTATTGTTAAAAGTTTACAGCACGCACAAGACTACATTCGAATTTTGAAACTAGGATCTTAATCCTCGATTAAATAGATGCGTCACTTTAAACTGATTGCTATGATGAATACTTGCACAACACCTCCACAAACAGAACAATTCGCATCACATACATACACAAATAGTTATTTAAGTGAATATTATTAAAATGAAAAGACCGCACAGCACACACTTCAACTCTTTTGTTGAGTACGGTTTGTAAATACGTTGCAAAATTTTATTGCCTTGTCTGATGTCCTTTCAGCGTTGTGTGATTTTAATGGATGTGCATTCTCTCTCTATCTGCATTACTTCAAGTGTGAGTAGTATAAATAAACACAATATTTAACATTACGTTACATTAACAATACGAGTCCCGCAGATTCACTTAAGTGTGTAATTGTGTATTTATGATATTTGTTTGTCAAACTATTAACAGTTGCAATTGTTCCTCTCCCCCAACCCTCTCTTTTAATTATGGTACTTGAAAGGATTTGTACGTTTGTACGTACCATTGATGACACAAGCTTGAGTCAATACGAAAATGAAGCATATTTTATGTTTAATTAAGCACAAGTAGAAGGCGGTTAAAAGCCGTAGACCAGGGCCCAACCTAATTATTGTAGAGGAAAGAAACGATTTCACTCGTCATTTTATATATATTCCTCCTTTTGCCACGTTTGGGATCGAAATCTTAATTATTACAACCGAAAGAGCGATTCCCACCAAAGAACATACTCTGGGCAGAATGAAACGCAGTTTGTGGTTATCGAAAAGAAAGTGAAAAATTTATTGACAAGTTTATTGACAAATAAGCAAAGGGTTCTAACAAATCTTTTCGTAAATACTAGTACAGTAGTTTTGTAACATAATGTGTCTAATACATACAGACATGGTTACATTGACTCGGGCCTTCGAAACTTCTCTCTAGATGTTACAAACGTTGAGTCTTTACACCATCTCCTACTCAGTCACGTGCACATCCTCGTGACAAAGTGATTGAAATGTAAGCCATGTTACCGGAATAAGAACGTGCACCACCTACAATTTGCAGCAAAATTCCGTGTGTGTGCCACCGGATGATGTGGCAGTTATTACAACGTTTCAGCGCTACTGTTGGTGTTTAAGTGATGGACCGTACAACTCATAGTTGAACAGTTAAAATGATGACGAAGATGACCACTGTTGACAGTAAATGTTTTTTTAAACCCATCATTATAATGATATGGTGGTAAATTGGTTTTGTGCAAACGTTTATAAAACCCAGAACGAGACGTGCGACACCCAATGGAGGATACATATATATTCTTATTCAACATCGATACTCTCTACGCGTTTGCTTTCTACGTATTTGGAAAATGCATTCTCAAATTTAAATTTCATAGATGTCAATTGGTTTTAGGGGTTTATTTAGAATATTTCATGTGGGTGACCCCGTATCGGTCTCAACCGAATATTCGTCCTTTACGGTATGTCTGAAATGAATTTGTGAAAATGGTCCTGATTGGTTAAATATGAAGTTCATTATTGATGTGTGCCCTCACGCCTACCAAGGCAACGATGTTGGGTGTCATAGATTTGGCGTGTGCCTAATATAGCCACTGTTCACAATGTTCTACTACACTGCCTGTCTTATCGTCTAATTATATAAATGTATGTATGTGTATGGATGTGTATGTATGTACTTTTCAAAGGATGATATGTTGGCCATGCGGTTAGTGAAGCTAAAGCTCTTCCATCTGCCAGTCCGTGTTGTATGCTTGAATGCTTACATTGTTGCTGCTTCATTCGTGGTGTCGGTGTTGTTGAAGTAGATGGCACGTAATGATGAGAATATGCTACTTAAGTGCATTTACGCTACGTTTATTTGTCCGTGCATTTATGAATATAATATTTAATAGAGTACAATGTGGTTGATGAGCAAATACTTCACTTCGTTCCCACTAGCACTTCATTTATTAGCGCGTTACATTACACGTCATATGTCCCGGTATTCTGTTGACTGCATTGCACTGGTAATGAGCTGTTTAATCTAATTTTAAGTGAAACTTAATGAAATGAAATTTTTGTTAAATTCCATTAAAAGTTTGTTGTTGTTGGCTCGCATTGAAAAAGATTTGTATGCTTAAACTCTACGAGTAAACTTTAACATTTGAACTTGAACTTTTTGGCATTAGGGGGGATGAATTGTTATGAATGGCCGGGAATCTGCGTGTGTGTGTGTGTGCGCTCTTGCGAATGTACTCTTATGTGTGTTCAGTTTGGCCAGTGCCTGGCAACACATGCTTGACAACAAGTGCAAACTATTGTAAGAATTTCGTGTGCATGCACTTTAACTCATACAGGCACACATAACAAACAGATGTTGTAACGTTTAGTATGTCAGGGTGGAGGGAAATAGAAGAAGAGTTTATAAAAACACCATATAAGTAGTGCCTCTCTCTTTTTCGTATGTGGCAACATGTGACACCGAACACTAAACCACCCTTACAGTTGTGTTGTTGTGTGTGTTTCTTACTTTGCGCACGATGCCGAGTTTTTACATTTTCTTTTTCACTTGAATACACAAACGCACTTGCATACTGACGCCCAACACTGGCCAGTCTTACATGCATTATGGCTGCACCTGTCGGCCATGCTGGGCTAAGTTTCTACGTGCATGCATGTGTGCGAGTATATGTGGGTTTGAGTAAACATTTGAAAATGGGGTGAGTGTGAGTGCAAGTGTGAGTTAAGCAACGGATTTAACACCATTAACAATATGTTGTCTGTTAGGATTTAGTACTCCACAACTTTCACTCCTGCATTCTACCCATCTGCGTCTCTAGTTTATTTCAATATAATGCGAGGCCGTATTATAAATTAACCCAATTGACAAATGAAAATATTGCTTGTTAATTGATCAATGTGTATGCATAACATAGCCTCTTGTACACCCCCCATCCCCACCTCTGTGAGTGTGGTGAGAGTTCATAACACGCACAGAGTGTCCTTACGTTGGTGGCTGTTGGATGTGTGCATAACAAATGTTCAGACAGCAGATGAATGTTTATTTAAGTTAATGCTAAATTTAATTATATTTCACTATAGTGCCATAGTGTTGGGCACACGTACACGTAAGCTCAAATTACTATATTATGGACAGACAGCCACATAGACACACACATGTAACATGTAACTTGTGCGTTGACCAAATGTTGTATACGTGTTTTGGTTTAGTGGAATATTAAGTGGGAGTAAAACACATACTTGCGTATGTGTGTTGGCACATTTATTAACTACTGCTGCCCAACATTGCGTAAATACCAATACGATATATAAATGTGATGGCAGATGATGGGAATGTGAGTAATAAGGGTACGCATGAAAACCAAAAGTGTTTATAAGCGGGGTTCATTAAATTTTGATTTTTTCCAATATTCTAAACAGCCCTCGTTCCTCGTTTCGTAAGGTCGTAGTTTGGGGCTGCACTTGCCCTCACACAAACAATGATAACAACAAGAACATTAATAAAAGCTAAACATTACGCTGTACGCATTTATAATATATTGTACATGCCTCTACAAAATATATGTATACATAATAACAACAACAACAATGTTATCAATACAAACCAATATTCTCATTCTCAACAATATTACTCTTCTTTATTATCCTACCCAAACTTACACATCCACATGAACTTGTACGTACATTATTGCGTCAGTATGTAGGAATGGCTTTAGCATTTTGCCAATGCTGCATTGCATTTTACCCACTGAATTCTCGTATTTTATGTCGAAGGTTCAAATTTATTGTTATTGAAATACAATTGCAAAATTAACTGTCAATGTGTAGAGTTTATATGTATTTATGTACACAATGGTGTCCTGCTCTCTTACTCTCTTTATCTTTCATTACGTAAACGAGTGTGTGGGTGTGGTTGTGTGTGTGCGTGTGCGTGTGTGAGTCTTTTGTAACGTACCATATAAATACCGTTAGGTCAAAAGTAAACAAACCATTAATGTTTAAGGTGCTTAATGCAGACAAACGGTCGTGCGGGTGTACGTAGAAGAAATCTTTAAGAAACTTTTTAAATTCTTCGATCTTGAACCAAGAAATGCAATTTATGAAATTATCACACGGCGCGGAAATGAGGAAAATCTTTTCGATCCTCATTATGGTTAGGTAGCATTTTTACGATTGTACGCGATCACACAAAGTTGTACGTTGAGGAAAATCAAAGAGCCACGTAAGGATATATTGAAAGTGAAGAGTCCCACCTACAAGTGTAGTTTGATTCTTCATAGCACATGAACTTAAATTGTGTGATGATCTATAGGGTAAATAGGGTCCTGTCCTGCTCGATTTATTACAACATTATCGTAATAATATGCAAAATACGTTTTTTTCAGCTCCTCACATATGCCTGCCTGACTATTGCAACTGTAGGCATATGCATGGGAAACGATTGTGTGTATTTTGTATACAATCGAAAACATGTAATGAAACTTAGAAGGGAGGCGTCTCTTTCTTTCACAGCTTCACAACACACTTGCACTGTACTCGTCTTGACTAAGTGTGTGCAAGAACCCAACTTGGAAACTAATTCTCAGTTGGCAACCATAAGTCTTTTTGGTAAATAACAGGGAACAGAATTATGTTCATTCTTGTTTTGCTGTGTTGTTGTAGCTGCTATAGCGTTCATTCATATACATACAGACGCATAAATATTCAGCAAAGGTAGTAGGAAATGGGAAGTGTTGGACCATACGGTTTAAATTAAACATACATTATAAACTTCATGTGTACGGCGTGTAGTTATTATAATGTTTGTGCGTTTGTGTCTCTTTATACACATATTTCGGGTATTTCATTGCAGTTGCCCTAAATGTACTGTACAAATAAAAAAAATTAACTAAGACGCACTTATGGTGCGTATTTCAAATTAAGTTGTCATTGACATTCTTACGGTAATCGATTAAGTTAAACTTACTTAAATTACTTGGATCAATAAGCAGAGAGGAAGTGTCTTTACCCAAACAGTTAAAGTTTAAGTATTTCAGGACCAGAAGGACGGACGGACATGTCTAGGTAGACTCAGATTTTGAAGCTGATTACAAAGACAACTAGTTTCTAAACGCCTCAGAATTGCTTCTGGTAGTTGCAAAGAGACTGACAAACTTATGACTCAGTATACCCACCACTAAATGTGGAGTACATTAAAACATACCGATCAATAAATGTGTGTCCAAATGAATAATTTTTATAAAGAACAATAGAAATAACAAAAAAGAAACTACGGTTGACTTAAGCAACATCTTAAATATCCTCCACACGTAAGCACAATGGGCATGGCAGGTATATGATTTCGCCCCCTAATAGTGTGTGCATTACGTATTAGCTTCAGTCGAGTTTCATATTAAATGCGGTTTTTTGTTATTTGTCGGCGTATCTGTTATCCCGCCGCAACCATATTTATTACATCGATAGATGAAGTAATTATAATATGCTTTGCAGTGGCAGTCAACTTTTTGTGGCAGATAAATAAGTTTTGTCTTTTATCGGCTTGGATGTTGAGCGATTTTACCCATTTTAAATAACACCCTGCATGCACACACTGTCTGTATAAACTTTCAGCTCAATATATAAAAATATGCGACCGTACGATTACAAACAACGGACAGACATATGGACATCGGACATCAAAAATATGTATAATTTGTAGGGTCTGGTCTCTCTGCAAAAGAAACGAATGGCCTATTGTATGTAGTAAGCTACTGTGAAAACCAATGAGTATTTTGAGTTCAAATTGCAGAATATGTTCTTTGAGATATGTGGAGAGTTTCTGCAATAGATTTAAAGTCAAGGATCTACCCACTTCGTTGCAATATCCATTTCTGTTTATAGACCAGAAAAACCATATTTTCGGTCACAAAGGTGCAATAATTTGGCTGAAAAAACATTTGTTAAGAGAATTGCTTCACGGGCGAAACTATAAGGGGCGTGTTAGTAAGAAAAAACAAATATTTTTCTGTTTAAGCTTTAGTACGCATGCGTATTTGTAGCTTTCCTTAAAGTTCTTTAATCTAAATGTTCATGAACGAGGCCGAGAAGAACATAAATTCACGTTTTTTCCAGTAAACTGTAACACTGCGTTATTTGAACCTGCGCAATAAGGCAAGTTTTAAAATACATATCTAAGATAAGGCGGGTCCTATTGCACCCGCCATTTGCACAATTTCGGGGAAATTTAAATGGATGCTTGCACCTAAGAAATGCATAGTTTTGTGCATCTCCAGCCGAAATGTGAAGAAAAATAATTCAGTTCAAAAATGTTGTATATGACGCAAGTACTAATGCACACGAGTAGTACGTGCTTATTTTTTTCCCCAGTTGGAAGCTTTCCACGGCTTTGTCATTTGCATATTACAGTGTACAAGTCTTCGGACTAGCGCCCACTTGGGCATGCTCTGCATAATAAAATACGTTGCATGAAGTTATCTGAACGCAACGAATAGAGGCGTTTAGCAGTGTGACGTGTGCTGCATGATAATTCCAAATGTCTTCTTTAGTAAATCAGTTCTATTTTATTCTTCCTCTATAAAATATTTATATCTGTAATTGTTTGTGCTGTTGTTGCTTTTTGTGGCTTTTGTTGATGCCTAAAATGCCACTAGAAAGTTTATGTGCATATTTTAATGAATATGCATTCACATAAAATGGATGGATGTCCAGTTTGAAGGAGAGTTTCACAACAACAACAGAAGAAACAGTTGTTAACATTACATGGATCAACTGACTACAGCGTTCCATCACATATACCCAAACTGTTATGAAATGAATGCTCTTTTATGTAAACTTGTATCTTTTTGAATTGTTCGATTGGTTTGAAAAGTTCTGCAAATATGACACGAGACATATATGCAAAGTTGGCCACGTTCTGTTGGAGGTATCCGTAAATATCACTATATCATTATAGGCTTTGTGACAATATTCTTTTATTTACTTTTTCATTCCGTTTCTCTGTAAAGAAAAAGCAATAAATCTTGCTTTGGTTAGTTGTGGAGTTAGAACACCTACAATCAAACATTTAGCTGAGAATGCCGACTAGACGCCCAACTGGAGTGTGGAGTATATCTATGTATGAACGTGTCCTGTCTTACGGATAATGTATTCCACAGAACTTGAATTCTCCCAAACAACTAACAAGTGCCCGTTGACAGTACCATCTCTCGTACACATTATTGAGTTCCAGTATATTCCGTAGAAATCAAAGTTAATAAATCTTTGCCTAACAAAGTAAAAGTGATAAGAATGCGAAATAAATAAACAAACAAACAAATCAACAACGAAATTAAAAAAAATAAAATAAAAATATAAATAAAACACTCCATGTGTCACCATGATTAACAACAACTACAGCAATAACTACAATATAATAACATGAGAAACCCGTTTAGTTAGGAATTTGTTTGTCTGAAAACACCACCACAAATATTTATCTTTATCATGTGTTGCTCTTAAGAATATAAAATAAAAAAATGAAAATAATTTTTTTCGTATTAATTTTGGGCGTGATCAGTTTTAAAAACATGGCTCGAGAAAACCCAAAATAAAACTAACACAGAATGAAAGCAAGACAGCTCAACACGACAGTTGCATATAAATCTTCGTAACATGACACTTTTGGCAACGGAAATAAAATATGGCCTGCGACTTATTATGTCGCATCAGATACACAACACTGAGATATGAACGTAATCTATATAATTGGTATTGCTCTGGATTGAATGCCATAACAGAGAGCCGAACAAATATTCGCCGCCGTTCCTTTCCACTTTTTCACCAAAATCCATTTTTAAATTCTTTCACGGTGATGTTTCATGATCGCACCTACATCTAGTTCTGCTTTGCTAAACTAAACTAAATTATTAAAACCAACGGATTTTTAGTTTTGCTTGTATTTTTAACAGCAACATGGCACAAGTGAGCGTTCAACGCGGAATTTTCGATATTAATTAATTTTGCATTTTGCAATAGTTTTATTAAATCATAAGACATGAAAGATGCTCAGCTGAAGTTTTGCTTTTGTCTGGCTCGTTACAGGAATATTTCATTTGATGTGTCACAAATGTGTCATGTTATCTCTGTACGCCAAATGTGTGCTGTAAATGACGCTACTTGTTGTTGGTGTTGTTTTTATTGTTGTTGTAGGGCATGTTAAAATTTTTATCTAAAGTGACATGCATGCTGGAGCCCCACGAACGCTATAATGTGAAAATAATGCCAGTTATGCAAATGTGCTATTATGGAGCAGAGTAGCTTAAGTGCAAATGCATAAATGCTTCATCAGCATCCAAGAGGAGGATAACTCGAAAATATTCCCTAAATACCCACACACATTTCACATTGTAGTTAAAGTTCAATCGCATTAAGAAGTATTTCATCTGAAGTATCAGGAAAATGTTCCCGCCTGCACAAATCTATGATGTGTATTATGGTCGCAAATTGAAGCCTTACATATCTGTATAGAAAGAAGTTCATAAAGTGTTTAATGTTTAAACGAAATATGTAGATTTGGACCACTGTGCCTCTCGTTCCAGTGAACGTAACATTCATTTATTGTGTATTACACGGAGTGGTCGCATATTCAAGTGACACCTCATTCCCTTCAGCTTTAAAACCTTTTCTTAACGCAACTAAATAAGCAGGGGCAAGTATACGAAACAACAGCAACAACAACAACAACAAAAACAACAACACGAGCAACAACAATAGCAACATTAATTCCAACATGTGTATTGTTAAGACATTCTTGCGCGTGGTAAATCTCCACTGATAAATCTGCATATAAACGCGCGCGTATAAAACTGTTAACTAACTCAATTTTGTTGCTGTCAGTTTTGCGTTTGGTACGCTTGTGTGCATACGCGAGTGTGCAATAAGTCTAACGTAAATTCTTATGTGATCACCACATGGTTACCCATCATCTTTTTGTGTCTTTAGAGCTTTTTTGTTTTCTTCCACCTTTTTCCAACTTAAAGTTAAACTTGTTGCATATGTCAGGAGTCACATAGCACTGCCCTCGCTAATATCCATTGAAGCAAAATTCTCCCTTTTCAGATAATGGATCTTTGAGAAGGTCCCACGTTTAGTTCAAGAGGCTTAACGTTGACGAAATTCTGCGATCTTGGGACAAAAACCAATCTGATCATGTACGCGCGTTTGTTTGTTTTTAAAATGTCCGTGGGTCTCAAAATCAGTGTCTCTTACGAAATTCGAAAGAAAGCCTTTGATATAAAACTTTTTAAAAAGCGGCACCATTTGGTATAAACCATTAAAAATCGATTTTAAACGGACAATTGTCATACTCCTGAAATATGTTAAGTATGTATGTCTACACACATAGACAACTTGTACGTTTCTGATACGAATTTATTTACCAACGAAAGGAATTGTTTTCCTGTTGGAATTATGAAGAAATCCGTTTCACCACTGATTCCTATGAGAATTATTAAATTCATTTACATCACCTAAAAGTGTGAAAGATTGTAAACGGTATGTTGGATTTGGACGATTGCTCTCTTGCTCTATAAGACCATTTCACCTCACGCAATATCGTTTTGGTGAATTTACGAAACCCTTGCCCGTTTATCTTATCTTATAAAACGCGCTCTAACAAAGAGACTGTCAGGGAGAGAGGCAGAGAGAGCTAAATATTGTGCACACCCTAACATTGGCCATTAAGTGAACTACCTGGCTGTTGTGTTTGGCTTTCCTTAAACATATGAGCTGTCAAGTGATATTTGGGTTTATATGCTCATTATCTTGTTCTGGATTCGTATATTTTGTTGGTGTTTTTGCAGCGTTTGGTCTATATTCTCATTCCCATTACCTGTCAAACATAATTCAAAATGGGAACTCGATAGAAGTTAACCACGCACAAGCCTCCTTTCGATGGCTTCTCTATAATGAATTCATTTGTTTAGCGCACATGGCTGTAGCTTGATGTGGATGGAGTGAATTTCTTTTGACAAAATACGTATTTATCTCGACATCAGCTGATCACAATAGCTATTATATTAGTAATACCGAGTAAAACATTAGCTTTACATATAAAATAATAAGTGAAAGGTCGTCGAGGTAATGCATTATATTAAAATAATTAAAAACAAACTACATGAAGGCAAAAAAAAACGCACGTACAACCGTCGGATGCGTTACTTGAGCTTTTTTTAGTGGAATGTGAATAAAATCCGCTTAACAGCAACGTGGAAATTAATTATATATGTTTGGGTTTTCATTTAAAGCATAATATGGGAACATATTGCAGTCGGACCCATCTGCGCAAATATAAACAAAATAGGTTTCTTTAAAGAAGTGAACGGAAATTGTCTTGCCTCAAATAACGTTTTTATAAATGCATGGCTGTGTGCATTTGTATAGCCTCCACATAAGAGAGATGCATATTAAGTTTGCCTGGAATATGTGTGCTTAAAAATAACGTCTGTGTATTTCTGTTGTATATAGCGTGAGTCACGATCGCAAAAGTTAAGACTTGGAGCTGAAATATTTTATAGACTTTTTTAGTTTCTACTCTCTTAAATTTCAAGGAAATTGGACAAAATCGGTCAAGTGTTACGCTCACAATGGACACAAATTTTAAATACAATACATATAAAATGTTGAAAGTTTGATACACACACGTGTTTATAAAAGAGCTTCAGAGATCCCATGATCCGTAATATTTTTAATTTATATGTAAAAGCCTCGTCTCGCTGTCTCTCTGTAGTAAACAATCCCTCGGTTGCAAAAATCGATTTTAAACTTAACAGACACAACATGGGTTGTTAAGGTTGTCCATTGGATCAAAGCGGTTGCACAGCAAGTCCACACAAACATGGATTAACACTTAAAGAAGGATTAGTTTTCTGGATTTTAAAAGGTTTCTATGCCCACCACAATCTTGATCACAATCTCAGACTATCGATAAAGTCCGTTTGTTCGTGCGTCCGTCTATTGTGGGTGTTCTTGCCACCGTGAGAGGACCAACAATTGAACTGAATTGAAATTTTGTGCAAACATTTTTATATAAAAATGCATCAAACTAATCAAGAACCACGCCCATAATAAACCTGATCTAGTCCATGTATTGACTTACCAAAAACAGACATGCCCACAATTTACCAAAAAAAAAAAAAAAAATGGCACATAATTCAACTTTTACGGTAATACGTAAAACATATTCCCGCCCACAAATTATACACTTCATATGTACCCACCGGCCTCAAGGGGAGTACTCCAGTTTTGGCCCAAGCTACACATATAACTTCTTTTTTGAGAAAATGAGTTTACCGCCGGCTTTATTTAGCCGTACATGTTATAGTTATAGAACGGTGTCTGGCACATCAAAAATATGAACCCACATAAGGATATAATGGTGAAGATGACGACCACCTCACAATACACGTAAAAATCTCTTTTCATCAGTGTAAGTCTGCTTTTTTTTCTTTTTAGTGTTTTTCTCTCCTGCTTAAGCAAAAAAAAAAAGTTACCGATATGATTAAAAAGAGTTGGACTACAACACAAATATTTCCTGGCAGTTAATAAATTTCAAATTGAATTGACTAATTGCATACCCACCGCCAAGGCATGAAATTCGTAAATAAGAATTATGTGAGAGTTTCAGTTTCTGGTTTGCGAGAGGGCTGCTATACCCAGAGTGTGAAGGTTGGTTATTAACTGTACTTACAGTATTTTGCAGGCTTTCACTACCGCTGGTATACCCAACATCGTTTTTACAATCACAAAAACTCAGATCTTGACTTCATGCGTTAAAAATCTTGGTTTAATAAGGAAACGCTTTTAAGATCGGGCGTATAGGGTGACTTAGAGGCTAAAATTAGTCTTTAGATTTTGAGTTAATATTTGGGAGATAAATCACTGAATAATGCGTATTATATGTACAACATGTACGCAAGTATTTTATGGGTTCATGGCTTTCGGTTTCATAATATTATCTGAATATAACGCGTCGTCGCTTTATAGGGTAACGTTTTAGTTTGCTTTTTATTGTTTCGGCCTGTTCTCCTTCATATGCACGTATCCCCATCCCCGCTGGCAATTTGTATGAAACGAACAACGAATTAGTAATTCATTAATTGATTTTGAGCAGCAGACTTCTTTTCTCTTCTTTTTGAGAGTTTGTGTGGTCGTTCGATAAAACTTATATCAGAAAACATGTAGAAAATAAACCAAAGATAACAAGTGAGAAATTCCAGTGAGAAGATGCAGCTTTCAACGAATGGAAGGAACTGTACGTTGAACTGTTTGAACCTAAAGTCAAGCTCAAATGTCAAGTAACACCTTGACTAATAATTAAATTGCACAATAATTTGAAAATATTCATTTTTTATGTTTAAATAAAAATAAAAAGAGTATACACTAGAAATCATCAGAAAAATTACTTCAGAAGAAGTGTTTCTAGTAACATTAGCGTCACTGGGAAATAATTCAATAACATTTAGGAAATTGAGCGTCAAAGAATCGCGGGCGAGGAACTGACTTTGTGGTGGCTTCATTAATGTTTCAAACGCCTTCAAGAACTTAAGCGACCATTCTGTACTAGAGCAATACTAAAACCAAAGTAAGTGAACGTATGAACGCATATGCATGTACACGTAATAACACTGCACATATTTGGTCACCTTGTCTGCTGCTCTCCAAAATGCTGCTTATAACCTACATACGTATGATTGCTTCATAAACGCGTACGTACATACACTACATGCTGGCACAAGCTGTGTTTGTGTGCATAAGTGTGTAAAGTGTTTGTTGTACATTTTATGAGCTGTTAAGGCCACTTAAAATACAAAATGCTCCCCAGTTAGCCATTGCGGAGTGTGTAAAATCAAATGTGTGTCCGGTTTGTGACTGTTGTTGCTGTTCTTGGCCACTGCGATGCTGTCCCTGCTGCGGTGGTTGTTCTTCGCTAGGGCGGGCGCTCGTTTAACCGTTTTGTTAAAAGGGCTCTTAAAAGATTTGCACACAATTATGATTGCTTTTTAATTTTCCATCAAACACATTACACAACTTTCCAAAGGGAAGAATGGACATTTTCTATTGTCTCATTTTTTAATGCGCGTACACGGACTCCTTTATTAACTGCCCAAAACTGTGTGTGTATGTGGAGAAGCGTTATAACAATTTAATAACCTTGATTTTTCAGAGTTCATATGGCCCCGGCTTCGTTCATATCCTAATTTCCTCTATCACCCAGTTTGCCCAGCCGTGGCGTGCACATGTTGGTGCACTTCATGTATAATTGTTTGCATATGTTGATTTTTCATTTAGTCGGGTTTCATTGAATGCTTCTCTTGCTTTTATTTTTATTTTTATTTGTATTTTTATTCCACATTTTCAATTCACAACAATAAACGGTCAAAGAGAGAGGAAAAACGACGGTACGTCCACGTCCTGTCGCATTTGTAGGCAGTGGTAGCACTGCCATATATAGAATTTTTGTCGTATTGCAGGTGCTTTGTAAGCCACATCATATCTCTGTCTGCCTAAGTACGGGTATGCGTCTGTATTACGCTGTTCATAGCCAAAGCATGCTTGTGTGTCGGCATGTGTCTGCTTCGGTTGGTGTTAAATTTTTTCCTATTTGTACATTTGTTATAACTTCTAGTGGCTGTGTCTTACATAACCCTTTATATGAATATGAATTATGGAAATTATATGACACACACTCGTACACATGGCAAAAACAACACTTAAAAATTTGTTAAAATAACAATTTCAGTTCTTTTTGTGGTGGGTACTGCAGAGGTAGCAGTACCTTTGATTTGTTGCATCATATGTAACATTCCGTTGAATCATTGGATGGTACTGTTGCACAAAATATACTAAGCGGCCATTATGCGGTACGATGAGTGGCCGTTAATTTTACTAAAGTGATGAGGAATCGATATGAATGAAGAAGTGCCCAAAGGTGCTAAAACCCTCAACAATTTTGATGTACTAATGACTTTATTGCCTCCCAGATTATATCTGTCACACAGAAAATAAAAAAATGTATCTCAAAATTCAAATGTTGCAAAATTGTTTATACAGATCGTTACAGGTGAATGAGGTGCCTTACATTAACGAACTTCAGATCTTCTCCAAATACCTTATAGGTATCGTCGGTGGCGGCCTTAGCCAAAACAAATGTGTTGCTCTCGTCTCTCTTGCCACTTCCTTTCATTCATAAATTTGTTGACTTCATGTTGTAGAACTCTTCGGGCTGGTCTATCGTGATATTAATGATGGTTGCCTTTGTAAAAGGGGTAGTAGGGCTTGTTTGCCTAAGAATATGCACACAACTACATGTGCAGGATGTCCCACTGACCCAACAACTTTTTACCCTTTAAAGCGATTAACAATATACTATAAGCTGTTAATCTTCGTAAGTATTTCTCTTTTCAGCAAGATCAAGGAACGGTGCAGAATGTGTTTGTTTACGGCATATTTATGAGCAACTCTTCAGCTATCTAAACCATTTCGTATATTGTGGAAATTTTATTGCTCGTTTGTAAAGTTTAAAAGCATATGCGCAAAGTTTACGAACAAAACCATAAGGAGGCTTTGGAGGATTCCCATTATAATGCCTTCTAACTGCGTGCATATACTTATGAAAAGCAACAACAATTTTATCATTTTTTAATTAATTGCGGTTTCGAAATAATAAGATATTCTAAAAATCAAGTTAATGCCCCTCCTCTTTCATATGACTTGACAACATAAAACAAACAAGTCTGACGAGTTATGTGTGGACCGTTATTAAAAACAAACAAACTGCAATGTCGCCCATTAACGACGACAATACAGTGTCACATTAAAGCCACAGAGCACCAAACAAATATTATTCAATTAACAATTTGAATATGAATTTATGAATATTTAATGGCATCAACAGCAATACCAACAACTTGTCACATAAACTGTGGCTAAGGAATAATAACGCTGCCTTCACACAATACAGTTTCGCGTACAGTTTGGTGAAGAAACGGGTCAACAAGTTGCATTTGGCTTTAGGCAAATATGCGACACTCTTCACCATGGTATGCTATGTGAATTAAAATTGTGGCGAATCGTTTAAGGACGTGGTCAGTGTTGAATTCCACCCTCTTTTAACACCTACTTATGATTGTACTCAAGATGTCAAACTGTGTGATGGATCTGCACCCTCAATTCAACCTAGACTTTTTCTTCATTTTACTTGTGAAACTACCCACACAAACATAATAATGTGTCAGTTAAAGTACAGCTTAATGCCAATATTCCGAATGGATGAAAATGGTTAGATATTGTTGTGGTGTGCAAGTGCATCCTCTAAACTCTTATCTCCTGCAGTATTATTGAAACTATTTTTTGGGAGATGCAAACCGAATGACTAGCGTAATATATGTTTTTCATTAAGGCAGCGGTAGTATGAAAGGAGAACTTTTAACTACAAATATTGCATGAATTACGACTTGTACAAAAACAAATACAGCAATCGTCTGTTGGGCTACAATAGTTAACGCCATAGCGTTTGATTCGGCTTGAGCACCGGTGTACAACTACAACAATTGTATGTGCAAGCACTTTATACTCATTTGTGTTTTTCTATTACATGTTTAGCGTGTTCTATTAAACGCCGCAGAGACCTTATTAGCAATATTATAAAATATCCCTTCGCACGAAATGCCGAGGTGCACATGCAGGCCTGAGAAATAGCCAGGGAGTAGAAGCAAAGTGGATATTTAAAATTCATTCTAAATTAATTCTGATTTTGAGAAAGTTTCGCTACACTCTCTATTAGATAAGGCGGAATTTATGTGCGCTCGAGTACTTCATGACAAACAAACAAACAACACTCATTGCCCTTTGGTGCAAACAGTTTTCGCTTATTTACCCAACGTCTTATAAATTATCTCTAATTAAGTGGCTATGTTTACGTCACAATGTCAATGTTGTTTTGTACCTTGTTAAGCTAGGGTTTTTACTAGTACTGGTCAAGTGTATATGCACAGAGTGTGCAGCTCATTGAATGGGAAAATGCCGCATTCATAAGTGTGCACGAGTTAAATTGGCAAAAAAGCCCGGATAAGGGAGGGGAGCTGGACAGCAGAGTGGAGATTTGATTGTGTCAATTTAATGCCGTCCGTACATCTGTCTCTGTTTCTGATACGTTCAGTTAGAAATTCGGTTCAGGAATTCTTAGTTTCTGCAGTTAGTTTCTATTGGAAAGGGGCGAAATTTTTAACAGACACGCTCGCAATTTAACACAAGGTGAATAATAAACACCCACGATATATGTATATGTGGGGAGGGTATCTTGGATTCGGCCAAGACAAAAGTAGCTTTTCATTTGTTTCATATTGTGTATCTTTCATTCATTAATGCCATCATGGTCATGATGTTGAAACATTTTAAACAGCTGGACGAGGAGGTATTTTACTCTTCTCAATGGTTCACCGCCCCTTTTACGTTAACATATGTGCGCATTTGCTTAAGCAGACACAGCTCAACATATGACGTTTAAAGAAACGCGCTCTTGATCTTGCTTGAATCGTTCAGCACCAAAGTGTGAAGAAGTGTTCGATATGCTTTCACAATCATACAACGTGCAAATTACAAATTATTTCAAAGTAAGTTTATGTGATAATTAAACACTACAACAACAATCCATGTGATTGATAACCTATGCACTTGCGAGATTATAAATACATTCTCCTCTAGTTGTGCTGTTGATTTCTACACATTTATAATGTGCGAACTGTTTTGGAATGTTTTTCTTAATATTATCCGACGAGGTGGATATTATTTACATTTCTTTTGAATGATATTGTATGGATTGGGACAAACCTGTTTTAGCATACCCGCACTCTTTAGGCAAAGTTCTAACTTCAAAAACTTAACATACAAAGATGTATACGTATAGGCTTAGACGCAGCGCACAAACATTGAATAGCTAGCTTGACTCAGAGTTTAGAGAAGACTTAATATGTAGACGGTAAACTTTTTCTTTACTCTTCCCTAAGATGTTACAGATGTTTATGATGTACGCTATATTTACGCGGTAAAGTAAAACTTTTAAGGCGTAAAAATGTTATACTCGTAGTAACCACAAGAAAGTGAAATAAACAAAAATCAATCATTTTTGCTTCACGTCCGTATGTGGTGTGTACGTTATAGATGAATAATAGCAAGTAAGAAACTAAATTCGGCTTAGACCAATTTTTAAATACCCTCCACATGTACCTACAAGTAGTAGGCGTGGTAGGTACAAAATCAGGCCCTCTGAAAGTGTATGTATTACGTATCAACGAGTAAGTCGAGTATTACGCCGAGTCCGTTGACCGTGTCTGTTAACCGATCACGTCCATATTTTGACATATGGTCCGTATCAACCTCAGAGGCAGAAATGTAGATCTTTTACGATTGTGGGCGTATCTCTGGAACAATTTTTTTAAATTTTAAATAGCGATCTGCTCAATATTTCACAATGTACGGTTTCGAGTGTGCCAAAAACGTGACAGACACATGGACACACATTTTTAGATCAACGCTGCCAAGTATTTGATTCTGATCACCAATAAATATACTTTGCAGAGTATCTGACAAACTTAGTTTTCTCCCATCTTATGTGAACGGTATAAAAACTGCAACCACGTTTTTATACAGTATAAATCTACCTACACAACACATCATACAAACGTTCTGAAGCAAAATAAAACTGTAGTGTTGTCTGAAGAAATCATCTTCAACGTCATCAACCGAGAGCAAAGTACTTGGCCAGACTTCGGCACAAAATAGCAATATAATATTACGTTATGCTTCTTTAGTGAGCAATTTCTTTACGCAAAGATAAAAAGTTGAGTAACAATGAAAACATGTCCATAAAAAACTTTAACTTGGCTTAAACCGAATCTGGATTACGCCACTTGATCAATTAAAATTGCGCTCTACCCGAAGAGCCAAACACATTCAGTTAATGTACGGAATGGATTATTAAAAAATCATTGCCGGTTTCTTGTAATTATATTCCTAACACCAGATGAGAGCTTCTGGTCACTCTACAGACCAACAGATGCACCAATACCTAAGACTATTACTAACTAGGACTTTACGATTACCATTCATAAACGTGGCTGTCACAAGGCGATCCTGAGGTATTTTGTTGTGTGATATCCGCACACATGTTTTGCCAAAATGAATATATCCGCCCCTTTAAAGTGTACGTTGACTGTAAGGAGGTAAAGTTGTGTTCTCACTAGCACTGATACTATGCCGGCAATAAGAAGCTACAAGAGGTAATCTTAGTTGTTGTTTTTTTCACCTTCTGCGTACAGCATTAACTCGTGTAATAAAGATATCTACCATTCGGCAATAATAATGAAGCCTAGTAGGGCACCTAGTTGTGTATGCTTCGAATAGTGAACCACCCCGGTGGACCGGGTGTTGTTATAATAAAATGCTTTTGTGATGTCTGCCAATACTTTGTTCATTAACGTAAATGTGTTGTTATTATCACCATCATCATAATGATATTATATGCAGGTATATTGTTTTTGATCAGACATTGGTAAGTACGAGAAGTGAACAAGCCACTCCCCCAGAAGTATGTATGTTCTTGATCAGCAAAAGTACAAAAGGCGAATTCGCGCAGATTTTTGTTGGAACTCTCATGGTCGCAAAAATTGAAATATCGCTCTGAAATTTTGTACACGCAACCTTCGAGATTTTCTAATATTTTCTATTGTAATTCTGCAAACCCGGATGAAAGGCTCTGCCCTAAACCTTGCACCCGGAGTTTTTAGCACTCTTACGGACTGGCTAGTAACTTTAAATATTTCAACATCCCGTGCCGGTCTATTCGATCCCGGTATAGTAAATTCTGATTTCAAGTAAAACTGAAATCGGTGCTTTTTTGTACAAATTGAAGCAGTCGTTCCGGTGATATGTTAAACAGAAGTTGACATCATTTTATAGAATATAGAATAATAACACATAGGGCGTTTATTATGAATAATATTCACACTCATGTCCATGTTTGCTTTTGTCCAAATTTGCATCATTTTCAAAATCTTGAAATTTTACTTGAAAGTTAATTTTGCAGATCATTGCTTCATGCCAAGGTATCTTGGTATTGAAAATGGGTTAAATCGGTCCATGGATCTTCCTACCATTTTACAAAGCGTTTCGTTTTTACGGTTATCGCGGACAAAGCATAAGAGATACAAAAATAAAATTTAGTCAGAATATTAGTGAATTATTAATTATTTATATATTTGGAAAAGTCATGTTAACCACGCCCATTTAAAGTGGACTTGTGGATGTTGGTATATTTAAGGATTTATTTCGGTCACCACTAGGACCCCTTCTTGCTTTATGTTTGGAACAAACTTGTAATAATGAGCGCGAATGGTTAACGTACGCGCACACCGTGATTACGTTGTACTTGTGTTGTTATGAGTGCATGTTTACAAAAATTTGTTTTGTACTTTCCGATGCATTTTTGCAGAAGCACGTGCATTTTGGGAGTGGCATCAGCATTTTCACGCCCAGAATGGCATATTTATTCAAAGAAATTGGAAATAAAACTTCCTAGCTAGTCGAAAGAGGTCAATGACGTTGGATACCCCAGATTTGACGTACACCTAGTATGGTACTCTCTTCTAGATTTTAATTTTTGATATTGATTACACTCTCCTTTTATGTAATGCATGTTTCACAACTGGCCACATCATTATTTCGTTATTATTACTTCTTTCCGATTTTTGCACTCATTAGAGTCTAAACGTATTCTTGACTTTTCGCTTTGCTGTTTGCGATAAAGCACACAAATCGGTTTGTATTCTACTGGTAAAGATAATTTATTGATAGAGGATACTTTAACAGAGGCAAAAGAGGAAGAGAAAATCTAAGCTAAACTAAAATAAAGAAAAAGCGAAATAAAAAATGTCTTACCCATGTCTGTTGATATGCCGCCGTATTGTGTTAAATCAGATCTTATCTTACCTAAAATGAAAAGCAAACAAGTAAAATGAATGAGAGAACATTCACTCTTAAATCAATTTTCAGTTGTGCAAAGCACTTTATGCTGATACGCTTATAATGCATGAGCAGGCATTATAATGAGATCAGATTGTAAGTGTTTGGATTGTAAAAAACATAAATAGCTTATTGGGTGGCCCCTCCGCACTCTCTACGCACATGCTTAAATCGAGTCAGATTTTGCTTTCTGCTTCCTTACACGTTTCGTCCCTAAGTGTAGCCAAGAAGCAGTTCTTAAGTCCTGGGCAAAAAAAAAAAAAACAAAATTCTTGAATTTTTTGATGCACACATTTTTACTGGTCTTTTGCTTGGCTCTTTTTTCCTAATTATGCTCTGTTTTAAATGATTATATAATTCACTCTTTTCTTGTATTCCATAGATCATCACCAACACCACGGTCTCACTTTTGGCGGTACATGCATACACACACACACTATAAGCGTAAAATGTAAACAATCAAAATGCCACCGGAAGAAAAGACGAAGCAAATGAAAGAAAACAACAACAACAACAACAATGACAATAAGAACAGAAAAGTGGCGTGCAAACGAGAATCCATTCTGAGTGTATACAGAGCAGCTCGCTCCAGTTATTAGTTACGATGAGAGAGGTAAAAAATGCTGGATGTTCAGAGGATTTGCGTGTTTGTGTGTTGTGTGCCAGTGTACGAGAGAAGTTAAAAAATGTGTATGCATATGCATTGCTGCGTAGCATATAGTGTATAGCTATGTAAAAAATATGATTTAATGGCTGCGATAAAACACGTGTGTTAGTACGGTTGTATTCAAATACGTTCAGTTTGTACGTAGTCTGGCGCCTGAGTAAACGTAATTTTCACACAGAAATTAAAAATAGAAAATTGTGATAAAACATTTTTTATATTGTACGCAAGGAGGCAAGAAAAGCGAACAATTTGAAAGTGTAAACAAAATATTTATAAAATATTTTACGTATTATTAACACAGCGGCACACAGGCACGCATAGCGCAAACAAATTTAACACCACAAATAAGTTGAAAAAATCTTATTCCAGATTTAGACCGAATTTGAAACACGGCCACAGATCGCACCTTTGTGGGCGTAATCGTTATGGGTTTTCATCTATTTAACATTTGAGAACGAACTTATCATTAATGCAGAGTTTTTCTTTAAAGCTGAAAATATACCCGAACTTGGGGTATCGCTGAAGCTTACTTGAACAAAGTAGGCAGAGCATGTGCCAGAAGCGATTTGTAAAGATGGAAGTAAAACACCAAAAGCGACGTTCATGTGAACCCATGTACCTTCTACAGTTGAACACTGCAGAAGAGATAAAAAGTAGTAAAAACAAATACAAGAGGTTGTTTCAAAATGTAAATGTACTACACACACACAACACATTTGCCGCCTAGTTCGTCATATTTGTACTGTTAGCGTTGTTGTTAGCCGTAACCGCTATTGCCAGCATTGTTTACGATTAACACTTTACCGAGATTAATTTATGAGGGTACCAGCAATGCCGACGTATGGTGGATGTGTGCTTGCATAAAATACTCATTAAGTTTTTAGTTTCTTATTCTCCGTTTATATATGGTAAACTTGTAAGATTTTCTCTTTTGTGTTATCACGAAAGCAACGTGTGCAAGATATGTACTTCATCGACTCCTGTGCTGCCAGCTCCTGTTTGGTGAATTTTGGAGCGCTATGCGAGAGGTATTAAATGTCTAAAGAGTGTAGGGAGAGCATAGTTTTTTCACATTATATACACCAATTGGAAGTAAAGAAGATATATTTAGTTTGGGGCAAATCTTGGTTGGACACGATTTGAAAAATTAAATTTAACTCCTTTTGAATTCCTGCATCAATTGTGGTCGCGCTTTCCCATCCGTATGTTCGCTTGCTTATATGTATTCTACAAAAATATAATATTATCTTGAGAAGGACTAAATTAAAAGTCGATCTAACCATGTGATGAAATGGGCAAAACGAACAAAGAACACAATCACAGTGCTTGAAAACTCTCCGTGACTTTAAAATTTAATTTATTAAACATTTGTTGTTATCGTTGTTGTTGTTGTTGTTACAATAGTAAAAAAATTACAAGATATTTAACCAAAAAACTTACAATAAGACCACGCTTCCAACTACCACCCTGAAGGCATATATTCGAAAAGATCGCCATTAATATCCTGAGATGGTGCATATTCAAGATTGTACTCCTCTTACTTTTTTGTATTTCTCCATCTTGAACTCGAGGAGAGCCATTTCTAATATTGCTAAATCTCCTGCAACATCTACAACGGGACATTAGAGGCCCGTTAACGTGACTTATTGTTGTTGTAGCGTGTACCTAACTTGTTCTGTCTATTTCAAAACGTTAAATCAGTAAATTTAAAACATTACAAGTTTGCCTCGAATTCGGTTTAAATCTGCAATAGCACCTTTATAATAATTATCCAATTAAAAAAAAAAAAAAAAACCGAAAACAAAACAAACACTTGACCCCAAACTGATAGTCTTCTAACAATTTCGTCGTTTTGTTTTAGTTGTAATTTTGTTTTTTGCTTTTTGGTTTTTGTTTTTTGTTTTGACCTCCTTCCCAACATCCTTCCCCACATCTTGTTTGTGTAACAACTTTCGCACAAAGTTTGTGAATAGTTTTCATTGTTCAGCTGTGTATATATAACGTTGTGTGGAATTGTTTTCGTTCCCGATTTGACGTTCTGAGTGAGCATCGAACCTTAACTGTAACTTGCACTTCGGCAAGTCATTAAGGAAACATTAAGTTGACACTAATGTTCCTTAATTGAGTAAGAATGCTTTAATAACATTTATTTGGTTGTGTGTGTGTGTGTGTGTGTGTGTGTATTGGTACCTACTTAAAAACTAATATAAATTAAGTAGAAATCCACCGAAAGTAAACAAGTCAATAAAAAGGGGGCGACACTACAGAATTATGATAATTCAGTCACTTTAGCCGCAGTACGGAATGCCATGCCCTTCGTCAATATCAATGCGGAAAGCTCTCTACCTTATGCATTTCCAAACTTGAACTTTACTTTGGTTGCTCTATAACAAAATCTTCAATCAATTGCATAAAAAACATTTACCAGAATATTGATTTAATTTTAACAGGAACAAAGATCCTTTCCACTGACCTTGCACACATCCTCTGCTCTATGAATTATATTCAGGCACACAGCAATTGTATCTTGGTGCAGTATTACTGCTGCGAAAAATGTGCATTTTACACATTTCCACACAGGTAGGGATGGACGTGCAAGCGGAGTGGAATGAAAACCGAAACATTATTAAGAGGTTACCAACATAACAGGTTTCTTCTATTGTGCAATACAAAAATGATTTATACCAACACATTAAAGCAACACCAGTCACTTAGTCAGGAGATCTAGTGTAAAATATGGTATCAAGTAAAATCATCCACAAACACGTACACAACAAGTCATAACATTAGTGACGCAGCATATATATTCTGCATAATAGAGCAGACATTGAAGCATAGCCTCAGAAAATGACAATTTTTGTGTTCACGCTTTGTTGTGTAATAATTATGTGTGAAAAATCATGAAAGATCATTTAGTGCGTTGTGCAACAAGGCAACATTTTCAAGGTCACCGCCTAAAAAGCGCAAATTTTATCAGACGTACGAGGTACGTATGTCCACACATTGCATAACATAACATAATAAAAGACAACCATTCGACACTGATAAATATATGACACAAACCATGAAACATGAAAACACATGAACGCAATGGCAAATTTGAAGAATGTTTGCCCGATTTTGACCATATTTGACTTAAAAGTTTTCGGGACGCTTGTATGGGCACGCGTGTGTACGTGTAAGCACGGTGTATAAACGTATGCATTTGGGATGTGAGGCCACCAAAATACAAATTTGTGAAATATAACCTCCATCGCACAAACTAGCCCACATATGTAGACACACACATTTATATAGGAGAGAACATTACACTGCAAGAAAAATGTTCAGTTATAATCGATCCAAATGATTCAATAACATTCAATGTTGAAGCTAACTCTGATGGAGCTGGAGATGGATCTTCATTCATCGTAGTTTTATAAATACATTCTTAACATGCGGTGTTTGTTTTGAAAGAGCTTCATTTAGCAAAGCATAAGTTTCTTTCGCACTATATTACGAAAAACCCTTCTCGCAAATGGCGTTTACTTGGAATAAAATTCAACAAGTTAGGGTTGTTAATTACTTAATCCTTGCATACGCGAATAACAATTGTCATATGCCAACAATAAAACGTCACAGTTTCATGTGTCAAATGCAGGATTCTCTTCACCTTAGTTCGCTCAATATATTATTAACAAGTAAAAACTAGAAGAATTTTGAATATTTGTGCGACTATCCGATGCTATCATTAGCTAATAATGGGTGATGAGTTTATATTAATAAAAAAATCTTTATGGATGGAAGTATGTGGCCTCTGATTTGATTTATTTATTCTTTTCAATATTATCTAATCTTTAATATGGCAAAATATAACAGCGACTACAGCGACTCTACAAATTTATGGAAAATCCAACGTGGAGCAATCTAAACGATATGGATTTCACATGAAGGACGAGTGATCTAAGTGGTTTAGTATAATACTAAATGAAATATGGCGGCCGCCCGAAGATTACTGTTACTGTTCTTTACCATATATCCAATCTGCGCATAAAATGAAAGGGCTTGATGAGCGAAACATCTTAAGTGAAATGTGGCGCATGCTTCAAAAATTAAACTTTTTTAAAAAGTGGTAAATTGTACATTAATTATACTTATTGCTTTGGCTTGAATTCAATTGGATGTATTGAACAAAATTTTTTATTGAGATCACTCGATGCATTTCCACAGCATATGAAGTTTTTCAATTCTGCAAACATTTCTTGTTGTACGATTTTTGCAACATTTAGTGAGCAAATTAGACGAGTAAAGTACGACTACAAGTATACTGATGCCTCCTTAAATGACAAATACTACACGGATACAAAATGCATGCACCATCAACATAGTATGGGAGTATACTATATTCGTCATTCTGTTTGCAGCTTCCACAAGGATGTAGTATTTTATTCAAAAAATGCATCGATTTAAACATTATTTAGAAAAACTCACTGACGGCCTCAAAATTCACATATTAAAATGAATTTTGAAACTGACACCCTCAGTTTTTTCCGTCCGCAGTTTGTAATTCAAAATGGGTGACATCGATTAACAGCCACAACCACAAACGGCAAAAGTCTCTTCCGGTCAAAGAATAAAGCGACATTGTTGAAATTTTGTACAAATGTTCATCATTAGTGAATTGAAAATGTTCGGGATCAGATAACAAACACGTCCAGAATTTAAATAAAACCCTACTTGGTGCAGAACTTGGGATTAAATATAACCCTCGCACTCTCTTTAGTGTTCTTTAATATGAACGCATGTCATACCTGCAATGTACATATAAGTGTGGAGGGTATCTAAGACTTGACTTTAACCAAGTGCAGCCTCCTTACTTGTGTTTCTTTCAGTGTAATTTGTTTTTTGGAGCAGATTCATTTTTGTTTATAACGTGGTATAAAATTTGTGTTTTTAGAAAAGTAATCTAACCAACCGAACGGCATACTTTTGTTAGCAAAAGAGCGCCGTCAGTGAAGATGGTCATGCTTACTCAGAGATCGAGTCACACTTAGTTGTATATGTTCTATGTTTTATGTTTTATAAATTGATTTCCCTTCCTCTTTCTTCCTCACTTTGTGAACAACGCAGCCTATGTACGTACATAATTCATTTTAATAAATTTATTCGTATGTGTTTGTGCGCATATAAACGTATTACCTGTACGTAGGTGTGTATGTGTGGCTCTGTTATATGTTATGCATATATGAACGATTTTGGAATTTAATTTTTATTGAAAAGCAACGCTGTGCAGGTTGAAAACAACGCGAGGCAAATGACCCGATCAGACCATGCATAACGACGTATCTCCTCAACGCCACTGATAACCATCTCGAAAAGAAGAAATAAAACAAATTAAAGTAGGCCTGATGTTAATAAATTTTAATATTCTCACATTAATAATGCGCGTAAAGTGGCTGCGAAACCTGAAGACACTGCTTGACCAGTGATTGCCTCAAACGCATTTTAATTATAACACTTGCACGGTAGCTGAAGTTCTCGTGCGAATTCATTGGTACACATTTAATTACAATTAAAGAAATTTTTATTAAAAGTTTTCCTAAAGTTTCTGGGAATGCATTGTACTAAAATCGTTTATCAATTTTTGCTATAATGTTATAGATATTCGGAGTTTGTTCTTCACAGAATTTGTAAAGAAATCCATTAAGAAAATGTGTTGGTGTCTTTTCGTTTTTTATGTTTTCAGCAACAGGCAGATTTGGCCGTGAATTGTGACCCACGTCATATTTTGTGACATACCTCCCACGCGTTATTTATATTTGGCCAGCCGACAAGAAAAACGTAAGATATGTCGCGTTAAAATTTGTATTTCGAGATATTCAATTTGCAACCTTAGTCTCCTACGAATAAATGATTTGTACAATTTTTCAAAAAATTCCGAGTCTCTTTTTATACCCATCATCATAATGATACACACAGAACTAAATAAATTCTTGCTCAGCATCAATAGTCGAATCGATTTAGCCCACGTTCGCAAAAGTTGTGATGTTTAGCAGACATTTCGTATGGACAATTTTTATATGGGTGCCATTTTGATAATTTGAAGGAGCAAAATCGACTTAAAGACACGCCCACAACACTAATAAAACACAAAATAAATTGTTTCTCTAACCAAATTCTTTCCTTACACCCTTACGGCTGCCAGCTATACATAGATCTGAAATTTTAACCAAGTATTCCTTATATATGTCGATAACTAAGTTGTGAATATGGGCCTGATTGGTTAACATGCGAGCATATGGCTATTAAGCATTCCTTTGGCCATTTTTCATTAAGGTGTTTTCTCAAGCTTTCAAATGCAAGCAATGATGCTGCTTGGTATCATAGATTTGCCGTAAGTCTTTTATTGGCCTCTCCTACTTGTTAATTACTACATTACGCCTACGTAGGATTCTAATATATACGAATAGGTATTAAAAAGGGATTTTATAACAATATATTAGTAAGTTTTTTGTATATTATGTCACATAATTGAATTGAATGTAATTATTTTACGGACGGGGTTTTATAACTATGGAAAGAATTTATATAACTTTCATCTGTGTTGGTTATAAGCAACCTTTGGAGACAACGTGGTGAATAAGTACATAACCATATAACTAAAAACAAATTATTTTCCTAAATTTACGGGCTCTGATGTAAAGATAAGATACTTGTCTTGGTGAACAAACTAACCACCAAAAACAATACCACAACGAAGAAAATAATCTATTAAAAACGCAGCAAGGATGAAACAAGTGAAAAAACTTCAACATCTACATACAAATGGTGGGCGTGGTAGGTAGGTATATATAATAGTGTTTGAATTACGTGTAACCTGCAAGACCCGTTTAACACTGAGTACGATTTTTTTATAAATTGTGGGCGTGTTTGTTATGTGACCACGCCCATTATTGACACATTTAGGGATGTGGTAATTATAAATATGTTTTTCAAATTTCAAATTCGTAGATAAGTTTTTGTGGTAGAAATAGATATTTGTCGACTGTGGGAGCGGCTTTTGACCGCTTTAGCCCAATTTAAATAGCGATCTGTGTACATAAACTAGAAATGTCTGTAGAAAAGTTCGGCTCGATATCTCAAAATTTACGACCGTGAGAGTGCCAACAACGGACGGACGCACGTACACACATACATTTCGTGGGATCCCCGATGCTTCCTCCTGGTGTTACAAATGCAATAATAAACTTAATACACAACCCATTTCAAGTGAAGGGTATAAAAAGATAAATAACAAAGTGCCACCTAGTGCAGGCGAAGAAAAAAATTCAGCTGAGATAACAGGTAAATTCATAACGATACGATAAGTATCACTCATAAGAATTATGACACGTTGCCCAGGTAATGAGAAGTCCAATTGGATAAAAACGGAAGCTAACGAGACATGACGTAACCTCTACCACTGCATTCCCTCAGTTAGACGGATAAAATATTGATCTTATAAGAAAATTTAAGGTCACTTGGATGAAAGTGAGAATGTTATTAGATCATGATTTTATGTAAGAACAAACACAACGAATCATATTTTTAGTAGTGCAGTGGCTTCTAGTGCCAGTGTGCGCCGTTACCAAGTCTGTGCGGTTCATTTCAGCCAATTTTTATGGTGAAAACAAAAAACTTGTTTTATTACCCATCAATATAAACACATACGTATGCACACGTATATGTGTATGTTTATGTAAATGCATTGTGTATATAGTATATAATAATACATATAATTATAATTCTGATTATTTTTCTTTCCACACATCTAAACCAGCCGAAGTGTCGTCTCGTCTGAGGCCAGTATAAGTGAGTGCATGATTGAAGTTTCGCATCCACCAACTGACGTCTACAGCTCAAGCTGCAGCTACATAAATACCAGCAACGTAAAGTTTTTTCGTATTTCTTTGTGGCTGAGAAGCTCATTTGGCGCAAAAGAGTTATTTAAATATTTTTTGCGTTTGCACTGTGATGATTGATTTTTTATAAACATCATTGATTAGGCTTAGTATTAACTTAATAGAGTCATAATATAATTTAAATAAATAAGAAAATAATTTGTATAATATTGTCCATCTACAATCGCCATCATAATCGTTCCGTTTCTCCTAAAGCTGACTTTGCAGACAGTTTCTATAGGATATTCTATCGGAAATGTTGAATACTCGCAACGTATATGTTCGTACTGTACAGAAGCTGTTTTGCTTGTCTGCCTATCATTTCTAATTTTCATTCAATAAACATATTTATTTCCATCACAGAAGGGCCCAGAAGGCTCTTAGTTATTTGATAATAAAAATGTTTTTAAATTGTTGGAAACTTCAAAATCGAATCGGACATGTCATGATGGCCAATGGTATGACAATTGTAGTAGAATGTTCTTATGAAGAGTGTGCTGACTGATATTAGGTATTGGAGTTTAATCAATGCCGAATTAACCCTAAAAGCGGTAAGCACTCAAGAATGCAAGTAGGCAATCAAAATGTAAATCCAACGATTAAGCATCATGGGCGACTATATGTTTAAGTGTAAAGCGGACACAGCTTACTTGCTTCGAACTGCGGTGGCTCCAAGTATTTTGATAAATCATGCCACGTATTTGTCTACTTTCTAAAGTAAACCGTGCACTATTTACGTGTTTAGTGTTTATATTGGAAAGTGTGCTATAACGTGGCAGTTTAAAAACCTTATTCTAAGTATCAGATGGAAATTATTACCTTTCACCACTTAGTTCCACAACTTGTGCTACAATTACTCTAGTTACTATATATCCTTAACTCGCGCGTACTCCTAATCGATCGTTACAAGGAGAGGTGTGTTATTCAAAAAAGTACGATATGTATTTTAGGAATTGTAACGTGAAAGATGAATAGAAATCTACAGATAGAAAAAACCGGACGTAGTTAAAGCGATTTAGGAAGTAAGTGAAAATGTTTAGTCACTCAAGTCCGATCATTAAATACCCTGCGCTACTTAGTTCCACATATTATTATATAATTTGTTTAGTTGTGTGAGTAAACGTGAGGCAAAGTCCTATAAAACCCTTATATCGAAATGGATTCTAAAATTCAATCAACTATTCCTACCTCTATCCAAAAAATGTTTAGAATTGAGAATTTTCGCCATATAGAGTTCCTCTGTAATATATAGAACATTATATGGCATTATATGGCCATTTTTGGTCCAAATTAAATAGGGTTTCACCTTAGGCTAATACATTTCTTTAAACCAAATTTCATTAAAATATCTCGAAAAATTTAACTTACACCAAATTTACACAGATGGACGGACATGGTTAAATCGATTGACAAGTTATTGTAAATGGATCGATGTCGCACCCGCCCTTGGCATTAGGAGTTACAAACGTCCGCACAAACTGAATATATCCTCTGCCACAAGTATGACAATGTACAATGATGTATTGTAGAGAATAAAAAAATGCACATGCCGTTATAAGTTTTTCTATATAACTTATCAAAGGCGTCAAATATTTGGATTTCGACAAAACAAAAAATTATCAACTAAATTAGTGAACTCTGGGGTCAACCGCACGCTAAGTATGCCATATATTCTATTGTACTCGTACGTTTTTATAGATATGCGCCTTTTAATTTTCTTAACGAACTGAGGAAAAGTAAATGTGCTTTTACATGATCATTAAGAAAAATCAACAACCTACGCATCAAGTTAACACGAATTTATGTTTATTCATAATTTAAAATAATTTTGAAGATAGATGCAGACGAGTGGAGCCCTATGAAATGGTACGAAGTATAGTGTATGTATGTAGTATATGTTATTATAAATAAAAGGAGGCGTGGCAGAGTAGTTAAAAATTTACCGACACAAACATGCAATAGGGCGCGAGTAGTGCAGAGTTTCACAGAGTTTTCTCGATTTACGTCATTTTCATTTTTTCACTATCTATGCATCAAAGCTTCCCGACAAGTACATGTCAATGTACCTTCTTTCCTTTATAACTAATGCGGAACATTTACTTAAAAATTAGTACTTTTTCAGTTTTTGCTGCAACCTGAGCATGAAAAATACCAATAATTCTGTCAAGTTTGGAATCAAAATCTCAATTTTTTGAGCAGGAGAGTGATTATTTCAGAACATAAACACATGAATAGACAGAAAGTTAGACGGAGAGATTCATTGTTTGAAGCTGATTCAAAACATATATACTTTGTGGGGTCTCCAAAGCATCCTTCTGGACGTTGCGAACGTTTTGACAAAGAGATATATAACAATTTTAAAAGTACTTCAACTTTTATATTGGTTTTTACTTCAGATATGATTTGCCTTCTTATATGCCTTATAGTACTTGTGGTAAAGACTATAAAACCTAAACAGGTAGAAAGAGACTCATCCCAATTATCCGATCCATCGATAAGCGATAGAGTAACATAAACGCCCATAATTTAGAAAAAACTTCATTTGCTATAGAAACCGACGAAACACATGCACAGAGAGAATTAAGTACTTGCCACGCCTACAAGTTGTACTTTAAGGTGGAGGTTATTTAAGGTTTAATTATTTAAAATATAATTTCCACACATATCTTACATAGAAATATCACGTCTGCACAGAACGTACTCCTATCCGTAGTTCATCTCTCCTTAAGATAATATTACCCAAGAATACTAGACGTATAGTGAGTAGTGCCATCTTCACATACAGTGGAAATGTTTTATTAAATAATGTTTTTGCGAAATACGCCCAAACACACACAAAACTTGAAAGAGTGTAACAAAAATAACGTGAGCTAAATGTGAGCAAATAATACGCTATTAGTAACGGAAAGAGAAAAGGGCAGCACGCAGTTAAAAAGTTTCATGATCGTTTGCTGCCCGCATTCGTGAAGATGATGATAATGATGTTGATGATATTAGTAAGAGCGTTAAGGATGAATTAAAAAAATATGTAAACTTGAAGAAGAAGAATTAAGAGAATTCACTACGAATTTATGATACGCTGTATTTGGAAATGTAAAAGTTGCGCATTCCGTCGATGTAATTATTTTTATAACAAAAAACATTGAAACAATATTTTGCGCGAAAACGACGGCTTTAAAGTTTATTGATATACAATTATTTAGATCTTAATTGTAGTGCAGTGCTTAGCCCAATAATTCTCCTGCTATTCGCTTTTCTGCAAGTATTTTGTCATAAGACGGGGCGGCGTGTAGCCGTTAGTTTTCTAATATTAAATTTTTGTAATAAATTTGTAGGCAAACTTTATGCATCAAGTCGAGCATTGCACGGCAGGTATATAAAACTCCTGGTTACACGTTGTTCACGTGTTTTTCTGTTCAGTACGGACAGCCCAGTTGCTGGATGGCTGGGTGCCTGGCTGCTGTTTTTGCTTGTTCACAAATTAAAGGATTGTTTTTACAATTTTTACTCTCAGTTACCGTGTTTGCCATATTTCCTCCTAATACACAAACATATACGTGGAGTTGAGTTGTAGTTGTTAGTAGAGTGTTGTGCGTTCATTGTGGGAATTGTTTCAATTTTATTTTGTGGTGTAACTTGCAGTAGTTACATGCTTTTTGTTGTTGTTTCGTTTTCACATTTATCAAGCAAAACACCCAGCTAAAGTGACAAATTATGAAACAAATTGGTGACACTTAACTGTGATTTTGGGATTTAACCCTAGACGCATAACGTACGTTTTTATACAATATATATATATTTTTTTATAATTCTTCATTGCTACTAATCTTGTTTTTGCCTACGGTAAATTTTATTTACAGACCAGCACATATTCCGCACCAGTACTGAATTCTGACCCGAATTAGTTTCTTAAGTTTGTCCGTTGTGCAAATTTCACAGTTCTGAACGAATAAAGTTGTCCCTTTAAGCATACGTGTAAAAGTTAAGTAAAACTAAAAGTATACTGCTCTGAACTTATTATTTCCTTATAAGTGTTTTATGCGTGGTGTGTGAAATATCAAATTATTCCATTTGGGGTTAAATTCACGAATTATTTCTTATCATGCGTTGTGTTGTGTTATGTTCTTCTGTCTGAATGTCTGAATTAAAAAATAGTTGAAGGTTTTGTAGTCGAAAACGAACACATCACTTAACGTTTGTAAATTTTAGAACGAGGCATCGGAAACGCAGTAGTACCAAGTACCAAGTTTATCTATGTACGTGATAATTATTCTGCATTAATTGGTCAGAAATTGAGCACCTCAAAAAAAAAATAATAAGCAACGTATAGGACGTTTTTACTTTTTTGAATAAATTTTATCAACTTGAAACACTTGAAGAACATTTTTTGCGTTAGAGTGATTTTTTTACGCGCACGTATTCCATTAAAGTGCGATAATCTTCTAAATAATCTTCTAAACTATTTATAAAAAAATTTGATCGATTTAAAAATAAATATAAAATTAAATGAAAATAAAATAATGAATATTAAAAAAACTTAATTTTTTTTTATATTCTGTATCAATTATCCGAACAAAAATAAATTATTTTCACTCCCTAGCGTATTTTCTTGAAAAATTATTACTTTTTTTGTATATTGAATTTTATTACTTATTAAGTGTGAAATGAAGAAAATGTTCAACTGAGACATATGTGCCTTAGGCACCTATCGGTGCATCGGTGGTCACCGAAAGGCCACTTTAGCCTTTTTACGTATTTTAATTAATATAATTATGTGTGCATTTAGTATTTTGGTAAACGGTAAGCGTTGAGAGGGCGAACGCAAAAGCATTGCATCGATTTACTTCAAATGAATGAGAAACTTTCATCAACTCACCTGCGATAGCCATCCAGGGGTAGAATGTGTGATTGCTGGCCTGATGTAAACTGCTGGCCGCTGCGGTTTGAGCCGCTGCAGCACCCGAAATAGTACAGTTGGCATTCCAAGCGGCCGCAGCACCACTGCCAGCAGCAGCACCCACCACGTTACCACCCTGCCCACTACCAACAACCCCGCCACCCGCACCGCCACCACTACCGCCACGATGACTGACTGGACTACCACCGGATGTATCTAAATAACCGCCCACACGAGAGTCTGGGGTGCAAGCTGATGGCCGCACCGGCATACCGCCGCCACCACCAGCATTGTTCTGCCCAGCACCGTTGGCGGCATTATTAGAACCGTTCGCTGAACCGCCCGAACCGCCACCACCTGCCCCGCCGCCTCCGCCATTGTTCGAGCCGGTGTTCCAAATGTCTTTGTAACCATTCACTGAATCGCCCTTAATATTAAGGCAGTCTTGCTTGTAGACTCCGCCATCACCATAGATTTTATTGCAGGCGGCCGTAATGCTGGCATCGTAGGGAGAGTCTTGGGTGGAGCGCTGCAGATGGTGGTTGGCATACGGTGACATGCCCAATGTTAGGGGGAAACCTCTGTAAGCCGCGGCGGCTGTAGCCGATTGATCGTGATGGCTTCCCGTGCCCATAGCCATGCCAGTAGCCTGGTGCGGATGGCCATAAAAGCCGGAGGCTTGTTCGAAATATGAATTCATGTTGTGCGGTGCGAAGAGAATTTTGACGCTTTCTTACAAAATTCAAGAACTTCTAGGAAAACTCATTTCCGATACTCGGCGTTTTGTATATAATTTCTCTTGTGTTCACAGTTTTTTAACCGACAAGTTTTTGATAATTATTGTATTTCTTTTAACGATTTTGCTTACCAGCACACAATTACACTCTGCGGCAACTGATTGATGATTTTCGGTTCTTCGATTGAAAAGTTCTTGTAGTTTTCAAGTGGACAACAGTTTTGTGTTGTACATGTTCACGTCCTTATCACTTATTACTACGCAATTGAATTAATCGAACGTATTGTTATTATTATTTTTATACTTTTAATTTTAAATAAATACTTTTATATTTTTGTATTTTTGTTTGTTTGTTTTTTTAACTATTATTGCACTAATTTCTGAATCGTATACTCGGTTGCACTTTATTAAAGCGTTTTAGGAAATTATCTCATATTTTGGTTGTATTAAATTTAACTTTGCATTTAATTGTGTTTTGTTTTTATTTTATTTTATTTGAGTTTTTTTTTTTTTTTTTTTTTAATTAGGAAAACACCACTTTGTGGTTACGCTTGATTATTTTCATTTAATTTATGATTTGATAATAAAAATGAAAAATTCCAATGGATGGGAAACGAAATTGAAAACACCAGTAGCTGGGTTTGTTTTGATTTGTTTCTGGTATCGCTAGAGTGTTCCGCCTTCGAAACAGAGCAAATGAGAACGAGAGAACGAGAGAGGGTGAGCCAGCTCAATAAAATAATAATAACAATAATCACTTTTATTATATTTTTACGATAATTTTTATGATTATTTTATGATTTGTTTTTATACATAAATAGAAATTATTATTGCTGTTTGGTTGTGTGTAGAAGTTGTCGTAGTTGGTGTGCTGTGCGACCGTTGTTGTAGACACATCGACTGAACACAACTGAATAATAAAACTGAGGCCGTGTGTGCTGTTTCTATTTGCGTTTGATCATGATGATTATAGAGATGATGATGGTGCTGAGGATGGCAATGACGTTGAAAATGATTATGTTTTCAGTGATACCAATAATAATAATAATGAAGATGATGGAGAACTATGCGAATGGATGAATGAAACCAACCAACCACCATCACACCGTCACACACACGCCATTTACACTCATTGGCAGAAATCCACACAAGAGTCACAATACCATACGGATACTTCAACGGGGTTACAGTTACGGTTACAAGTTACAAGTCACACACTCACGACGAGATTCGAATATATTCTACTCAATTGCCGCCGTTGAAGTAATAATAATAATTGGTGATAAAGTGGATAATAAAATAAAGCGCGCGCCTGCTATCCAAACCGTTGTCATCGAACGAATGTTACACCGTTTCGCTGTTTATTACGTTTTGAGTGAGCTGAACTGAACTGAACTGAATAGACTGTTGTTGTTTGCTGGCATGTGTATGCTGGCTGGCAGCCTGGCTGGCCAGATAGCTGACTAACAGTTTCGATCTATACGCGCGTTTATACGTGCAATGTGGAAAAAGAGCTCCACCATCTACTACTGAGCACAACAACGGTTAGAGCGGAGCATTCAAACGAAAATTGGCTTAAAAGTAAAAGCAAAAAACCGTCGCTGGTTCGAAACAATAATCGCACACTGCCGCCACCACCACCACCAACACCGTACCCGTATTCCTTTAACACAGAGAGAGAATGCAAGAGCGAAAATGAAACTCTTTCCGTCGTGAGCTAGAACTGCTGTGTTGCAGCCGTTTGTTTTTATTGTTATTGTTATTGTTGTTCTGGTTATTGCGCGTGGAGCCCAATAACTCATTTTAAGCGCTCGTTTTACCATGCCACCGAATCTTTGTCTTTTGCTTTACGAGCACATAAAATTTGAGTCAAGTTGTTATCGAACAACAACAACTGTTCTCACAACGCTCTCCAGCACACTCTACCATAAATTGCTAATATCAATATTGTGTTACATAATTAATATACACAGAGTTCCTCTAGTTATTACCGTCGGTCAAGTTATTTTAGGTTTGATATTATTTAGCACTCACTGGGACGGATATTTATTGGTTGTCTGTTTGACTTGTGTGACTCGCACGTTATACAATTGAACTGAAAAATTCCCATTAAATAAAAATCACTTCTGCTACGCTTTGCGGTCCAGCTTCTTCTGCCTCCTTCTCATTTATTGCATTTTTTATGATTGTTTGGTGCCTTAAAAACACATAAAGTGCACTCGCTGAGTGCATTCAAAGGAACTGCACTTGCAATTGTTAAAGGACTCAATTGTTATGTACTACCACAAGCACTCAAACATGTTTGAGAGCAATGCCGCCATAGCACTCTTAATTGAATTTGTGTGCTCTCTCTCTCACTCTCTATGTCTCAAACCGGAGTTTCACTCATAGCAGCCGTTTTATTGTATTTATTAAGTAATATTGTATTGTATGAAAATTCATCATTCCGCTGTTGCTGGTGTTTCATTTTTTATGGACAAAATCAGTTGAGTTGTTGGTTGGTTGCTACTGGTTGTGTATTGCTGGCAGTTGCTCTTGTTCTCGTCAACATAGATAAGTGCTATTCAATATGTGCTTGTACGTCGCGGCAGAAGCAAGCAGAAGAAAATTTATCGTAATGGAGGAGGGCGAAATTTTCTTATAGGCCAACCTGCTTGCCCCTATATGTGTGCAGCGCGTTTGTATTATTATGTGTCCATCAACATATACGAACCATTTATTGTGTGTATAAATAAAACTTTGCCTAAGTACGTGTTTCTGCAATTGCCAGAAAAACTCTGCCTTAATAAAAACATATACAAATACGTTACGTTACGTTACGTTACGTATTCTTGCCTCGCGGTCTTCTTCTATTATAAACAGTCGTCCTCTTACTATTATTTGTAAGTTTGTTGCACAAAGAAAAGTTGTTGGTATGAATGTAAATTTAATGACATCTATAATCCATTCATTACGGTATTAATTATGCAGATCACTGTATACATCATGTGACCACTTCAACTCGTCTTGTGATACGATTCACCACATTTTTAATCGAGCAACAGAAGTGCAGTTCACCTGGACGTGTAACAATTTTTCATTCAACACTTTAATCAATGAGTTGGAATGTAGTGACCGCAATATTATACATGTTCTTATATTGGACTGACTTCACTGCAATGATTTGAAATCAAGAAAATTAGAATTCTTACTTCAATGCAACTTTCATTGCATCATTTGCATCAGTATAATCATCACAATGGTGGGCAAGCATTTTTACAACATGGACCAGAATAAATTTTACATTTCTTCCGCTGCCCATTGTAGTTAAGTGACACCTTCTTGTGATCTGTAATTTTTTAGTCCGTAAATATGAAATTGGTTGGTAGTCTATTACTTTTATTTGCTTTCTGAGAGGTTCTAACGTTATTAATTATGGACCCCTGGTTAAGCATGACGCCTCCATTTCTATTGAAACTCATTCCACACGGAACGAATATGGGTGCGTTACTGCTTCTAATATTCATAAATGATTTGCCAAATAATTTTCATTTAACACATCAAGACATTTGGATCCTAAACTACTCTACTTTAATGGTCACATAGTCTAAGGCTTATTCCACTATAAGCAACACTAAAGAGTTTAAAGGTCCTTTTAGTGTAATTTAGAATATTATATTTTCATCTGAATTCCCCATTGCGCATTTCACAACAATCACATTGAGAGGATTCAAAAAATTTTCACAACATACGCTCTTAATTGAAAATATGAATAGGCCTGATTTACCTTCTTATGATGAAAGAAGGAAATCACTGGGGCTTTTATTACTTGTACACAGAGGGTCCTACTTAAATTATTACCTTCCGAGCTTTTGTCACATTCTCTCACGTACTTTGCGGCAAATTCGATTACTCCCAGAGGAATTCTATCGTATCAATTATGCTCACTATGAGCCAATCCCAATCCCTTTAATTTTTAATTAGCTCGCAAACGTTATACACTTTAAATCAATTTAAATTAAATTTATTAATTTATTTTTTTTATAGCGAAAGTCTGCAAGAATTACGTTCTGTAGAAAAGTTTGGAATCGATTTCTCGCTTTACGGATAGACAGAGGTAGTTACATCGATTCGATGCTGGTTCAGAATACACATTTATATACTTGATGTGTTCTGCGACGTCTCTTTTTAGGCG
Organism: Ornithomya chloropus; assembly: GCA_963971445.1. Taxonomy (NCBI): domain Eukaryota; kingdom Metazoa; phylum Arthropoda; class Insecta; order Diptera; family Hippoboscidae; genus Ornithomya; species Ornithomya chloropus. The sequence goes on from OZ020529.1 coordinate 23,638,274, forward strand.
CTACAACCGTTTTGACAAAGGGATAGAAACCTCTATAGAGCTACGTGGAATAACAAGTACTTAATTACTACATTTACATCTCTTATCGTTTCCGACAATTTACAAAGAATTCGAAAAAAAATTATTTATCATAAATATACATGCATGAGTGAAATAAGTATTTATTTAATGTGACATCTGGTGCTGTAAGGATTTCAATATCTAAATCATTTTGTATGGCGCTTAAACGCAGCACAAACTCTGGTTAAAACCATGCGATCACTCACTCAGTGATTACAAATTAGAACATTGAATTCACTTAGATAGAATAAGAATAAACTGCGCAACAAAAATGGTTGTCATGCGTGGAGACATTTAAAGTGAAAGATGCTTTAAGGGATGTTAGGGCGTTGCTAGGGCGTTTAATATTCAATTTAAACTGGAAGAATTACACCGAAAAATATTTATTTATAATATCTTGCGATGATCTTGCGGTACAGACAGAGACATTTCGCGTATCGCGGATTGCTCACCGTTGCTGTAGACATACACAATTCATCTTATGAAAATACTCTACTTCCAACAATTTACGGCATATTTTCATCTATTCTTGACACATTAGATCACTAGCCATGTCATGCTTTTAGCAAATGATGCGCGAACCAGTTTTTCTCTGAGTAGTGGCCAATAGGCTGCAGCTTTTATATTTGTATTTGGATTTTAATTTGAAAGCATTTGATATTTCTGCAAATTCCATTCCAAGTTGTCCGCAACCAATGCTGTTGGTGACAGGTTTCGTTCTCTTTTATGAATAAATTCGTATGCAAATTTGTCAAGAATGGAGAATTATTCAAATATTGAAGTGACTTCCGAGTTCAATAACTAATAAACAACTTTGGAAAATAACAATGGCAAATGTCGCATGACATTATTCCAACTAAACAAACAAATCACAAAACAAAACCCGAATACAGATTTAGTATAAAAAGTTTACAATATTTCGTGTTCCTGCTTAGCAAACAAAGCAAATGATGAAAGCGTCGAAAATAAAAGCAAAAAGCCACATACGGTACGAAATGATACATTTGTGTAGGATTCTCAAAAATACGCAGAGTGTCAGAAGGAAGACCGAGTCAAGTAAGAAAGTGGCCGCAAATATTCTTCTACTGAATCAGAATCCGATGTAAATGACTTCCTCCCCCACAAACGGAGACATTTTACGTGATACGTGTGTATGTGCCTCAGAAATTTTGTATAAACTTTCATTTGGTAGAAAGTTTGAAGAAAGTATCACACTTGGGAATTTTGTACAGATGCATGTACAATACAAATAAATGAGTGTGTGTAATGTTGTGTTTACAAATATAAGATAAATGGTAGCCATACGGCGACATTCGGTATAAAGGTTTGTTTGTACAACACCGACCGAAACACCTCATCATCACCCAGAACAGCATTAATAAGAACCATGGACAACTTTGCTATGCTCCCAGTACGACCTGAGGTATTCAATGTGTTTCCTACTCGCTTACACACATACCCACATACGCACATATTGCATAAGCTTCAATGTATACCTTCCTATGCACACGTACACACACACGAAACAGAGACAAGCATTCCATTCCATTCGTGGCATCTATTTTAAGTTAGTCAGTAAGTCAATACGTGAAGCAACAATAAGAACAGCAACAACAATGGGGCGTTACGGTGGCGACAGCAAGGAGACAGACGTAGAGGCGCACGGACTGACAGACTCAGTGTAGAATCAGTGTAGCATCATAACCATTTAAAGTCATTCGAAAGCGCATAAAAGGATCACAACAATCGCCGAAATGGCCCATAATGAGCTCATAAAAATTTTGCTACCTAATATACTCTGTGCGCAATCTTATATATTGTAGTAAGTATGTTTAAAAACTTTTGATTTTCTGCTGCTCTTCACGGTGTGCTATTGCGTTGGTGTGTGTGTGTGTGTGTGTGTGTGGGTTACCTATGGCAAAGCCAAGTTGAATGTGTCGGGTTGTTGCTGGTTGTGAATTCAATTTGGTGGCAACTTTATGTACACAAATACACACACGCACCCTTATACACTATGCTTGTCTTTCTCAGTTCTTCTTCTTTGGTGTACTATCGCCAACATAGGTAGTGAAGGAAATGCCACGTATGTATATGCAATATCCACAAACATTCGTTCCGTTTGTAACATCCAATACAAGGCTCGTATAGACAGTGATGATAAGTATCGTCTTCGACAGTCCGTCTTAATGCGTAAATGGAAGCACACATTGAGGTGATAAACACTACTTATCATCGCAACCAAGTTTCCTCGACAAATGCGTCAAGTTGTAGGGTGCTAACGATTCCCTTCAATTCAAGTCCTTCTGCATGGTGTTCATCTTGTTCTTATTGTTGACGTGTTGTTGCTGTGGGCACAATGTATAATTCAGTGTAAGTACATACACATGTCAATATGTTAAGTACTAATGAAAATTGTTTGTTCTGCGTGCTCAATAAAAGGAAAACTAAATGAAATTGCGAAAAATGAAAACTTTTTGTACATGCATGCGCGGGTTCTCGAAAGTGGCACATAAATTAATGGCAAGTGGAGGAATTGCCATAATTACCAGGCACATACGATACATGTGCAATGTCTTGCGTTATGTAGAAGAATCTGAAAAATCTCATTATAGGTCAAAGAACGACATGTAATAAAAATGATTCGTTTCTAGTTAATGTTTCCACATATGAAGCGTTTGCGCTGTTAAAGCTGGGGCACATTTTTAGATTTTGCCATTTTCCGAAAAAAATTAACGACTCTTAGAGTTAAGTTTACACTTACCAATACACCTAGCCGATTAAGATTGAGTTATTAAAAGAATTCCGAAAGAGTGCAACAAACTTGACGATGGATAAAACAAATTGAAAAATTGAAAGCTTTCGCACATTTTCTACAGAAAAGTTATTTGATCTCAACCTTCCTGGCCACATTTTTTAGAATGAAGTGTCTCTGATGATTATGTTCTTCTTTCTTTCAACTAGAACCGCTATTTCAACCATTTGCATTATTTTCAATTTTTGCAACGCTTTAAACGCTATGCGCCGTGAACTCATTTATAATTGAATTCTTCCAAATTTATATGGCAACTGAACAATTCATTCAACAATTAACAATTATCATCATTAACACGCAGAAGAGACGACCAGGAAAGGCAGCAGCAACAGCTATACCAACACCATTCACAGATAAAATACGGACGCATTTTGGAATGGTGCGTGCGTGCGAGCGTGCGAGCGTGTGTGTGTGTGGATATTTGACTTTCACTAATAGTTGTAAAATGTGGTGTGAAGGTGTAAATGTTCAGTATTTTAAAAATATAACGGGATTTCAACATGTTGCTGAAATTGAGTAAAAACACTGACTGGGCACCCCAACCGGCACCAACCAGATATTCACAAATACACCAAAGAAATGTATTGTTCGCTAATATTGGGATTTCCGTGTTGTATTGAGCGCACCTCCACATGTGAAGGGTGCCCGAAAAATAAAACATGTTGGGTAAGTGTATCGCAGCGGTACGCGTACACGCATGGATTAACTTATTAAAATGCAATTTTAATCTGCAGTACCGTGCAATTTTATTGCACAAAATTGGTTTTCATGAAATCATATTATCGTCATGTAACGCACTCACAACCACCCGCACCCACTTTATTTAATATTGGTGTTTATATACCTACCATGCGTAAATCTGTGTGATGAAGGCCTGACTGTGTGAATGGCATAGATAAGCGAGCTCGCAATATGACTGGAACAGTCCATAGCGCAACTGGCGGAAGGTAACACATCATCACGTTTCATTCAAGTAAAAACCTATATTCTGTCACTGTGCAATTGTTGTGTGTATGTGTGTGTGTGTGTTGGCATGTACTTATATACAATATTTTTATGTTTGCTGAAGAGGATTGTTACAGGACTGTGAGGCAACTGGTAACAGAAATATGAAAAATATGCACACAAGTGCAAACGCGAGTCAATGGATTAAGAGTTCTTTATTAACACTTAATAAATCACACACACACACACACATGCGCATGCAAATATGGATATCTTCACACCATGAAAGCTTATGCATTAATGTATATGTAAATAACTGTATGTAGTGAAAACTTTATGGTTGGCAGCTTGTTGTTGTTATTGTTGTTGGTGTTATTGTTGCTTCTGGTGTTGTTATTGGTGGTATTTTGTCACTTGGGAGCGCATTAGTCGAGTCGTAAACTACCCCTTTGCCACACGGTGACAGAGTGTCAAACATAAATCCTCATCATAAGTCATGCCATTGATTATCATGACGATGATGATGATGATGATGGTGATCAACATTATGGACGAATCGAATCGACATATATGTACGTGCATTTATAGGTACTCATCTGTACGATACGTAAAACACAATGTGCTCAATACAATTTTCCTTTAGAACGCGTTCCCTTGTTCTCCGAGTGTGATAACAACAACACAACAACCAACAATCGGGCGAACCAGAGAATTATGACAAATAGTTTAGTGCTTGTTTTGGGGATTAGGAAGTGCTATGTCAGCGAACCGCTGTCTATGGTCATGGCTGGACTGAAATGCTAAACAACATAAACAATAACAATAGCAATAACAATAACAATGCGAAGTGAGATGTTTGGCGTAATGCAAAAACAACGCGTGTAGTATATTCCCTGGTAGTAAATTAAACCAGAGTGCAAAATGCATTGCTTTGTACAAGTACGTGTGTAAGGGTTTTATTTAGTATTATCGTTGTGTTGTTATTAGACCCTCCTCTGCTGTTCAGTTTTATATTAGATATGTACTAGTACGCATTTATATTATATGTATGAGAGTATTGGTTATGGAGGCGCCACCGCACACCCAGGTCATTAGCCTGACTAACTAACGGCCAGTCTGTGCGCCTAACAGACAATTAGTTGGACGAAGCGACAGACAAATGCTACGCCTAGCCAACGCGCTTTCCTATAAAACAAACGCAAACTTGCGAAAATTTCCATTTCGATTTTTCAATTGTACGATTCCCTTCACATTCTGCACCATACATCACGTTGGTGCATGTGTGTGCGAATATGTTTATTTTCTATAGATTTTATTTACCATTTTTAATGAACTTTATTATTTGTTTGTTGCATTATGATAACGCCGGAGCAAAAAGTCATAACTTTTACCACTAGAACTGCAGCGTTCATTGGCTCTGCCTTTCTCTCTGTGTGCCGGGTTTTGCTCATATAAACAGTACAATGCATGCTTGTGTTTGTAAGCAATTTTATAAATATATGTATTTTAAAAAAATGCATTCAATGTACACATACAACAACGCTTAATGCGAAAAAAGTGTTTACAATTTATCTGAAAGTTTGTTATAGAAAATACGAGATCGTAAGCGATGACCTTTGGCTACACAATGCTAAATTTATACATTCGATAATGCCGCACACAATGCACAAAATGATTATAAATTAAATTAACGCACAATTAAAAGTATTAAAATGAAGAACGAGAGGTAAACGGGATTTAACAAGTAAAAAAACTAAATTCGGGGTTTGGGTCAAATCTTAAATACCCTCCACCCTCCACATCTATGTAGTGGCAGTTAGCTAACAATATATACTCGTATGTGAAACGGCGTACGTATCTTGCACAAAAGAGGATTTTTTGTAAATAGTGCGAGAGTCATTATAGGACCACGCCCATTTTTAGCAAATCGAAGGATGACAAATTTCAACTTTATTGATAAATTTCTTTAACTGATAAATCGATTTTCCTCAAATGTGGGCGTGGCTCCCGGCCGCTTTAACTCAATTCAAATAGAAACCTGTGCACAAAACAAAACTTAGCTCAATATCTCAAAATATACGATGATGCCATTGCCTACAACGGACGGACAAGTAGACGGAGATTTTAACGTCTGCAAACGGAACGACAAACTTAGCATGGCCTCCACTTGTCGCAAGTAAATTGACTCACTATGACGAGGCGAAATAAGTGCAAGGTGTGCGCAACAGCCTCAACTTAATTAATGAATAAATCAAATTTTTGTATATCTATTATTTATCCAAGCCCTTGATAGGAATGCACGGAATCTGTGCTTTGATAGCATATATGTACAAGGTGTTCTGGCCAAATCCGTTCCTCTATAAAATTTAGCGCACTGCAAAACACCAACGCCCACGCCCAAACACCGCGCATATGTGTTTTATAAGTTTTTCATTTTGTGGCAAATGTCAATTATTTTGTGCATGTATGAACGTTGTGCATTTGTTTGCAACACATATTTGCAATGCTCAATGGAGAGTTCAATAATTTATGCAGAATTCATGTCAATTGTTTTGGAAATCATCACTTAAACTATTAAGATTGATTTCTTAACGGGAGAGATAATCACAAAATCGCTGTTAATTTGAATAGTGGGCGTATTTTGCACACTCAATTTAACGGGAAAGCCCACCATTGTGCTGACACAACAGTACAGTAAATACATTGACAAACACACACGAAGTTGACTGCAGTGCATATAAGCGCACAGTGTTGCTGAAATAGTGGAAAATTATTATTATGCACACAAACAATGCCAAATGGTTTACAACGAGCGCAAGCTAAATATATCCACGTGTTGTTAGGGGGCGTTATGATGTATACTTAAGCATTGATACATAATTTAAGCAGTGAATGAATGAATGAATGACCCACCAATTTTTTGCTAAAGTTCAGTTTATATGTTTGGCCGAAAAACGTGCACGCACACAGCCACGAAACCTCTAACAGGCCGAGATATAACTCCCAGTAAGGCGCATGGTAACCGTTTCAACTCGAAACATAATTGCTACTTTGTGTGCAAATGAAGCTATGACTACATCCACGGGCACAGAGCTTTAGCAATAGCACAAAATTCATTACAATCTTTTTTTTAAAAAGCTGAACAACAACGCATGCATAAGTATGCAACGATAAGGAAAAGACGTTGAGGTTTTTTGAGGAATAGACGTTTGAATAGATGGATGAATTGCTGGTTGCTCGACTGGTTAGTTTCATTGGGAATGTTAAAGACCGGTAGCCTGTACACGAATGCATTAAATGCTGACATATCAGCAACTGCAAATCTGCAGAATGTGTAAGATTCAATTTAAAATCATATTCCTTTTGTGTTAAATACTGAGGCGGAGTTTCATTTAGTGTGTGGGAAAACGTTCGTTATGCTTGCACCCCATACCAATTCAAGGAGGCTCTAGAGCTTTGTCTACTGTCTCTGTGAGAATTCGTCTTATAATTGCTGTTCATACCAAGTTAGGATTGATTTTCTTGAAATATAGAAAACATTTCTTATTGAAAAACCAAATGCCGATGCTTTAGAAGAGAAACAATGACTATGGCACATCAAATCGTTATGTACCACTACACGCAACACTTTTTAAACTTAAACTTGTGAAAATTTCAGTTTGTCTTCAATTGGGTAGGAGAGCACTTTACAAACGGTTTTGTGCATGGTTGCAACACCCAGAAGGCGACTTCACATATATTCTAGATCAGCATCAAAATCTGATTTGATTTGAACGTTGCCGCCTCTGAGACCGTTATTTGGTTTTGGAAGGTTGACGGTCGTACATTTTGAGGTATTTACCTGAACTTTTTTACAAATATTTTTTGGTAGAAATGTGAAGATTAATCGAGATTTAGTCTAAGCCAAAGATAACTTTATATCTTGTTAAAATTGTTAAACCGGCCACCTTAGTAGACCTTGACGATCCGTTTGTAATACCCAGAAGGAGGCGCCAGGGTCTTTGCAAAGTATATATATACTTAAAAAAATCGATCTAGATATTTAGCCGCAAATATTTCTGGTATCTGTACACAGGTCGCTGCTTAAAATGCGCACAATCGACAAAAATATTCTTACCTGCCACAAAATTTGAAGTTGAAATCTGTTACGCGTATTTACAATAACCTAATTTATAGACATGTCAAAATTGGCGTGATTGGATAACAGACTCGCCGATAATTTATATAAAACCGTATTCAGGGTAAATCGTGAATCTGTCGCGCCCATTGTTTGTGTGTAGATGTGGAGGGCATTTAAGATTTGGCCCAAATCAAATTTAGGATTCTTGCTTGTTGTTGGCTTGACTTTACGTGGATCATACAGACAATTCACTTATTAATACCGAACAGGGTTTTTGTGCGTTCAAGTATTTTCCGCATATTTCATTTAATGCACGTTAATAAACATTTTCACATAATACGTACATAAGCAAGCCTGCGCGTATGTGTGAGTGTGCATATTTTTTTAACGGTTGTTGTCAAGCTAGAACGCCGTTGGTGGCACCAAGTATTCAAAGCCCATTTAATGCCGAGAGTTCTTTATAGTTAAGGAGACTTAACTGGTAAGTGATGGCAGCTACTTGGGGTCGCACAAAACTTATTTCTAAACACAATACATTAACGTTCTATCCCATGGAGGCTTGTGCTTTGGCATTAAGCATGTGTGCACCTATATGTTGCACGTTTATTGACAGTCCGTGGCACATCGAGTTATTCATCAATTCGTCAAAAAAGTCTCTAGTGGCATACACAATCACATTTGCATAAAAAATACATAACCACAACCAAGTACAGAAAGCGTTCACAATTGTTAGTAAGACTGCTGGGTCTTTTCTGCACCACCACACCACACCACACCACACAGTAAGGCTTCCGCGTTTTACATGTTCTGCTGTTGTGCTAAACGTTACTTTAAATGGTTTATGTGGTGATTTTTTTATACATATCCACAATGTTACGACGAATTAAACGACCAACTCACGATTTATTTGTCATTTAAAAGTCATTTTAAAGTAGCTGTCGATAGACGATGACGTTTAATTGGCTATTCTGCTTCTTTTTTGTGTGTTCCTTTTTCGCATCGCATTGCATTGCATAGAATTGTAATATGATTTAAAAAACAACTTTTCCTTTACTTTACTGTATATTTCGATTCATATTCACAATCGCTGCTACACACATACACACATGTATATAAAATATGTTTTGTTTTTCCATCAAACGAAATGCTTCAAACAAGGCAAGTAAGGTTTTCAAACGTAATTGGAACAAACTCTGAATTCAATTGTGTTTTTCGTTATAGACCGATTTTTGTAAATTTTAGGCGTGGCTTTTATCCCAATCTAAGAGTTATTTCTTGTGACCACAATATACGATTTACTAATCCAGAACACATTGCTTGTTGCAGTCGTCCGAAATTATTCTCAAATCCTAATATGTTTGTATGTCATGACGTTGACGTTTAGTAAGTGAACAAGACATATTTCAGGTAAAAATTTGTTTAATTATTTCCCAAGAAGCGGAACGGCACCCTTTGATATTCATTTTCTTCAGTCTCTTTGCATAAACATTCAAACAAATTGCTTAAAATAAATGTACTTACATTAAAACAGTTATAGCTCCACGCTTAATTGTTTGCAGCGTCTTGTTTCATATATTGCTATCTTGCTTTTTCTCCTCACAGAATGAGTAAGAGCATAATTAAACGGTGGGTGTGGTAATTAAATTAAGCAGCACTAGACATTTGCTCATAATATTCATTGGGTACATCATCATATTGTAAACAAAGGAGTGCTCTTTGCGTGCATGTGTATGAATGTGAAGCAATGAGGATAATTATGTATGTACTCACATATTCACTTAGCAATGAAAAGAAAAATACAAAACATTGTTGCATAAACCATTCGTACACTTTTCAACTTCTTCGGCTAAGGTCTGTGCTGATCGTTACGCTTCCGTGCATAAAGGTAAGAATTTCTTAAGTTATTGTATGCAAATTTACTAAATATACTACACATAAGTATGGGGGACCAAATACTTGTAATACTTTGCACGATCAATTAAGAAGTTGCTATTATACCCATTTGCAACAATCAGAAAGAGGCGTCAGAGATTCTAATAAAGTAAAGAATGGTGATCAAGTAGCACCAAGAACTGAGTCGTTCCAGACGTGTGCGTCCGCCTGTCTGTCTGTTGTTGACATTCTAATTGTCTTAAATTTGAAGTTGTTGTGCTGAAATTTTATATAAATACTTTTACTCTCTGCACGCATCTTTCTATTCAAATAGGTTGAGGGTCATGCCCACAACTGAAAAAAATCTACAACATTTTGAATTATTAAGTTGAAATTTCGCACACATATTTATGTATATTTACCTCTTTCATCGACGTAGCAAAAATGCGCACGATCGGATAACAGACACGCCCTTAATACTTGCATTATTTGACGTAGGCGAATTAATGAAGATTTGAAATTTACAATGACCCCTCCTCCGTTATGCCCGGAGCGAAATTGTGAATTTTACTTGCGTTCAAAGAAATTTGGGAAATTATTACCCAACTATTTGGAAGTTGTTAATGATGATGATGGGTGTCCTAGATTTGGCAGACACTTAATATAGACCCGTTTTATTAATTTTATTTGAAAATATTTTGTACCATTATCTAAAATTAAGGAGAAGGTTGACATTTTTCTGGCGCTCTGAATATTTCACCTAAACGGTTCCCCCTCTGACTTATATTGGTTGTTAAAATATTGTACTTGTAAAATGCCACGCCCACAGTAAAATGTAACCTAAAAAACCAAATGAAGCTTCTCTTCTTGCTTCCTAATTATTTCTTCACAACCGTGTTGTACAGTTTCCTGTAAAATGCTTTAATTCCATTCTCGTTCTAACTTCTCATAAACATTTTCTTAGAAGTGAAAAATTGCAGCAATTTTTGTTTTGCATTCAGCTCGGAGTCTTTTGTGCAAATAAAGTAATTACGCCCACTTACTTAAATTGGCATTAACACGTTTAACCATTTTAGACACAATTCATCAGTAGACTGCGGGCAACCTTTGCCAAACGTTCAAGACTAAGAAAACTACTCTGTATCTGCCATTTTGGCCAAAATTTTGTGTTTGTTTGTTTGCTTCGTCGTTTGTTTGTTGTTTGCTCCGACAATAAATGCTAAAAGCTGCCTGTAACCCAGAAAAACTACTCAAATATATAATCAATGGCTTAGTGCCTCGAATCCTAGCTAGCTATTGTACAACCGTGGCTATGATTTATAACTTATCGTGTTTGTAGCCATGGTCGTGTTGTTGATATTCATCATAACCAATTTTCGTTTACGTTTACGTTTACATTGAGCGGTGCATAGGTTTAGCAAATGGTTGCCTCTACGTATTGTCCAAACTCGTACACACAATGTCATATAAAAACTCCTCTTCCTCTCTCCACATCTCTGTACACAAATACAAGTTCATGTTAAGCACTCAATTTCAGTCATGCTGGCCTAACACCAAAATGTTTCAAACATTCATTTTTATTGTATTGGAATTTTTTTTTGGTGATTTACTGCTTCTTTCTTTTTTGCTCCATTGCCCATAAAAACGTGTAAAGTGGGTGTAAACGTAACGAAATTGAGATTGTTTTCGAGCCACTTGGGTTTTTTCCCTTAATCCATGCCATGAATGCTAAAGTATTCACAAGGTATACGCGATCTCAAGGGCAGTAGCCACTACAATCTTCTGGAAGACCAGAAGTCAATAAAATTGAGAGAAACTTTTCCTTTACTTTTACTCTAAAATTAAGTCATCACCCGAAAATCAATCAATTAATATTTTCCACCACACCGTTACAAGGCAAAGAAAGGAAGTGTAAGGTTATCAGTATTCGGTCCAAATTCGACAACTTTGCTTCAAGTGATTGAAAACCAAGAGTTAATTAAGTCATTATAAAATTTTCAGATATTTTCCAGCAGCAGCAATTGTCTACCAATTGTTTACAATTTTACAAAATTACAGTAATGCGGGGATAGCATTTCTTTTATTTATGAGATGACTCACCTCACTTGCCTTTGGTATAGTTTCCCACTGTTATTATGCCGCACGATCACTCTATAACGGCAGCAACAACGAAAATTAAAAATCAATAAAACCGTGAACGAAATGACAAGTTGATTGAAAAAACATCAAAACAAATTATAGTTTTAATGGTCAACGTTTACGCTTTTTTAATGATAATCGCGTAAAATAATCGTAAAAGTATCGTAAAATTTGACTTTTATTAAGCAATTGACAACGCCGGCAGCCAGCCAAACGAGCCAACAGCTAAAGCCAGTTAGTCAACCACATAGCCGCACCACCGGCTAAGTAGAGTCGCACACATACAAAATGGTTTCGCTTGGCAGCGGTTCATTTTCTTGTGCACATCATAGGAGAAAAGTCACCAATGTGTTAAGTGAAACCAGAATCTCACTTCACACCAACACATTCAGGTGCTTTAAATATCTGTGATTGTGTGTGTGTGGGAATATATTTTTCCTTTTCTTAAATGTGCTGCTAAGGATTTCTGATAATAATATTTAGAATTTATGTCCCATTCCCAGAGTCAAAACAACAAGTTTGTGCACAAAAACACACAAACCTAATATCCATGCAAGTGGTTATAACTGTCACTGCATTATAGTACAATATTTATGCATGCACGCTGTTGAGATGAAAGTGAAACTGGTTTTCTTTCTCGGTTACTTATTGAATTTACAAACTCCGCATTGCTGGATAAGAGCGAAATTGTGTCAAAGGTGAATGAGTGGTAAAGGAAGACAGAAATGATTTCATTTGACAAACATATGTGCATCATAAAACTATTATCGCTTAATTTAATGATAATAAAAAAGTACGTGCGTCCGTACTAAAGGTAAAGTACGCTTACACTCTAATTGATGGTGAACGTAAGAGGATAGCTTCACCATTTGAGGAGTATATGTGTATTATACCGTTACCTCCAACTATGTACAACTATTTACATCATTCAATCACTTTACTGATTCGTTCGCGTCTCACAAGTTCTTTATATATAGATTCTGCGTATACATAAAACATATGTGTGTTTGGATTAATACATTATTCATCAAACCCATTCACTGATAAGTGCTTTACTTTCACAGATAACATAAATTTGTATCGTAGCCTTAAACCATTAAATTACGCGCTTTGTGACGGATCGTCTTCTACAAAATAATTTTATTTACCACGTCTTGTTGTATGTTTCTCAAGTGCATACGTATTAAAAAGCCGTAAAATCTATTGCCACAACTAAATAATATCGTACATAAAAACCTCCTAAATGTCTTGTTGGGTTAATAAACATGAAATACATGAAATAAAACAGATTTAATGGTTAAGTAAATGCTGCGATTTATATGAGACTATAACTTTTGTGAGAGTTTTACGACTTGGCGCCGCTCTAAACACGTCAAAGTGATTGTATCACTTGAGTTTGATTAAGTAATCTCAGTCTCACTCAAACCCCTAAGCGATCGCAATGCCTGGGCGGACCTATCTGCCTAAGGGGGCACAAGGTTTGAGTTCAAAAGGTTGTTGTTGAATACACTCACCACATCCATTCTATTCTTACCGGTTTTATCGCTTTTCTAATAACATTTTTATGTCTTTTTTACGATCTTGACGCCTGTTGCTTTAATTTGCTTTCATTTCAATGAATGTTGTAATGATGACAAGCCATAAAAATGTTGTAAGAGTATTTTACTCTTTCTTTATGTCCCGCGTTTTTGTTTTTCTTTATTATTATTTTTAACAGTTTATACTTGTTCGCAACTACTGGCACAATTATTTTAATTTTTCTCTGTCGCTTCACTGATTGCGTGCGATGCAGTTGCTTGGGATTATTGATTTGTGGTTTTGTGTGTATGTCAATGATAATGATAATGTTGCCAAAGGGGCGTGATGGTTTCCTCTTTGATTGTGGAGTAGTACGTATATTACACTAAACGCAAAACTCACTCACAACGTAATAAAATTATATTTGATGACTTGTTCATGACTTGTGTGTTCAGCTTTACTTCCACTTTTATTGCATTTTAACGATTTGTTTTGATGTATTCACAACCATCACTGCTAACTGCCAGTTGGGCGTTGCTTATGTATGTGAGAGCAATCCAGACCCGAAACGACGTGTTAATGTGTGTGAGTAATAAGTAGTTTCGTACAATTAAGGAAATTGTATCTTTCATCTTCATGTGGAGCATTGATATTTCTATTTTAAAATATCAGTTGTCGAATAAAATAAGTGTTGTCCGTGTGTACGTGTAGATTTTTGTAATATTTCGCTCCCTATGTTTTTCCGCTTTCTGTATATCTCAATTTTCAATCTGAACAATTGAAAACATTTGTCGATTTTTCTTCATATATATATGTGTGTGTGTGTGTGTGTGCAAGAGAAATATTTCAAAATAATACAACAACAAAAGTTCTTCTAAAATAAAAATTTACTAAAACCATTAAAGTTCAGATATGCAGTTGCTAACTTGTGGTTGATCTGTTACAACTCTCCCTTCTTATTTATTTATATATAACGCAGCGTTGTAAGTGACATTTTAATATTTTTTTTTTGGTGACACCCCATATTTCACTGGAATGGTTACACTGGGTTTGTCTTCCCGTATGCATCTGATTGTGAGTAGGTAAAAAAATACAACAAAATATTCTTGTAAAGCGAAGAGCCTATCGTAATCTTCATCTGAAAGACGTTTAGGAACAAGTATAAAAATGTACATGTTGAAGGGTGTCTCATACGTGATCTATGCCGTACACACTTTTTTGTTTCTATATTTTTCCTCCTTTCAATAATTCCACGTTTTTTATGGCTTTCGAGTAATGAGCAACTGATCCATTCAAGTGCATGTTGTTGTTATTGGTGTTGTTGATTTTAAACAACAACTCTCAAATGTAACGCACTGTCAGACATGTCTTAAAATGGATGAATGCCATCTTGGGCGCATTAAGTAAATATTAAATCATTGTAATGTCTGCTGTGCGTTGTACTGCATGTATTGGAGGGTGTGTGTTTATAAGTGTAAAATGCCTATGTGGATATTGAGCACATGTGTGCGCGCAACTCAGACTTTTTTCATATGTATACTTTTCTTTAGCATCGTCTAACATCATCAATGTTGTTTATATGATTCAATGGTGCAGTTGCAGGGAAATTACTTTCAGTGTACTTGGGCTTGTTGGTTCCTTTGGCATGTATTACGTTGCAGTACTTTCTTTTGAAATAAAATGCGTTGCATTAGGAGAGGCTGCTTCTTCGTGAATTAAATTGACCTAACATATAAGGAGGGAGGCGAACTAAATTTGGCTTAGGCCAAATTTTAAGTAGCTCTTAAGGGCGTACCTTATGACAGATTTTTCGCAATTTAAGTAGCGATCTGAGTATGAAAACTAAAAGTGTCAGTACAAACTGTCAGCTTAATATCTCAAATTTTGCAATCGTGAGTGGGCAAGCAACGGACATGCAGTCTGGATCAACTCAGTTTGTGATGCCGATCAAGAATAGGGTTTTTGACAGGTACTCTGGCTGTTGCAAATGCAATGACAAAGTATGTATACTCCCCATCCTTTGTGGAGGGTATAAGAAATGTGTTAGCGCCCAACCAGACATGTTGTTAATGCTGATAAATATCTGGTTATGGTAATAAATCATAATTGGCTCTTATAGGCAAATGCATGATATGAAGAAGTATCAGCAAAAAAGGAGACAACAACGAGAAATGAAAACAGAATGAAATAACAAATCCGGTACATTACAACAAAATAATCAAAATTTAACAATAACAACTGCATACAATATAAAGAGAAAGTTATGAATGCGAGGAATGCAAAGTTATTGTGAAAGGAGCATCATTACTGCAGCATTGGTGATTATGTTGTCGATATCATGAGGGCGCGTTCGCATTTACAAAAGTCACCAATTAACTGAAAAATTTGTTATTGATCGGGCGCACCACATGCAACAAGAAACACACAAACCAAGAAAAACGACATAAGAAAAACTTAACTAAGGGTTCGGAACCGACCAGAGTATGGCCTCGAGATCCTTTTTTGTGCAATTGTTTCAGCAGAACAATGAGAAAACATATTTTTATGATTTATTACTCGACAAGTAATAATTGAAGGTAAAACGCACACACGTCGTTATGGAGAAATAACAACTCAACAGCCTCTCCACTGTGAGCACGTATGAAATTGAACGAAAATTGTTCATTATTTATTGTTTTAGATAGCTAAGCGATAACAGGACTCTTTCCATATTCATTTTTTAGTACCGTTAACGTCACAACAAATCGTCCTTAAGAAAAGCAATTTGCGAAAACAATTCGAAGGATTTATTTTTTGCCTTTTTAAAAAATGACACGAATTAGTTGTGAAACGTACACAACTTAAGAACAGTGTCGTTTAGTTAATTGTTAAAAACGGTCCGTTTTTGAAGGCTAGCATTTCGTAAAAATATCGCTTACACATGTCTTGTCTCATTACGAATTTAAATTTATTTGTAATTGATTTGATTCATTTTTATACCCTCTACCTTGGCGATGAGGCTAAGCTAAGTTTTTTGTTCTGCTGGCAACCCCCAGGTGGAAGTCTCGGAGAACCTACAGAGTGTATATATTCAAATCCGGTTAAGAGTCACGCCCACATCGGCATTAATCCATCTATTAGCCACCAAAAATTGAGCAACAAAGTTAAAGTATTTATAAGTCTCCTTTATAATGGGCGTGTTATGAATTTGATTACGTCTTCTAATGGTGCATGTACTATGCTTTACCCTGCAAGTAAAATGTTGTGCCATATATTATATTTGTATCATGTGGGCGTGTCTGTCCCCGATGAATTTGTTGCGGTTTATATGAGTGAAAAATTGAAGCCTTCTCAAAGTGTTTGGATAAGAGTTCTCTACGTGGGAAAACATACAAATATTTATTCAAATGCATTTGATGGATGTTTTCTTGTTCTAAGAAATAATGTAGTGGTGGTGATTGTATCCCATATGTGGCTTCCGCCTAATGTAGCCCTTTCTTACTTGTTTTACTTGTTGTTGATTATAACATACAACCATGTACTTAAAAATTTCATTAAGTGAAATCAATCATTTGGATCTGTTGGTGTCTAATCTGTTCTGCAATTTATACTATAATTAGTTTGGGTGTATAAGGACACGCAAGTTATTGGTAAAAATAAAGCACTTTCCAAAAAAGCACCGTACCATATGGGTCCACGCTTTGGTGCACAATTTGAGTTTATTAAATTTAATATTTTTATTACAATGAGTGAGATCGAGTAACAGCAAAACTTGGTGACGTTGATATGTGCAGCAAGGCTGAACAAATTCTCTTATCTTAGGTTCCAATTATTCTAAAAAGTGCAGCACAAAAATACATACACAGACCTCAGTCAGACAGAATGCGGGAAGCTTCAAATATCGTTGTGATTCCAAAAAAATTGCTTATTACTTTAATTTGAAACCACGAAAAGTTTTTCCTAATTTGCAAAGGATTCAACGCATGAACTTGCTCAAGCAATTCATCTCTTTAACTTAAGTGAATATTTATTGACGGTTACATAGGAGGCGATCTACGACTTTAATGTGTGCCTACACGCAATAATCTACTTAACAACTGATAAATTGATCAATTGAAAGCCGAGAAGGTGAAAACGCTTTTATATGTTTCTCAAGCACTTCGGCAACTAACTACAAAGCAATAGTTACCTGAAGTGAGTTCGCCTCAAACCACAAAACTATTTTATGAAATGGACGTTGAATATTAATCAAGTTAGAGATGCAAGAAAGGACGCCTTGTGATTAAGTGAGTATGGATTTTTTCTATTGAAATCAATTCATATGACGTGCAACTCGCTATTCTATGCCACCAATATATTAACATTATAGAGTTGCAAGCGTTTTTCATTAGAAAATAAACTATTTTCTGTTGTACAATAAATCTCAGCTGCATAGGGCGTAGGCCGAATCTAGGATGCCCTCCATCTGTACAAATCAAAAACAAAAGAAACAGAGACAGTCTCAGTGTTTCACCCTTGATGTAATTTCAATACAACCTAAAAAATATAAAAATGCATCATGGCGTGTCTATAAGCAATTCCATCGTTTGGTTCACACTCTAGCTTAACTGCTCTGCATGAAACGCAGACACATTCGACAAAATAATTTGGTGGCCGTGCCTTAACCCAATATTGATATTCTAACTTAGTTGGATCAAGTTTTGTGTGAAAGTGTTTGTGTATCAAAACTGTTGTCAGGTTCCGTTCATTTAATAGATGCACCTATCAGTTCACAAGTTGCAAACGCACAGACAAACTCAGTTTAAGATTCTCGTAGGAAAACATCTCCAGAAATGTAGAAAACAACTGCAAACTAAACACCAGTTGCTTCTAACAATTGCCAATTGCCAATTGCCAATTATGTACAATATATAAATGAAAATCATACCAAATGAACATAATCACTTTAACGCATACCAGAGAAGATGAAATTGAAGCAAGACATAAAAAAACAATTGCACAAGTTGTTATGTGAAGCACACACAAGGAGACACACAAATGCGACCAAAAAGGAATAAAATAAATTAGAGGTAATAAGAAAGTTTAAGAAAATCATCTACACATCGTCAACGCGCCATCCAAAGAGCCAAACAAGTCAAAGTACAAAAAAACCGAAAATGAAAAAAAAATGTAAAAACCGGCAACAACTTGAATTACCGGGTAAACAAGCAACGTATGAATGAGGGGAAGTGTGCAGCAGAAAACCCTATAGCGCATAAATATCTTAAGAACGTGTAAAAGAAGAGCATAACCAGGTCTCGAAAAGCATTTATTTTGTGTATGTGCAAGTTAATGAAGAGCCACCAACCAAAGGCAGCAAGCGGCATCACCCAGAGCAGCACAGCACAGCACAGCGCATAAACTTGCAGAAAATGTTACAAAACAATAAGAACAAGTGCATGAACAACACAAACATGTTCTACACATACAACCAGTTCAAGTAAACTCCACGTCAAAGCAAAAAACCGAGATGAGCCCAGTCAAGCCAAAGCACGACACTGCTCTGCCTTGCTTTCTACATACGTAGCATACGTAGCATACACACAATAAATAGGTACCTGCTGAGGGAAAAATTACATCAAAACTAAATCGGCACTTTCAGTCGCAATAACTACGACATTTACGATTATTTTACGGCCACTAAAATCAAAAGTGTAATTTACTGAATGGTTGTTGTATTTGTGGGTATCGGTGCAGCATCAGTTGACGCCAACAAACATAGCACAATAACACTCAAAATCAAAACAACAAAATAACAAAACAACAAGGATGCGTCTCTACACTACTTAAATATGTGAATTGATCGATGCAGCAGAGGCTGCGGACGAAGACTGCAGTTTGCTGTTAAAATGAAAGCATCTTCACATCACCCAAAAAAATTTATTCATACATGTATCTATATATAAACAAATGCAGAATACAAGTACGTAAGTACGTAAGTAAGGAAGGAGTGAATACGCGAAGAAAGCAAAAACCAGTTGCTGGCATCGCTTTACATAGTGTTCAGCGTTCGCCACGCCATATTGTGATCATCTTGTGTATGCCTATGATGACTGCCTCACTAACCACACCACTAACCGTACGGATGGCTGACTGCCTGGCATTTGTACTGGTTGTGGTCCCTGTTCCTGCTTTGTGTTCTACGCCGTCCCGAATATTGCACTTGTTTGGTGCAACTTTGTCTTTTTATAGTTGTTGCTGCTATCGATAATTCCTTTAGCGTATGTGCGTGTTTCAGTTTTAGGTTATGCTGTAAATGGGCGAAATGACTTTCTTGATCTTCCTCTATTTACATTCACTGCCCAAGTTACGACCTCACTCTGTCGCACTCCATGCTTCAACCGTTTTATATTAGGTATACATATAATCAGTATCGAAATCTGGATGGATCTTATCATATCCGTCCGTATGTCCATTTGCTATTGGCTGAGGTAACGGTTGACAAATCTTATTAGTCTGTAATTAAAGGTCGTATACTTGACGACTTTAGACGTTTTCTAAAGACTTTAGTGGTCGTTAAAGTTCAAGTTGAAATTGTACCCATGTCACACATAAATAATTTACACCTAAATGTGGAGTGTACTTCTCATTTGATTCAAGCCAACTACTTTTGCTTTTTTTACCTGTTTTCTATAAAGAGCTGCAAGAGCAACAGAACTTTCTGGCAACGGGTTTTTATGATGATATAGCCAGTAAAACGGCGTTGCATCGCTTCCAGTCATTTTGTAGATACTTGAAATAATTTTACTGTTTAGCATTTACAAAATCGAGTACGTGTACCTGGAGCGTCGCGTAATTCTGCCTGGCATTAGTGAACATAAACACACTATGTACGCGTATGTGCGCGTATGTATCTGTGTTTCCAAGCATGTTGTTTTTAATAAAATGTTCTTCAACAGCATAATCGTCATCACCATCATCATCATCTTCGTCCTCGTCGTCATTGCCTCAATTATAGAGTCCGTGTTGGTTTTATTAAAAATTACTTCGCAGCATCACATTACAATCCCTTCCTCGTTGTGATTAAATTCTGCACAATGAACGCGCGCTAATACACACATACACACACACATACACGCATTTGATTGATTTAAATTTTTCTTAGCCATCTATAAAACTTTAGGATGTATAATCACACACAAACATGTGAGTGCAGGTCAAGTGCATTTCACCACAAAATGAATGCACAAATTTGCCTCATGTGACATGTAAAGTACAGTACCCGCCGATAGAGGCCTTGGACCAATGTAAAAGCGACATTTCGGTTATTACCAGCTACTTACCCACTTATTTAAAAGTTGATTCCACATATTTTGCACACACCCGCCCCACATAATATTCAATAAATATTATTAACTCCTCCTATCGTCTGTACAACGTGGGTTGATGTTGCAGTTCCGAATATCTCTTAAATTAAGCTTTACCATCGAAGTGTTTTCGGTTGATTCCATACAATCATTGATAACTAAATACATAGGGCTCCACGGAAAATGCTTTAAATTGCGTGCCCACAAAGACGTTTAATTGAAAGTACAATCTAGAACTATTTTAATGGGTTACTATTTCGTGAACAAAAGCTGAAAACCTCGCACATATATTGTTGACAAAATTGCTGCGTAAATGTATCTTTGAGAAGAAGTGCCCTACATATTAGCACATTGCACAGATTTGTTCTCAACATTATCATTTCCATTGAAGCTTCAATTTTAGGCCACGGATGTATATTTTATGGATTGTACAATAAATGAGTAAAAAATTTTTTTAAAGTGTTTCTTTTTATATCCATATGTCGTCATATGCAGGTAAATGAGCGTAATGACGAAAAGGAGACATCGCATTCTGCTAATGTAGATATACTCTGAATCAGCATCGAATACTGAACCGATCTAGCTATGTCTGTCTGTCCGGGTGTATGTGTACTGTGATAATCCATCTCCTGGTCGCAACAATTAAGATATCGATTCCAAAAGAACCTGAAACGCTAGTAGTTTCCCTACGCAGTTTGGTTTTAAAATGCAACGTAAACTGAAAAAGGAGTAATTGTTTGAGTAAAATTTCCGCATTCCTTATAGAGTACAGAAGTTGCATTGGCATGTATAATCCTCGGGAATCTTTGGTGCACCGAGATGGTGGGTGTTCAAGACTTGGCATCTTCCAAGTAAACCTTTTATTATCTTTTCATTTCAAATTGAAAATGGTGAAGTTGACTGTTCTTATAATACTGAGGGAAACACTATTGCGTTATGACTTTTAAGTCAAACCTAAGTTTCAGCTTGGTACCCAATTTACTACAAATACTATTCATGTATATAAATAAAATGGGATTGTGGCCTGACGGTACGTTAATTCCTTGTATGCAAGAGTACACATACCTTAGGAGAATCCTACAACAAAAAACATTGCTTGACACGTAAACATAGAACATCGAAGATAAAACATAGCTTCAGTCTAAAACATGCCCGAATTAAGCAATAGTGGAGACACAAACCTAGCATTGACAATCATGCCGTAGCACTCGCTAGCATTGGCTACCACAGGGTGTGACGTGGAAGCACTCGAATAGTAGAGACCTCTAAATGTGTGTCACGAAAACTCTAAAATAGTTTTACTCCATGCGAAAACGCAACACCTACAAAACGCTAATGCATAGCGCGATAGTAAAAAGAAACACAAACGACAATTCCAACTATTTTATGACATTTTTCTTCCTGCGCAATATTATTATTAATGCTTCCCTTTGAACTCAATTCAAATAATTAAATTTTTGTAACTTTTTCCATAATTCAAAACTGATTTGTTTGTTTTTCGCTTCAACTTTGCATGCGACATGAATGCACCGTACAGTTATAATGAAGATATGATGTAGGTATGAGCTGCTCCTACTTCCGGTCAAATGCGACAGCCTCAATGTAAAAGCTTAACGTCTGCGCTGTTTTAATGTTCAACTCGAAATGGTTCTATAATCGCTGGGACTTTCAGGCAGCACAACATAAAAACAACTAAACTCAAATGAATGGCTTCGAGTATAAAATCTACTCGTACAGAGAATTAAGCATGTATGTGAGTGTGTGTGCGTGTTTGGTTTTTATGTATAACGAGCCGGCAACATTTAATCAAGTTTATGTGTGTCTCTGCTCAAATATGGGCGCACATACATGTGCATGCCATAGCACCACTCAAGCGAGCACTTTTGTTATTATTTCCCAATGCGCAGGGTTTTAGCAGCGTTTTCTGAAATACGTCAACTGAGCTCATCCTTCTCTCTATACACCAATTTTTAGGTGTTTTTTTTTTGTTTTTTTTTTTGGAAATCTGTATGTGTGTGTGTTATAATAATAATATCATTACAATGGTGTGTTAAACTCAAAATCATTATGATATGGGTGTACATTGTGATATACGTTCAAACGTCCGTAAGGACCAGAAGGGAGCGAACCACACCCTTAAAGTATACATATTCTTGCTCAGCATAGATTCTTAAATCGATTTAGCCCTTCTGTCCGTCTGCCTGTACGTCTGTGTAAATTTTTGACTTTTGCTCCGGCACTCTCACGGTCGCAAGTTCAACTAGGCTGTACATTTGGATTTCAGTACAGTAAATTCCGATTTCAAAGAAAAGTCAAACTAATACTTTATCTGCACATTGTTACTGTACACAAATAAGAGAAATTGGACCAGCCGATCGCGAGATGCACCTAAAAGAAGATTTGTATCTTTTCTCTAGAATAATTTCCTACGTGTTATTTATATAAACAGTGCGCGCACATCAGTTGATGGTTGTTTTTCCACAAATATGTATAATTAAAAAAAAAATGCATCAATCCTGAACAATTTATGCGGACGTTAGCGAAGGGGAAAGTATTGAGAACCCAGTCAGTGTGGGACTTGCACGCACTAAAACCCCTTCGAAGGTCCGACAAATTGTCCGGCGCAAATTGCATTATAATACGTTTTACAATTATGGGCGTGGCCGGACTATGTTTTTCCGATCATGTTTAATCAAGTTTAAACATAACATAACAAATAACATACAACATAGCGGACCGTAAGGGCGTCACGTTGCATAATGATGGTGGGTCTCCTAGGTTTGGCCTTCATCTTATATAGCGCTTTCGTACTCGTTTTCATTTCTTTTGTATCACATATAGAGATTTCATGTAGAAAGTTATTAATGGAGGGGGTTTCTTACTTCTTTACATTCCTGAGCATAATAATTCAAAATGGAACAACATACGAAAAATATAATTGACAATAACAAAGCGCGTTAACGAATCGTACGTATATAAAATCAATCGTGAACAAAAAAAATTGACTACGTACACATTGTTGTACGGATGATTGTATGTGTGTATGAGTGAACGTGTGTGTCCGTCGCTGTCAATAACCTTTAACAAAGCAGAAAATTCATTGGAGTTAAGTTGCACGAAAAGTTGAAGAGGTTTATAATAAGAACCGCGGCAACAACAACAACAACGAATACGTTTGAAAAATACAGATACAATAGCAGCCATTAAATTAATTAAAAAACCATCTTGTTAACGAACGAAAGCACATTAATAAAGATAAGAAGAATAAGAAGACGGAATGAAAGAAAAATTAGTTTGTTTTGTTTTTATGTACATTCTTACATACTTGTGTTTATTTCAAAGAATTTCTCTATTTCTCGGGTTATTTTTATACCCACCCACACACTAACATAATGTATGTGTGGCGTACATGTCACTTTCTCTAAACAAAGTATATATTTTGAATGCGCTCCCCAAACAAAGTCGTTCTAACCATGTCCGTCTGTCCATTTGTATGTGTTTGGAAATAACTCTGGTAACAGAAATTGATTTACTGGTTGGTATTGAAATTGGGCAAAGTCGTGACGCATCCATAGTGCGGCATAATAATGCACTAAATCATATTCAGCTTAAGACGGAACTTGCTAGTTGATGCGTAATATATACACTAGTAGAGAAAGTTATAATGTACCTGCCACGCCCAAGTGAAATTTTGGTTTTTCTCTTTGTCATAAACGGAAGCTGGCACTAATTGCACGAAAATGATAATTTGTCAGAGTTTTGATAGGTACCGTTAGGTTAGAGCTGGTATCACATGTTACCTTCAGCACTTCCACGTACATAGACTGCTCACAAATTGATGCGCATTTATGGAATAATATTTTATTAAAAATTTCATAACTATACCCAAGTTACTACGGATACAAGGCCAAAGAGTTGATCCATAAAAATTCATTAACCAAGCTTTACATGCGTTATTAGCATTTCCACAAGAACTACTCCATTATCGTTGCCATTGATTTTCAACAGCAATTATTGTCTTCCCAATACAACCCAGATGAGTATTGTACGGTCCGTCATACAACTGCTTTGAACAAACACGCGTTTGACAAACCTATATACATATTAAGTATTTTTTTTTAAGTCCCCTACTTTGCATCTTTGCATCTATTGTTCAAGTGTTTGGTAGTGCGTCCGTAGTACAATGCCACTGTACGTTATATATACTCTTTTGATTTCACAATTATAATAAAGGAACACAAGAAGGTAAACGTTTTTATTAAATTACTAAATACAAAACAAATACTACGAACATATGTTTGCTTAGTTATGCTAACGGACGCAACTGTAAAAACAACTTGTGTGGTTTGCATATGTTCACAAGTTAATTAAATTTATTGAAAACTACTCAACGGGGACCAATTTTTCGACTATAAATTGTGCACTACAATACCAACAACAACAGCGGCCACCATAATTTTCATTACAACAACATTGGTTCACAAAGCAAAGGTAAGCTGCTAAGACCATACGCATATATCCGTAGTATTTAGATGATGAGCATAAAATGTTCACCATTTTTTTGTTTCCTTTTTTTTAATTTCATGAAAAGTAAAATGGAAGAATGAGTTGTCGAAATACACGTAACAGCCGACTGAGTTTAAAAGACAAACAAATTAAGTTGTATCATAGTCCATGGTAAATTAAATTTCACGCTTATGAGAAAAATGGCATTTGGTCATTTTTTATGCAGCCATTCCCATCAACTGGGAATTCAATTCGGGAAACTTATGAAGAAGTAACTGACAATTCTGCTTTTAATTGTGTTCGAGAGGGAAAGAGATAAAGGTGCTAGGCTAAGATAATGTACACAATACAACCACCAAATATTCAACGCAAACAACGAGAAATGATGAACTCCAGCAGTGCGATATAATGTTTATAAAAACCATCATCGTTCATTACTTCCAAATACCTACATCAAGCACTATCACTATGTACAAAAGAACTGTTGTGGGTACACTTGGAAAAAATCAACATTTATATGAAAAATGAAAGAAAGTATAGAATAATTACTTTGTTGAAGCGTTTGTAACACCCACTAGAGCTCTTGCAGGCTTTCCACAAATATAAAATGTTGAGTTCATTTATCAGAGTCCCTGCTTCCTAAACATTCTCACAAATACATCGACTAATCGATTAAAAGGCTTCTGAATATAAAAAAAAAAAATACGGCTTAGACAAGAACTCCGCGACATGTCACGAGAATGTGAGAATGAATCACCTCAGTCAGTGACACAATGTAAGCATAGCTAAGAGAAAAAGAAGATTTTGGTGAAGAAATGTGGAATTAGTTCCGCACGTTCTCAAATATTGCTAAATCCACGCCCAATTATTATTTCACAATTTTCTCTAAGGTATCCGGTACATCTTTGTAAAATTTCAGTGCGTTTGGTTAGGAAATGTGGAAAATGTTAAGGGAAAGCCTCTCACATCCAAGTTTTTTTATTTCGCCTCTTACCCAAAAGACGATTGAAACGGCTGTGGACATGGATTGCTAGCCATAACGGATAAAATGTTTTGGAAGAGTTTTTCACGGAGTAACCCGAACATTTTCAAATAGTTACGAATTTTCTACATAATCTTTTTCAGTGCAGATTTCATTTGTACAACTGCTCCGAGAAACTGGAATTGTGAAAGAACAAGTTCCAATTCTTTATCTAATAATAAATTGTAAATATGTGTACAATTGTATCTACATACATGCGTACCTATAAGTATATATTTGGGTTCAATACATAATATAACTACAACAACAACAAGTTAAGTTGAGACAACAGAAATCATTAGCGTGAGACATAGAAAACGAAAAGAAACAAAAATCGTCCCCGAAGTATGCGTAGACTTCTTAAAGATAAATATAAACATAAACATGAGTTATGGGATCGCTGCCATTTTTAAATGTGTAAGATGAACGCACACACTCTTGGACAGAGGTATGTGCGTATGTACTCGCAATGTCAGAACAATATGTTGCTCTTCTCTTCTCACATTTGCCAGCGCACACTGTTTGGTGGTGGTGACAGAAAAAGGTCAAGAAACAGTTAAACAAATTACTTTGCTATTGCCACCACCCAAATTTTTACCAAAAACGAGAACTTGTGTTTATTTTTGGTGCTGTTGCTATCTGAATGATTCAGGTTCAGGGATGCTGTTGACAGAGGTAAATCTCTTGAATTATCACCTGAACATGCGCAAGCACTCTGATAAATGCATCTTAAATCGTACCAATGTCAAGGCACAACGATATAAGAAAATTGTGCCTCAACCTAAAAGGAAAAGTTCTGAATAAAAGAAAACTTGAGCAGAGTGTGGTGGAATGTCTTTTGCTAAGAAAATGTCTTTTTTTATAGTCCACACAAGAAGTTCATCTGAATGTTCATCTTAGGGGTTAATTTTATGTAAAGTTCTTTGTAATACTTTGCACGCATTATTATGAATTATTGTACTTTATCATCGTCAAACAATTACGCTCCTAATGAAGTTATTTTGTACCATTTGCTACACTTCAAAGCCAAGGGAAATAAATATCTTTGAGATTATAAGAAAAACTAAAACTTGCATGAGCGCCCTTCAGCTGTTATTTTGCGGTTACATTTGTCTTTATTCATTACCTAGTTCGCTAGTAACGGAAAATAATAAAAAAACTAGCCTAGACCTAGACTACATATTCAATACCCACAAATTCAATGATTAAAATAAAATTCGTGATCGGTAACGATGTTTATGTTTTTAGGGTCCCTGATTACTGTTTTTACCCCAGACCTCGACCATATTTCATAGCTTCTTCTAGAATTGTACAAAATTTACTTCAGTAAAAATAATAAGTCGGTTAAGCCCGACAACATTATTTGTATTTATTTATTTTTTTCAATTCGTTTCTTTTACTAAAATGATAATGCTCAAGAAGTGCTCCTATTACGGCTCTCCAACGATTTCGATGCAGAGATGAGCGTAACAACTTTCGTACAACACTAATATGCCCGAAGAGTCAATCAAAAAATACTTCACGTACCTTAAAAAGTAAAATTTCTCTAAAAAGAGAAAACCATTGAAAAAATTATTTAAAACGAGTAAGAAAATAAAGTTTGGCTTTGACCAAATCTTAAACACACTCCACATTTACAATGGTGGGCGTAGCAGATACATATATTACGCCCTCTAATACTGTACGTAGTAGGTATCAGCTAGCAAGTCGAATTTGTACGTTGAGTGGACTGTCTGTTATCCATGGGTCAATTTTTGTAGCAAATATAAATATTTTTGTCGATTGTGGGCGGGGATCTTGACCGGTTTTGCCATTTTTAAATATGTTTCTACGTGCGAAAACTATAAGCGTCTGTACAAATATTCATCTCAATATCTTAAAAATTTACATTCTTTACTAAGGAGGAGCATAAGGAACTAAAAATGGAAAATGCCTCATCACTCAACTGTAGACATAAATTTGTAACTTTTATCGTTTATAACGTATGAATCATACAAATGCTTTGAGAAAGTGATTACGCCCACGCCCTCAACATGGTGGATATAAAATGGATAAAATATACACGCAAGCGGTTTTTATATAACATGTATATAATTATATATGAACATATAACTAGGAAGAGTCATTAACATGTCCATCCATAGCAGATGCCTAACGCAACGGACACTTACTATGGCTTGAATCTACACATATGTAGATGTATGGAGATGCATGTTCTAAAAAGGGTATCTGTACGTGTATATTGGAACGTTTGCCTACTATCGTAAATCAAGCGAATACGTGCATCATAAATTTCTCGGTTGAAATATTGCGAAAGGATTAGTATTAGTAGGTGTATTAGCTAGCTGGTGTCTAACTACACGTAACCCACATTTGTTCGCCCAAGTCTCATGTGTGTCCTGTGTGTGCATAGAGTTGAAGTGTTATTTATTAATTTTCATAATTTATGCTTTTCAATGCAACATAATTCTGAGACTACGACTAGCACCACAGCACACACACCAGTACGTGCATGGATTGCTTTAAATCATAAATCTCTTTATTGCAGTTCGTGAGCTTTCACGTATGCGTACATAAGCGTGATATAAATATATTTGATGCAAATATGCGTACGGCAACGTTGTACGTTGACAACAATAAATGAAATTCGCTGGATTTTGAAAAAGATTTCATTTTTCTACAATTTAACATTTAATGATTCATGCGGTCATGCAACCTTTAAATGAAACCTTGTTACAAAAATCAGAAAAATTAGCGAGATAATAATTATGCTTAAAAAATTTAAGGAAAGCGACAGTTACAATAGCGTCATTCTGCGTTTTAATTATTTAAGAAGCTTCTTGCCAAATGTCGTCTCCAGAACGGTGTGAACTGCAGTGGAGAATAAAACTTTAATTGCATTTTCAATATTTCTTCTCCGTTTTGCGTGATACATTTTGTATATGTTTTGGTTCATAGCTTACGTTCTTGGCAGTTTTGCAACATTGTTAGGAT
The DNA here is from genome assembly GCA_963971445.1 of Ornithomya chloropus. Taxonomy (NCBI): domain Eukaryota; kingdom Metazoa; phylum Arthropoda; class Insecta; order Diptera; family Hippoboscidae; genus Ornithomya; species Ornithomya chloropus. The sequence goes on from OZ020529.1 coordinate 23,667,586, forward strand.
TTACTGCTGTACTGATAACAAACGTCATGACGTTGCTTCGTTAAATTTATGAGCATTTTATCCGAGAATAAATAAAGAAGTGGGCTTAACCGCTTGTTAACAATCAAACGCAATAAAATGTTTTATAAAACTTCGTTAAAGTTCACACTACCCTCAGTAGCAGTTTTTGTGCTTGTGCAAAAATGCCCGATTACAAAAAGTACATTGCCTTACTAGGTTTTCCCCATATCTTAGTCAAGTGACTCTCACCCTATTTGAAGGGCCGCTCACAAAGAATTTTATCTAAAGAAGTTTTATCAAGAGTCGTAATAGTATCATCTGGGCTTCCTCAAGGTAGTCACTTCAAATCTCTCTTTTCCTCCTTCTGTCATTTTAGGATCGACTGATGAAGCACTTATGAGTGATTTAGAATATCTCGTTAATTGGTGTAAATAAGTCGTAAAGCCTCAGAATTCAAATCTGAAATGCGTCTGTTCGCATGTCCTTTTATGTATTATGGATTCTTAACAACCTACCTGTCAAATTTTTTTATGCATTATAGATGTTTTATGTCTTCTGAGCCAAGGATGGTTCGTAGTGAATGAACCATACATAAAGCACGAGAACAAGAACAAGGACAAGGATGACCATACAAAAAACTTTAACATTTTATCAAATTCATAAAGAGCTCATCCCAGAGACTCATTGAATTAATTCAAGACATGGTTTCGCTACTGGGTGGCGTGTATAAATGTCTTAACAAAAAGGTGCTTAGGCACGACTAGGAAAAGGCGACAGTGGTGTAGGGCATTAAATAGGAGGGCTTGCATTTTCACTTGTTTTATTTTACCTGTGCTGGTCAATATTTCATCCATGTTGTGACCTATTGTCTTTCTGTTTTATTCTTTTGGCAAAATACGAATTTTTTTGTTTTTTTTTAGGTTTTCCTGCCCCACACAAACTTTTATTCCATTTTATTTTCCGCATATTAAAAAATGTGTTTGTACGGCAGATAAGTAGCCGCTTCACAAAATTACACACAAATAAGCACACGCAAATAGAACAACCTGGCACACATTGGCGTAATATATAAGTCTGTTATATACCCCGCTTGATACGACTGCCCCAATTATGCAGTAAACTCTCCAATGGCACACTCACCGTATATGATGCATAGGGTGTATGTACATCATATTTTCTTTTCGTGTGCATGACCATTGTTGAAATATCTATGTACTGCATATATATGCGACTATGTATACACTGTACATACACTTTGTGGATATTATATAAGGATGGTTAAAATTCCTGACCACACACACACTTTATTTTCTGGTTATACATATTTCATATGGTCGAGGATACAAGTATGTTTATAACAGCTTGTATGGTTATAATTGCTTGTCCCAACAACCATGAATGCATACCTAAGGCCTTATGCATACACAAACGTACACACAGGTGCTTAGGTGCAGAGGAGTTATGAATGCTAAATGAAACGTTTTCGCAAATCTGGTATTTTAAGCACTCTGTATAACAGTTGGGAAGATCTGACGAGATAACAAATTCAGCATAATTTTGGCAATACGGAATCTCAGGTTTTCTTACCGCTCAATACCTTCCAAAAAAGCGTGACGCTGCCGTTTAATTTAAAAGTCTATGCAAACTTTGCTTAAATTAGTCCTTCGTACTGTAAATTTGTGCAAATAAACTGAATAATAAGTAATAAATTTAGGCCGACAAGAAACTTTTTTTAGCCACTACTTAGCTGTTGTATGTGATGTCTGCCCGGAAAAGTTATGTTTTGTTCGGCAACCGTAAATCAGTTGTAATCGCAGGAAAACTATTCAAAAAGTTAAAATGTAGTTTTTTCAATTAAATGCGTAAGCACAAAAATTTACAACGTCCATACACTATATATACATGTTACATATTGTGCATGCACACAAGCACATGCACATGCTTAGTTGTCCCCACTCATAAACTATAACTACATATATACCACTGGCATGTGCGAATGTGTGTATATCGCAAATGTTAGCTGTGTTTGCTATAAATTTATAGAAAAGAAAAAAAAAGAAAAATTTGTAAGAGTGTGTAGTACATGCATATGGGTGTATGTGCGGCTAAGCAGGCCACTACAGCATTGGTTGATTGCCGGACTGGTTCCGTGCTTTCTGTGGTTGTGTGTAACTTTTGTAAACATGGTCGTAAGTTGTAAGTTTACAGCAGATAAATTATGTTTATGACATGAAAAATGTTTAACAAGCAAAAAGAGAACAATTCATATAAACAAATGAAACAAAATAAATTTAAATGTAAACTCAGAGATACGAGGGGTGAACAAGAATATGTTTACCCTAGGTAGAGATTTTGGCAAATTTCTGATATCCCGCTTGAATACGCGAAGAAAATTGAGAAATGAAATAAACAAAAACAACTGATCGAAATATGGATAAATTCGATAATTTATAAAAATTACAACAATTGTGTACAAGGAAGAATTGTCTCTGACTAACTACTCCGATGAGAAGCAAAATATGTTGATGCCATAAGTGATCCGAGCTCTAGCACATATAATTACTCTCAATTACAATCACGTCAAGTCATTTTAGGTTGAAAAAATTCTGCTTGATCCATCGTTGTCCGTCAATGAAGTATTAGGCTCAATGCATGCTTTCTTAAAGTATTTCAATTGCAAAGTTTCGTACAAAGGCACATCTTGGCTTGTCCGAAAGTTAATTTCCAGTGAAAGGGAATAATTCTCGAACAGCGCTCTTTTTGGAGCGATGATAATTAAATGGCACATAATCTTAATTCTTAGTAAGTCAAAATTACAACGAAATGAAGGCATCTTTCATTTTTACCAAAAATATATATATTGCGACTTTTTAAGAAGTCTTCTAAGGTCAAAGACTTGCACTGCCTTTTACTTCTAGAGAAATGATGATTCCGATTGTGGCTTGCGGACTTGAGCTTGACCGCCTGATCATTTCCACTGATTTCGCGTACGTATGAATAACACACAACCCTACGTATGTTTGTTATGTATATGAGAATATTTAAGTTTTTAAAAAACCACATATTGTATACGTGCTCATTTTGTACTATATGGTACCCGCTTGCGACGTACAACGCAATCCTCTTTAAAAATCTTGAATTTCAATTTAAACAACTATACGGTGGAGAAGAACAAAAGTCGACGACCAACACACCCGCCCTACACAAATAAACACTTGGCCTCACGTCAATCTTTTTTCGGTGAAACCAAAAAGAAAAACAGAAATTTAAAAAGACAACAACAACAAAGCACAACAGAAACTTCAAAAACCGAAAAGTATTTTACCAAGAAATATGTGAGGATAGTATACGGACGCAGAAGTACCGGTGGGTACGAATAACGTTTACGAGACACGTTTACAAAACGTTATACATAGCTTAACTATAAAGAGGGACTCGAGGAGAGATACAGTTGCGAGTGCGAATAGCGTGTAGATATTAAGAATAGTACCGTTTGGTACGTAGAGAAAAGTTTCATATCAAAAGGAATTGTATTGCACTGTGAGCACATGAGCATTTTCATTTTTATTCACTTTCTTGTAGTGAAGTGCTTTATGTAACCATCAGCCCTTCTGAGTTAACAAGACTGCAAAGTGACTTATTTGACTTCTAGCGAATAAGAACAAGAACACAGCATCATAACTTTGGGATAAAGACACTTAAGGCGGTCGGATTTCTTAAAAGAAATTGCTTTTTAAGAACCACACCTCTATTCGTACTGGTGCAGTGAACCACTCTTTCACATAATAGCGGCATATGGCCAAAGTTGTAAACGACGTAAAGCAACTGCACGATTTTAACACATTTACTCCTTCTACCGGACCGCCTGCCTACCTCTTTGCTGGGCATTGACGTGTAACAGTGAAATTTATGACATGTCACGTAATTGCTACGCTACTCGTATGTCATACGGGACAGTGTTTCACCATAATTTTTGAGTAAAAATAATCAACTTTATGAGTCCGTGTGGTGCTTTGGTCATAGCACGCTTTGAGCAAATCCTTCCAACCGCCTGCTGCACTCTGCTATGGTTTGTTTGTGTTCTTCAATGCAGTTTCATTTCCTCATAACAGAACATCAGTACACAGCACTATGTAAGCCAAATCACATTTTAATGGACTCTAAAAAACAGTTGGAAACAAACATGTGCTGCTAAAGTTGAAAGCGGTTGCTAGGTTTTTTCTTCCTTCAAGTAATTGTTTCACACTTTAAAGGACGTGTGCAATGTGAAAGAGTTAAAGATGTTTCAAGCATGGAAATTGAAAAAAAATTGTAAAATGTTTTCGTATCTATACTAACTTGCGTTTACTTGCGCTGTTATGAGATATGGCGTAAAACTGTATGAAGACCTCTTTCTATAAAGTAGTTAAGGCGTGGCATTGCCATAACGCCAAAAATGGCTTATTTGTTAAAATAAGTTTGAGGTATTATTTCTGTATTATTTGGAGCAGTAATATCTTGGCTATCTTCATATGAATTCATTCATTTCAACTGATTTGACAGTAAAGCATAAAGCAGCAGTGAGGTGCAGCGGGTCTTATCTGCCAAAAAGGAACGATAAGATAATTTTGAAGTGTATAAATTCTTGAGAGTTAAAGATTTTTTGCATTGTGCAAAAACTTAACTTCTATCGACTTTCTTCCCATCGTGCTAAAAACTCACAAACACTTTTCCAATAACAATATTTTCCAAATAGCAGCCGCCAAGAAATGGAGCATACTTATTATTACAGAATATTGAGCTTGACTGGCGCTAAAAGAAGGTCGATTATCAATTTCTGTATAATCTACATATTATGAGTATCAAATGAAAGGTCAAGACCAAGCTATGTGTTATCATTTTCATTTAAAAATAGCAAGTTGGAGGTTTTCATATACATACACAATATATAATATATTTTATAATTACTTCAGTCATAAAGAAGACGTTAAACACGAATTGTGTTATTGAAAAAATTCGACACAGTGATGAGTTTTAATTTTGAAAAAGCCTTGACATTCGTAGAGAAATGAATGTATTTAATCATTTAAATATTATCCACAGGCCAGCTGAACTATATCACTAGTCTTGTATAATACTTTACGAGTTTTTGTGGCAATGAAGAATGATTATTTCATACGGACAGACAGACGGACAGGTGGATATTATAAACCGGCAGCATACTAGGTATGGGTTTGGAATATAAATATGTTAATAGGTGTCCCAAGTCACCTTCAGGGTATTACACTCTAGTCAAAAAGATAAGTGATGGAACTGTACCGACTGGTTTTAGAGTAGCAGGCGTTCCTTCTAGGGTTAAATTTAATTCGAGTTAAAGCACTCCCTTCAATGTGCAATTTCCAAAACCTTATTGGTTTCATTTACTACGTTCTTGGATATTAGTTGAGATCATACCATTAAAACACCAAAGAATGCTGCCGCCATCAATACTTAATCAACAAAAAATTGTTGTGCGAAGCCATTATGTGTAAAATATCTCTTCGGTGGTAGCGTCATTTATTTTAAAATACATTAAAAAGCGAATCTCATCATTTGTAGAGTGAAGCGACAAAAAAGTCTTATGTCCCGAACGCATTGCGAAACCAAAAGGCGCACAACTTAACAAAGTGACCTTAAAGCACATTTATTTCACACAATATATTCGTTTTGTTATTTTTCAATGAAAATTCTTTTATATGATTTCGTACAAATGACCAACAATAACAACAGCGGATGTATGTGACAATATCAACGAGTTCGTAACATTGATTTGAAGCATTGGAACACACAATGCGATAACATTTTTATACATCGTGTTTGATTGATTTTTTTATAGTTCTGCAGTTTCAGTTCCAGTTGTAAAAAGAAAAGTCCGATTTATTTAAAGAAATTTTAGCAGTAGAGTGGAATGAACGTAGTAACCTAACATGTCAGATGTCGTGAAATAGTTTTATGAAAACTTTGGTAACGTGCAGAAAATACCTTCGTAGGTCCCTAAAGCTTTTTTCATTTGACTGTATTATGACCTGCATACATTTGAATTGGCAATTTTAACGTTTAAAGTAGAAAGTACGGAACCTTACCACCCCACACAATAACTTATTAAAAATATTTTCGAATTTTCTTCCCTTTTACACTCACAGCGTTGTTGGCGTAAAGGAAACGCATAAAATAATAAAAAGAAGAAGAGCAATCATTTATGGAAATGATGTCCACAATCTCAGCAAGACACTCGCAACAGGGGAAACTTATTTTAATCCGCTTTCTGTTTTTTCCTACACTTGCCATACTCCCTCTATACGTATGTAGACCTGGGCCAATTTGTTTCAAATGGACGGTGATTGAAGCACAACTTTATTTTATTTAAAAAACTTATTCGACTGAGAGGTTCTTAAACGGTCCAATCAGACCCACTAAGGATGATGCCTTGGAGTAAGTGCTTATGAGTGCTGAAATTTCGTAAAACGATTTCGAAAAGTATGAATTTTTGTCATCTAAAGGATATTTTATAAACGTCACAGCTTAAAATTTTGGAATTTTGGCACCTAGTCTTAGTAAACATGGCGCATATGGAAAATGTCTTAATATACACCAGGGCAGTCGTTTACATTGTACGCTACCCCCATCAGAACTGCCCTAACATGATAATGAACGTACTAAAAAGAAGAATGTTTGAAGAAACGAGACTAAATCATATGATTCATCCATTGCAAGTACAAGTGAATTTTTCTTATTTTCATATTCTGTATAGTTTTACAATTAACTTCGTGTTTACTCTGCTGAGTGATACTTTGGATTAATGCCATTTTGCCATCTGTACGGACACAGCTTTGGAATTGGAGTGACCATCTACAACATGGCCATCCCATCGTAACAAAACTTATCTGAATTCAATTTCAATTTCAACATCACTTGCCGGCGCGTTATAAAATTAACGCAGTACGCATTTCGCCCAATGAATGCACCCATCAGCTGTACGATAACAATAGCAAGAACATTAAATAAAATGTTGAGCACTAACAATAACAACTAAACACGAATAAGACAGAAACGCACCAAACGTAGAGGGGGATGTGTAGCGCTACGCAAGGGTGTTCATACGAGTCAATTTAAAAAGTTTTTGGCACGCACTGAAAACGATAAAAACTATAAAATAAAAACTGAAACGAGTTGTTGAGCAGTGAAGTGCATGGAGTGAAGGAAACTTTTCCGTTTAAGTTTGCAAATTGGAAATATCCAAAAAATGGGAAATATCAAATTGAAAGGAAGAGAAGAGGAGTTTTCGTAGAAAGAATTGAGTAAAATTTTACTTCTGGCAAGAGGGTAGGGAGTATGAATCCTCATTTCTATGTACGAGGAACGTTATTTAGAATGAGCATGTTTTTCAATCACTGCACGTGTGTTGTCAAATATTATTATTTTTATGCGTACACGTAACGATCTCTGTTCCACTTATGGACTTAACGGCTGTCATTTTCACATTTGATGTCGCATTCTTTCCCCTGGAAATGTAAAATCATGTAACACGCAGTAGGAAAGAATACTACAATATTGTGCGTGAAAAGCAAAGCCCAGAGAGCAAGCTGTTACCATCAAGCGGCTCTCTACAGAGTACAAAAAACACTCAAATCGTTATAAAATAAATACAACAAGAATTTCAGCAAAAGTCATTTACATGTATGCGGATACATTTTATGTGCAATTAAAAAAATATTTAGCAAAGCAGCAATATTTGTACTAGTGCTGATTCCTTCACAACACATCATTAGCCACGAACTGTCGCACAGTTCCACGCACAACAGCAAAATCATGATTACCTTTTGTCAGGCCATGCGTTGATGTACACAAAATGTATTTTAAACGTGTACGCGCAGAGATACTTTTGCGCGCCAACATGATAAAACACTAGCACTAACACTAACTATCGGCAACAATAACAACAACCAATGCAAACAGGAAACTTTTCTCACGGCCGTAAACACAGCAGTAAAATCGATAATACTCAATTTTTATTAAACTTCCCACACGCAAACAACAGTTTTTATGGCCAGACGGACGCGTGGCTCTACACTGCCGCACAAAGAGTTCTTAACGTACTGAATGCACAAGAAAGAGTAGAAAGCAGTTGTTATCCATTTCGCTTGCTCGCACATGCAGAACGGAAAGAAAACTAAAAAAGAATACATTTTCACTCAATTTTAATGGCTGCTCTTTATGAACCATTATTATATCTCTCATTTTTCAGCAAGGCCGTGTATTGCCCTCTCTAGCCAACTCGCGTCGTGTAGGCAACGCAACGACACTAGTTCCGTCTCTATCTTTATAGAGCATAAAACGCCATTAAACTCTCTTTTTAATGGCCTGTTATATATATTCAGGCGCACAGCTCTCTACCCAGTACGGTGCTCCCTAGTACGTGTGTGTGCCCGAGTGTGCGTTGTGCTGTGTGCCGGTGAGTTTGTTTAGTTTGAGTTATTGGCACTTTGCCTGAACAGTTATGGCTTCCGTGTGCTGTGCGATGCTGTTTGCTATATGACGCTCTCCATAGAGATACCTTGCATGCATACATATTTTAATAACCTAAGAAACATGAAAGGCGTGGCCTAATGCAGTAGCGTTTCCAGCGAGCATTTTTATTACGATTTTATGTTCATTTTTATCGCCGCTGTAATGTTTCTGTAGCTCGTTTAATAAAGTGTTGTGCTGATTATATTTTCTTTTGCGCTGTCCTGAAGCTTCTTCTTCTTCTTCGACTGTTTATCGTGCATAGCACAAAATGTTTACATTTTAGCGACGGCAAATGACGCTGTTGCTTCATTTCATTTCATTGTTGTAATCAGTACTGCATCGTGTTGTATTTGCTGTTGTAGTAATTATTTGTACTTGCCATTAGATTGTTGCACCATGCACACACGCACACACTCAACACTCAAACCACTGCCAGTGTGTTGTGTGTTGTGTCGTAAAAATGCTATAAAAATATATTTTATTTACTTTTAAATGATTTTTAGTGCCACTAAAAGCAATTGTCAATTATCACAAACATCAAACAAACGATAAAATCACTTATAGTACACCATTAAGTTGTGTAAATTAGGCTGTTGCACCCACACCTCTGCTTAATTGTTGTTGTCTGTGCTTACAGAACGAGTTAAACACTATTCGGGAAATTATTTATTAAAAAAGTATATCTTTGCGTTAAAGAAACAAAGCCAAGTTAACATATTTTACGGCGACATGCGTTGCGATAGGAGAAAAGTTCTTTGTAAGAAAGTCGGAGACTTCAGCTGAAAATATTCATTTGGAGGGGAAATCTGGGCAATAAATCTTTTGAAAATATTTATTGAATAAGAATTTTCATATTCACGATGTTTCTTTAATCATTATAATCAAGTCCCAACTCGTAAACAAGTCGTACCCACGTATTGAATTAATCCACTTAGCAAGAAAATGTTTTTGATATATGCTTACAAGTAAACAACCATTGAGTGTGCTGCGTCGACAACTACTGCAAAGGTATGAAGGAGTGGGAATGTCAAATGTATAAAAAGGAGTATCCGTGTGTTTGAATGTGTTAAGGGACTAACCGTCCGACTTTGGTCGAACGAGACAAAGAAAAGAATATTATGCTAATGAAAATAATAAAGACATTTTTTAATTGAACATTACAAGCATTTAAATGAGTATGAGTGGCATATTTACAACCAACAACACGCTGTCTGCATACTCAAATCCATCAAGTTCAAAGAAACGTACGTACCTATAAGAAGTGATTGCATAATTGTGTGTCTTTCATTTATTTTTTATTTTTTATTTTTACAATATTTAATGAAGAGAACAAGTTAGAGAAAAGCTTCAAGCCTTTTCTGTTCTTTCGGTAGTCTTTTGCTTATATTGATCATTAGTAGTAAGAATTACAGATTTAGGAATTTATTTCGTTTCAGTGTGGGTTGCACTGGAATTTGTATTTTGCTCATTATCCAACCTGAGTACAGGCATCCAACAAGCTGGAAGACTTAATTTATGCTATCGTGCACGTATTGCGGTTGTCGTGTGCATGCTTTTACAAGTAATATCTGCATTCAAGTTTGATTTACGTCCATTTTATTCGAGACTATCCATTGCAACCAAAATATCTAAGGGTGTCAAACCCTTGCAAATCTGGGACACCCTCAGATTTATGTGTAACGGTCTACCAAAGTATCAAAGGTTAAATTTAGTTGTTTTTTTTATAAATTGTGAGCTAAAAACATACTTTTTTTAAGAGGTTATCGATTTAAAATTTAAATAAAATACATGCTAAATCATAAAATAGCCAATTTTTTTTATTTGGTGGATAATTTCTTTGCTCCCAACATTTAAGCACAACTTCTGGTATATAGCTACCACGACTATTTTTGAAACGGATTATTCTGGAGGTAAAATTGTCCACCACCTGAAAAAATGTTGTCGTTAAAATGTCTCTTCGATAAATCGTTTGTTTTGGTGGCAGTATGGCCAGTGGCACCGTCCTGTTGAAACCACAATTCTACCACATCCATGCCTTGAAAATTTGGCAAAAAAATAAATGCATTGATCATTGTTCTGTATCGAAAAGAAGGGGGTACTTTTCATGCAGGAGGCGAACTTAAGCTAATAAAAAATTTTACTGGTCATTGAATAAGGAAATACTAATAATGTCTGTTTCAAAACAGTTTTCCTTTTAACAACTATTGTTGCTAATTTTCTCTTTTGTACAAATTGGAGTGACACCTGCCATATTAACCAACCCCGCGCGAAGCAGAAATGATATATGTGACGGGGACTATAAGACCTTCTTCTCGTAATTAGAAACGAAATGACGAACCCAACACTACACAGAGGAATGGTATATGTATATATATAAAGTTGGTTTAAGGACAAACACAAGGTATATTATATATGTATGAACCCTTCAGTAGCCAACTTGGCCAAGGCTTTGTCTCAATAATCGGGTATGCTATGAAACGCAAAAATTTTTGAACTGAAATTTGCAATGTGGGACTGGCATCCTACCCACACTTCAGCATATTACCGCAAAAGTCGGTCGTTTGCCTTCAACAGGCGAATGACCTCCAAGCTACAAAAATTATTATATAAACAGTGTGTTTTGCTCATGTACATTCATACAATTAGTCTCGTTGTAAAATTTTGCAATTTTGAAAACTTTTATTTAATTTGCTTTAAAGGAGTTTATTTAGTTTGGCAGAATATTCAAAATGGTGGCCGCTATAATAGCTATTACAAAGTTCACCACAATCTATAAGTGTCAAATGGAAGGGCTACATTGATATCTCGACATGCGTATCATACGGAAGACGGCGAGCTAAGTGAAATAATTGCAAAACGAAAACTTTTCCAAACAATTATTGTATTGAATTATTTTTGACAATACACAGTAAAGATATAAGTAGAAAAGATTCGACTAATGCCGAAGAAATGTTTGTTTTCTGTTTAAATGCTTTACGGGGCACTCCCCGTACATGTTAAGCCATATATGTTTATTTTGTGTATATGAGCGTATGTACCTGCATCCACCCACATAACATTCGTTCCTATTACGTACTTAACTTATGGTGCATTCACATTGATAAACGTTCAACAGCAGCAGTCGCAACACCAAAATCATAAACTTGTTGCGGTTGGCCGGCGTAGTCTTTTCACTTGTTGAGAACGAACTGCCATTTATACGGTAACAAACTAAAGTACTTGTACAATAATAATTATTTAATAGACCTTGTGCAACGGTACAGCTAAGCTAAGAAGAAGCTCCACCGGATCAATCATGGTGGTAAAAATGATTGACCAACAATTTTTGGAATAATGCTGGGAAGTATAGTGAGAACTTGCTCTGCACATAAGCACATATTTATCTGTGCTCCAATACTTTGGCGTGTCACTGTCCATCCCACGATTGTTATTGTTGTACAACATTCACGGAAAAGTGGCTTATTTTTAGCTCGCTCCTGATATTTATGCCGTTTTCTTATATCTCTGGCATATATTTTTACACAGAAATAGACATGTACACGAAATTAACGAGAAGCAAACAAATTCGTAGAGTTCATGGTTACTTACAATGTGCCAGAACATAAGCATAAATAAGAGGAAATGAAAAAAAAAACATGAATATGAATATGATTGAAATAATCACGTGTTTACAAATCATTTGAAGCTCTTTAGATTCCATACCAAAGCGCTACGTGCACTGTTATAGGGATAATAATGTATAAACCTTTTAACCTTATACGTTATTAATGCGGAATCTCTTATCGTGGCATACATCGTAGAATAATTGTAAAGCACATTATGACCACTTTTAACGCCATTAATATACTAAAAGAATAATTCATAAGTGTTTAACACAATGAGATGGCAGCAGTAATCACCGCAACTGCCATGTCGGCCATTTCGTTCTCAACTGGTCTCATAGTTAGTTAGTTATACGCACGGTACTGCAACCCGGTGGTACAGTCAGGCAGGGGCGCAAGTAAGTACTGCAAATTAAAACTCAGCTACTTTCCCGTTCATGTGCCAGCGTTTGTGTTGAGATCCATCACGTTAATTGCTTAAATTGCGTTTGTAAACTGGTAAGTATAGGTTGTCGTTGCACAAAGGTACTATACAACGCACGAGATGGTGCGCGCAGTTGTTGGACGCAACAATAATTGCTATTGTGGGCAACAAAATCTGGTTCTTAACACGCAATCAAATATAATTTTGTCCAAGTGAAATGTGAAATTTCAATTTTTAAGCGGAAAAAATTATTTCAAAAACACAAAATCAATCATTGTTTCAGGTTGGGTTGGGTTGGCTTTGGCCAGCATCACGGTCATCATTAACTGTGTTTGAGGCACATGCGTTGTCGTGCAGGTTTCTTAAACTTGATGCCTTCACTGTGCACGTCTTCATTGTTAAATTGTTTCCATTCCGCGCATATATTCTCTTGTGCGCCACTTTAGCTGAAATTGCTAAGTCCTTTCAGTTGTTCCAACAAACGCTTTTCTTTATCGCTGTGCAGGAAGGCAAACAATCTTCTATCTGATTATGGCGTCACAGCGGTTCAGTGACCGAAGGTTATTGTATCGATTAAATTGATTTTTATCCACTTGATACCAGAGGAAGTCTGAGGTGTAGTTATAAGTAGTTATGTGTCTTGTTTTATATTAATCATCATGTAAAAATGTATTGCAGGAAGAGTGTATGAAAGTGCTTTCTTGTTACGTTCAATCAACTTGACATTTAACAATTCCGTTGAGCATCACATATCATTTCTTTCATTAAAGCCCAATTACAAAGAAGTTTTGAACACCACATTGGCACATTCCATTTTATAGTGAAATGTTTAAACTTGCTTCAATATCGCCCATCATCTGTAAATGAAAAACTCTTCTATTTCGGAGATTCTTCTCGTTTGAGGGCCGACTTTTTGCCAAAAATAGACTCAGCGTCCATAATTTAAGGTTACAGAGTCTCATAGTCATTCAAAGCCACCCCCTTTTATGTATCTAGCAAAGCGCACTATACAACACCTCATTGCTTAGTCCGCATATAAATCAACGCATACAGCATTTAAACATTTTTTACATGGCACAAAAATATTGCTATTCAAAAAGTTTGCCCAATTTTTCCTCAAGTGTCCATTAGTGTACAAATTTAGGCACCCATACACACACACAAACGAATTTACATTCACATGTTTGTGTGTGTTTGGTCAATATGGCGTGTTCAGCGGGTATTATTTATCTAGAATTGTGTTGATAAACGATTCCTTACATGCTCATATTTCTCCCGTCATAGACCAAACGGACACTTTAAGTTTCGTTCGCTGCACATAAGAAATGAAAAGACAATGTAGACGGCGCAGAACTTGGCTGTGGTTACGTATTAAGTTTATCCATTGAATGTGTTGTTAAATTACGTTTGAATTGCTTAATTTCAATAATGGAAACGAATAAATGCTCACACCACCGCACACCACACAGCACACACCTCTCAGACGAACCCAGCACAAGCGTTATCTATAAACACAATATATGCAAATCAAGTAAAAAACCTAAATTTGGCTTGGGCCAAATCGAAAACACCCTCCACATGCATATACGATCGATTATCTGAGAACGTGGCAGGTACTGAGTGCGCCGCTTGATGGACTTGCGTATTATGTGCGTATCAACTTACAAGTGAAAAGCTTATGCGGAGGATATAAAGAGAAACACATATTGCTGTAGGATTTTTATACCCTCCACATAAGATATGGGTTCACTTAGTTTGTTATTCCGTACATAACACCCACATAGAGGCGTGAGATGCAATACAGAGTTTATATCGTCATATGGATCTAAATATGTATGTACGTGTGTCCATCTATTGTTAGCATTTTCAAGGTCGTACATTTTGAGCTATTGAGTTGAAATTTTGCTCAGAGGTTTCTAAAATCAGTACATAACCATCGGCAAATAAAAATTTACCTGTGAACTTGAACTTTAGTATGCATTAATGTAATTACGTCATTCATTGATGTGCCAAAAGTGGGCGTGGTTGAATAATAATGCATCCCCTACATCCATCCACGTTAAGCATCCAATATTAGAAGGCGTAATCATGTACCTAACACGCCCACTATTTGTAGTTATGAAGGGTATTTAAGATTTGGCCAAATTCAGTTTTCTTGCTTGTATCATGTGTTTGCCACATATGTATATTTTTGCATTCATAAATGGTGTGCTGTATACTGCATTAGAGAGGATTCAATGAACCAGAAGCAAAGCAGACAGTTTCATAAATCGCCTGACTATGGAAAGAAAGATAAGTGAAAGAATTATATTTAGATTGGGCCAAATTTTAGGCACACCTAACCCGAAAAGTCTGCATGCGTCTGAACACCAATTTTGTCTAATTTCAGTTCTAATAAATCTGAAATCACTTTTTTCTTTATATATAGCGCATTTATTTTGATACTGAAAATAATAACATGTAGGATGTCTGAAGCCTCCTCCTCTTAATTAGAAGTTTTATTAGTCAGAGAGATTCGGTCCGTGTAAATTTTAAGCTTAATAAATGATAATTAGTAATTTTGTTTAAACAGTATTCAGAAATACGACTTTTTCTCATATAAAGATTTATTTGTTAGGAGGTTAAAATCCTCTTCTTGTAATAAAAATCATGTATAGAACCATGCCTTTAAATCGATTCAGAAATTGTTTCTGGGCTGATTTTTATATTGTAGTGAGAGTTTAGTCAGTCTCATGTCGTGAATAAGCAACCGAAAAGCTTAATATAACTTTTCATCAAGTGTAGTGAAGGCAAACAGACAAAACAGAAAATGACCCAAACGCGCCATAAGATGGTTTCTTCTGTTGGCTCCAGGCATGAGTATTTATTTGTTACGAGTTGATTCGTGCTCGGCTGTGTGTGAGTGCGTGGGTGCCGTCAGTCTCGTTGCAAAAATTTTACTTGGCGCGCGGCTAATTTATTGCTAAATTTTATTATTTCTGTACAGATCGCTTGATGTTATTGTGGCCGATATTTATGCATTTTTAAGTAATGCACTAAACTCAATCATCATACGGTATGGACTGTACATGCTGACTTGCAATAAGTATTCTATATAAATGTTTAGCTGCGTGTTTTGTTGTACAAATGTTATAATTGGCCACCACTTCAAGCTACATTTGGCTGAGAGCAAATCTTGAATACCCACCATCGATGAACCAAAGCTTCCCGAGGAGTACATATGTCAATAAATCTTTTATACTTTTTCAGTTGTTGTTGCATTGTGCTATTCTAATACCAGGCAGCATATGAAAACCAGCAACATTTCTACCATATTTAGAACGGATGTCTCAAATTTTGCGTCTAGGAGACTGATTACATAGCAAAATCGATGCTGATTCAGGATATAAATACTTTGCGGGGTCTCTGAAGCTTCCTTCTGGGCATTGCAAACGTTTTGACAACGTTCATAAATAACTCTGTCCCCCCATTTATTACACACATATATATATATATACGTGTATAATGGGGATACATAATTTTGAAAAATTTTTTAATTTTGATTTCCCCATGGCTTCAATCATTTAGTTAAATGTTATAGTCAACGACAAGCTTAATAGAACCAGTTTGTGGAATAAAGATATAAAGAAATTTTACACACACTAACATTAAAAATAATTAATTATTAACTTATTGTGTGATCGTTATATTGAGCGCATACCAAGGCAAAGGTTATTATTGTATGTCATAAAAAACTTGATTAAAACTGAGAAAAACAAATCACTTCGACAGGTTTGTCAACATCTGTAATTGTAGAATTAATCATTGATACCGCTTCAGTTCTTTAATAAGCCGTAACTCAATTTCCTTGTCGAAGAGGAATCCAAAGAAAAATGAATGCTTTTTGATTTACAGCCCCGTACGTACATGTGGTACCTCTACCTGGTTCTACATAGTGTTGTATACATAGGACAGCTCCGCTTTCTTCTTTTATAACCTTCACATAATTTAAGGGTAGTGAAGTTTGTCCTTTTGTTTACAACACTCAGAAGGACGTATCGAGACACCCTAGACGTATATATTTTGATCAGTATTAAAATCTGAATCGATGTAGGCGGGTACGATATTATTTAAGCAGGTATTGTGTATATAGTGTAGTTTAAAGGAGGACGTTATTATGTATAACATGTGGAGGATATCCAAGATTCGGTCGAAACAAATTATAGCGTTTCACTTGTTTTACCCCAGAAACTATATAAAACAACCTTTAAAATACATTTCATGAATAATGATTACATTTGACTTTGAATGTTTAGAAACCAGGAATAACGATTTTATTTGATTTCTAGAGTTTGATTAAAAACAATTCGATAAAATTATACTCATCAAATATAAATATAATGGACTTCTCTAGCACATATCAAGTTAAAATTTTGGCACGTCCATTTATACATTTCTATACTTCTACAAGATAGAATAGGTAGTTGACGGGGCCCTTATTTAAATGGGCGGAATTAGCCATTTCACTACATTTTCCAATTATGGACACACAGACAAATATTACTGTAGACATATATTACTGTATTAACATGAAGGTTTATTGTACAGCATGTTTTGTGCCTACATCCATGAAATGAAAAATGACGCCAGGAGCCAAAATAGAAGGCGGCTCGATGCAAAATTTTGGAATGCACATCACTGGTATATGCGTCATACATACATCGATTAAGTGTTTGACCACGCCCATATGTATGCAGGCAAAAATTTTATATCACAATGTTTTGCTATCTTGGGTGCCAGTGATAAACTGGAAGTTCACTAAATGTAGATTCGATTGATACAATGTTAAAGGTTTTCAATTAACTTTTTTGATTGAATGCTTTATACGAAGTATTTAAATAAATCACTTACTTGACTGATTTTTGTAATCGTTAAATCTAGTCTCAGTTTGTACACATATCGAAAAACAATCGCCTTTTATTTAAAAATGTTTTTTCCATTTGGGCTCTTGATACCGTCCGAATAAGAAACACCCATCCATCCACACAGTGCTTATAAACATATTCCATAGTTGTGTTTTGTTTTGTGTGTAGGTTTGTAATAAGGCTAGCTGACATGGTTTCTTTACTTCCAGTTAAGAGTATTTATGTGTATTTGTATATTATTGACCGCAGACTTATTTTTGGAACTGTGCATTTCGATTTTAATCTCTTTTTATATCCCATAAAAAAATTTGAGATTGTCAACCACGTCGTTTCACTGTTTTTTACATTTATACATATGCATGCGCACATTTGCTTAAACACTTGCACTTTGGTGACGTCGAAATATTTCATTTCTTTATCTTCATAAGAAATTGTGTTAGACTGGTGGTTATTCATTTTTGTCAAATATCGAAGGAACAATTTAAGGGTAGACGTAGGAAATGATATATTTTTGTTTAATTAAAAAATCAAAATGTGTTGCGAAAAACTATTTCATTATAATTTAATTGAGAGTAATAAAAGGGAATTGTAGAAATCGTAAAGATTCAGTACAACTCCAGTCATAATATAAAATTCTAGGAGAATGAGTGCAAACCAGGGTTGTATTTGGCAGCGCTGTGGGAAAAAGTGTAGTGTCCTCACATTGAGTGGTTACATATCCCTATCATTAAATATTTGGTTACGCTTGCTTACGTGTTATTCGAATTCCAATGAAATCAATTTGAGGCATTACAACAATAAATTGAGCTTTGTTTGAACTGGTGAGACTTGCCGTAAACACAACTTCTAATGACATTTTCAGACAACATTTGGCAACAAGAAAAAGTATTTTTTAAATGTGTTTCTTCTTTTAAAATCACACCGAATGCATATGGACGCATTTCATCTTTCCCGCAATTTTTTTTTAATACACTTTTTTAAGCAACTGAAAAAATAGACACAAATCCTTTTGGCATGTCCAAACAACCGCGCAGTGGAATCCAAACTGAGTTTTGTTTACAACACCGAGCCGCACAATTGTGTCCAAACATTTCTGGAAATTCCTCAAAACAAAAAAGGATATGTGTATATATTGTATATGTAAAGCGAAAAAAACACACCATAATTTTCAAAGGGTCATCATAAATCATAAACATAAAAAAAAGTCTGAAAAAATTAAATAAAAGCCAAAAATTTGTTGAACTGGCTACGCAGAGATTTCTTGCTACCAGCATGTTAAACTTCACGGTCATAAATGTCTGAAAAGAGCAAAAAACAAGAAACCAACTGATAATTAACAGTAAAAAAGCAAGAGACGAGGGAAACATATAAAAACATAAACCATTCGGAAAATATGAAATGTTAAAACAAATCTCAAGGACGCGTTAGTGACTCACATCATAACAATTAAAAGTGAGTGGTGCGTGTGTGGGTGCGATGTAGTAAAAATGAAAGCCTGGCAAGTGCACAATGGATGTAAGAGTCGAACAAAACTACAAATTGCTCTAAAAAGAAGAATTGTCACCTTTAAGCACTTGCTTGCAGACTTGAGACGGTTGACCTTGAGATAAATTTTTATTATCACACCGTAAAAAACTAGTACGAGTACGAGTATCGACACTTGTTTCTTCTCACACTCTGGGTCATTATGACATTTATGATTCGTTATGAATAAAAACTAATAATTTTTAATGTTCTTTATGGGATGTTCATAACAAGTGAGGTTCTTTATCACTTCTAAGGACGATGAGTTTTTTACAAACAAAAAAGAAATTAAAATCTTAACAAGTTGAGGCCACACCAGGTTACTACTTCAACTTTCAAACATCAGTTTTCACTATAAAGTTAAAAATGCATACATATGTGTATCTGTATACTCTATCTATTGATGTCTTGATGTCTTGATGTTTAGTTGAAAGGCCTCAATCTTCGGCATTCCACGCCCACTAACAGTGAACCTTTATATATGGAGGGAATTTTAGATTTGGCCCAAGCCAAATATAACTTTCTTGTTACTTGTTTGATTTTATAAAATTTGATTACATAACGAATTGTTGAACCACCCTGCAGGCTAAGAAGAAGCTTTGTGTAGTAAGTCGCAGCTTAATAATTGCCACGGTTTTATATACTTTTGAGATTCTGTACTTGTTTTTACGTACTACGAAGCAGAAGCAGTGTCTACCGAAGCTAAACCATTTGCTTGGATAATTTGTTCTGAATTCATTGCCTTTGTGTTGTGAGCGTTATATGTATGTACCATGTACACTCGTACTATGTACGTTACGTTAATTTGTTATATATGCAATGTCTGCTTTAGTATTAAAATCGCTTCACAATACGTCGCTTATCAATAAATTTTCTTTTTGCTGTTGTAATTGCTGCGGTTTTCGTTACTCGTTATTTATGCTGTGTTAAATGAAAAACACAAACAACGCACAAAACATGAATGCAGTATGTATTAATTATGCACGTTTAGTGAACTTGTATCATTGTCATGGACACATTGAATTTTATCATCTGAGCTTGTCATGACCACAGATGTTGTAGTAACCGCATGTTAAACATGAACTCATCTATATCAAGCAAATTCTACATCAGGCTGGCCAAGAGTTAATTGTTATGCCCTGCACCATTTGTGGAAAAAGGTATATTAAGTTTATGCGGAGGCTTGTAGTTCCTAAATAAAAAATACGACATCTTGTGGGACTAGAGAGTTGGTACATGTGAGAATGGTAACTGCATGAATTTTAATTGAAATAAATAAAATTTAACCTGAATACGATATTGTGGGCACGCATGTGGTCTAACTGAATGCATTATTCTTGTTGTTGAAGTCCATCCAACGCACATAGCGAGGAGTCAGTGACTCGCTAACGTTTGCACATTTCGAATCAGCCCCAAAATATGTGTTAATTTACTTTTTTACAAATTATTTATAAAGGATGAGATATTGATATATCCACTTAATGGAGAGCTTTGGTGCTTATATGGTAAAGATTTCAGTCTTGGCCTAAGCCAAATATAACTTTTTTATTTGTTTTATTTAATACCTTTCCATCTTAATGCCCATTCAAATAAGACGAAACGCTACAATTGCGCATAAATCTCTGTTTATCTTTGCGTCAGAATTTTAACTTGATTTTTACGTGTAGTAAATTTAAGGTGGATATAGGAATTGTTAAATTATTTCGATGCAGGATAGAATTAAAATTTTATATTGAAAAATCTTTAAGAAGTCTCTGAAGCCTCCTTGTCCAGGATTCTGCGGTAATATAACTTCTTCACAACTAAGGAAGCCGTTTGGCGAGGACTTTCAAAGCTGTTCTAAAATCTCTCCTAATTATACTGAATTTGTGGGCGTGGCAAGTGCCTATGTGTACCCTATTTTAACGAATAGAAAGACTTTTTGTAAGTTATCTTGTCTATTATCTGATGTCGCCCATTTCCAGCACATTGATGGATATTTTACATAAGGATTGGAAATTTTAGTGTACCGGGCATTTAAAGGATGAAATGGTTAGGTTTATGTTAATTTTTGACATATTCTTCTACATTTTTGAGACAATAATAAGTGCATGTGCACCTATCACGTAATAGCTTCCCCAATAAAAGCGAGGAAAATAAAGTCAAAATAAAATGGATTTTGCGTACGTTTTAGGGAATAATTGTGTCCCAATTACATTTTGATTCAATGACCCCAACTTGCACTTGTAAACACGTTTATTTACAAAATTAACGAAATTTGTGGCGGCGTTCACTCCGAACCAATATTAGATAAAAAAAAGCAAAGTGTAGGCAGGAGCTGAGCTAATTAATGGTAATTTATTGCAAACAAGCAAAATGCAAGCAAACACACATTCGCACAAGGGCGTATATGTTTTTTGATATATTTAGGGATCGACCATTAAGCATTCTTTTAATTAATGCTACACACGCTCAACTTATTAAACATTAAACAATTCCTATATAAATCAACAGCTGCCCTGGACTTTGAAGAAATATTAGTTCTAACTGGCTAACGAAGTAGGAGAATGGGGAGTAGAATGTGGCAGAGAGGGAACCTCTTTGTGGCGTTAGTGTTGTTAGTGTTTCTTGACACCATAGTGAAAATTTTTTATTTTTATGCACCACATACTTGCAGTACATTTAGCAGTTGGTTTTGCTTTTGATTAAAAACAAAATATGGTCATGAAGGTGTCATTAAAGTGCATTTCATGATGTTGAGTTAATGTTTCCCTTCGCCAGCCAGCACACAATGCAGCATGCACTGGAAAACAACGCACACTGCAAAATATGTGTTTGAATGTGTTTAGAGGAATACTTGACTGCACTCCTGACACTCGTCACCGTGTTGAACATTAACAATTCATCAGTGTATAATGTTCCTGCTGGCGGAAAATGCAAACGCTTAATAACACACATTTAATGCGACTTTTATGTAGGAATTTATTTAAAAAACCATTCCGAAAATTCACCGGGAAATACTTAATGAAGAAGACGAGGTTGTTTAGAAAATAAAACATTTTGTACATTTTCGTTATTTATTCCACGCAGTCTTTATGTGTGGACGCACTGTTTTTATGCGCGAAATATTGAAGATTGTAATATTTCTAGCTTAAATTGTAGCTAAACCAAATTAATGGTCCCATAAATTTGCCAGCTAACGCGGAATTTCCATCTTACACACCCCTTCACCTTAACAACACCGCGAGCCCCGTACAGACTCGAGTACGTAATTATTCGTGTATGGCGTTCATGTATGTGTTCGTATGTAAGCGTGTTATTTTGGCATGTGATGGCCGCATTTTCAGATTTATACCGCCCACAACCCTTCAGGACACCAACAATTTATTTAATTCAAATCTTTCGACCATAAATCGATACGCTCGACTCAAGCCACTTTTCTTTAGTTTCATTATTCAGTTTCATTACATGACGTTGTTGTGGTGAACACCCAACCAAGTTCAACAGATATCAACATGCGTCGATACAACGAAAGGAGACATCGTAACATCCATCATCAGCAAATTGTGCATTACTCACAATTACACTACTACGTAGTCACTCCTGAGTGCTTTTCAAAACTCTTAAACTTTCATTTCAACAAAGTGTGTAAGAAATTCGTTGTTAGCTGTGCTGCTCCATTTCTTGTACATTTGCAAAGTTTTTTAATCCAACTAGCGGGCTCTGCGCATACGATCAAGCTTTGTCAGTCAGTTATCGGCCACTTTAGCGACCGCCATCTCCAGCCTCCCAATAAGACCAGAAAATTCTGCCTGGCAATGTGTTAGTTTAATTTATAACCCACGATACTCTGACACACACATTCGTGTGGACATAAATTTACAAACCTACACGTGCACTCGTTGCGTTTTGGTGTATTGTGTGTATCCTTAGGTTTTGCTGTAATTTTCTCAACTCTTGACTGCTGTGACCAGATTTAATTTCGTTACACAACCAAAAAAGAAACTCTCTTACGTTAATTTATTTATGTTGTAGTTGAATATTCAACTGTACAAATACAGTCCATGAATGCGTGTTGATTGCGTTGTTTTTAACTTTTGCTTCATTATGTTGTTGATACAGTACGGAGCTGAAATTTATAATCCATGCAGTCACACACTGTTTCCGAGCGTTAATTTAGAGGTTTCCATAAACTGTGCGTTGCTCTGTAATGATAAACCACATGGTACGGCGTTACCTGACTTGGATGTACAATTTATAGGGGAGTAGTGGATGACTTACACAAGAACTTTCTCCGTAATAGATTATAAAATATTAGTTTAAATCAACAAATACTCACGCACTCACTTTGGTTCAGTGCTAGTGCTGGCTCATCTTATGAAACTTTAGCGTAATTCTTGATAGACACGAGTTTACCTTTTTTATTATATTATAAAATATTGTTCTACCAAGTACCTGAGGAATGATTATGGAGTGAGGGGGGAGTGTGCGCAAGCCCATAAATACCTGATCCTTTAAATCACACTAAAATGCATCTTCGGCACAATAATACAGTAGACTGCACTCTAGAGGCTGTTTATAGTTTGACGCTTCTTCCGTGTAAAGTACTTTTCATAAATTCAATGAGAGTATAAACTCGAAGCTTATGGCGCAGCCAACACACAGTATGTGTGCATATAATTTAGTTATAAAAATAACTGCTTTGCTATAGTTATTGTTGGTACCTGGTTCAGTGGCGAAGAAGAGCATCGAGCATCCAACAAATGCCAAAGGGGTGCCAGTGCTTTGCAGACTGTTACCACTGCAAAGAGACGTGTGTTAAGATGAGATCTAGTATTTAAAGTAAATATAGCACGATAGGGTTTGAGTGTGTGTGTAAGCAACTGAGTCGCAGGCATTTGTATAGAAAGAAAGATGTGGAGTTTGTTGGGTGTTAGTTGACTAGCGAGCTGCCCAAGTCACGTGGTTTGAGCATAACGCTCCTGCCTCAACCCGCATCGCACATAAACACTTTAAAAGTATTCCACGCCCCAGGTTAGACACGAGACGATTACAAGATGAAGTCTGTTGTTACTGTTTTGCAATTAAAAGCGCATTCTGTCGATGATGGTCCAATGCGGTTCCGCCGTACCGATGGTGCAACCAGATAGTAGACCCAACTGCAGTAGGTAGGTACCGGAGTGTGTGGCAAACACATGTTATACAAAATACATATTATGTACTTTTTAATAAACATAAAACAAAATACTGCATGCATGCAACAAAAAAATCAATTACTTTTTAACACAATGCAAAAAACAATAAATGTGAAAACGGGATGCAGGAAAACCAGCAGCGCGGCAATCACAGTGCAGAAGAGTGCTTTCGCTGGCTCGAACAACGACTTTTAATTGAATTTTGTTATCTGCGATTTACAGAGAGATTTATGTTTCAAGATTAATGTGTTAGCATTTTTATTAAAAATGCAAACAATTTATTGGACGTAGGCACAAGCCTTGCTCATGTTGTTCTTCTCAGTTCTTTTTCTATTTTTTGCATTTTTCCGTACAACAACAATTTAATATAATGATATCAATATGAATCGATACACCCACAACTGCAACATTAGCGGCAGAGGGACGGAGGGAGAGACCTACATACATACATTTGCGCAGAAAGGATACAAAAAACAAAAACAAATAAATAAAAAATTCAATCAAGTGGACAAATGCATTGCATGCACAAGTGATGAATGATTTTCATTTGAACGGTTGGGAAGGCAGGATGTATAGGCCACCACACACACCACACCATCACCACACACCACATAATAATATTGAAAATGTTTACTTAATTCATACCATAAGCATAACTCAGTGGACTTGGTAGCGATTGAACTGCGACTGATTTTCCCAACGAACGCTTTGCATATACGCGTAGATACAAGTATGTGTACGTGTGCATGTATAAGGAAATTTGCATAATTATTATTCGGCTCACGGACTCATGCGTTAAATGAGTTATTGCTCAATGGCGCAAAGTCAATTTCAATGCGATTTGTGTATAAATCAACTTTCTATGTATGCAAGTGTGTGCTCTGTGTGCCTCTGCGTTATTTATATTGTACATATATCAGGCCTCGTAATGCTGGTATTTAATCATTAGAGGCTACCACGCCAACGATGAATTTCTAATTCACGAAATACAGATACTTTCGTTTGCTAACTATTGCATCGAATGACAATCATAATTAGAATAATATTTAAAAAATTTAAAACTCGAAAACGGATTTTAGCAGATGAGTTGGATTCGTGTCATTGGTTGGAATGAAATGCAATACGTTTGGAGTGATCTGATCATTTTTGTTGATAAAAAGCTTTTCGATACGAGTTGCAATCTTTTTTTTGAACGAACCCTATTCATACTAGGAATTTTTAAGCAGCACTATTTACTAAACTAAATGAATTAATACTTTACTCCTTCCACCTTAGTGATGGAGGTATAGTACGTTTGTGATTGAATTTGCAACAACCAGAAATTCTATAAAGTTTATATTCATCAAAATCTGAGTCGATCTAACGTCTGTGTGCGTATTAGGGTATGTATGTTGTTGAATCTCTCGCGGTTGCAAAAACTGAGATATTAAACTTGAATTTGATACAGACATTCGCAGTTGTATTTTCTAATAAAAGAGTCAAAATCAGTTAGCAGCCTCACA
Source organism: Ornithomya chloropus (assembly GCA_963971445.1). Taxonomy (NCBI): domain Eukaryota; kingdom Metazoa; phylum Arthropoda; class Insecta; order Diptera; family Hippoboscidae; genus Ornithomya; species Ornithomya chloropus. Next base: position 23,693,242 of record OZ020529.1, read on the forward strand.
CACAATTGACATGAATCTCTATGGCTATAAAAAATGAAATTGGGACATATATTTACACACATTAACAGATGTGCTAAAAGTAGGCGCAAGCACTCCCAACTTACAAAAACCCTATTTGTAAAATGTAACTTTAGTTGTCGTTAAAAGACGGCACCATTTTATATATGCCATCCCTACAAATTTATAAATGTGCAAAGCATTCAAGACTAGTCTAAGCCAAAAATACCTATTATCCTCGTTTGACATATAATTTAATTATTTTGTATGGAGCTAAGGGTACGAGTGATTTAGAAATCTAGCCATTGGTTCTGCTATGAAATGCTCGTATATTGAACATTAAAATTAAGTTTCCTGCTCCAAACGTATTCGTGCATTTGAAACCGCATCCTTAAAAGTGGCCAAATATCTTTAACTGGTTTGCGCGAGTTACTTTTTCTAAATTTTAAATCGAGTTATGCGTAAATAAACGCGTATATACATATAAGTACCCATTCCTGTATATACATATTGAATGACAAAAGACCTTCACGCCGAAAAAGGGGTAAACAAGCAAAGTGAAGCACGGACAAAAATAATGCATTCTTTACTTTTGAGTTTTGTTAAATATAAATACGCATGAGAACATGTTTATCAGTTCCATGTCCCTCTAGCCATTATGATTCTAATGCGAATAAATTGTTGTATTCGTATAAATGGATTGTTTTGTTCTCCTTCTCCTTTTGTGCAGAATCGCAATTGTTTGAGCACTTTTTTGCGAAGCATATTAAGGCAAGCATGATTTTGCACTTTGTTGTGTGATCCGTATATATGGCGATAACCCATTACATTTGCTTTGTAAAGTACTCGCCTGTCTTTGGTTCGTTGCAATGCACATGTCCCTTAAAGGCACTCGGGTTTGGGTTTTTTGCTTTGGTTTTAAATGTTGTCAAGTTCCATTCAATTTCAATATAAACGTATGTGAGCAATAGCAATGGTTGTGAGCCCTGGAAAGTTTATTCCAAGACTCACACTCGTAAATAGGTTCCTGATCAGTTTAACCCTTCCGTCCGTCTTAAAAGCCCTCAATCAATAGTACTTGTAGTCATTTTTTTCGAATTAGGTGAACAATTTATACTTGATAGCATTAGTTAGTGTTGTTTTGTGAATATCCAAATATTTGGTTTGACGTTTTTTTATATTTTAGTTTTTGCTCCAGTTATATATTTATTTCTTAATTCTGATATTTTTCATTTAGTTTAGTTGCAAAGACTTTATTTTGTTAAACTATATACAGTTAGCTTTTTCTATTGTATAATATCTGCAGTAGTTCGTAATTAACTTAAAACTAATAAATGAATAAATAAATTCAAGGCCTGGTGTGACACTGGGGAGAGAATTTACCAAAATTTTAATTTGTTGAGTTGTAATTTATTGTTACTGTGGGTGTGGTTGTGGTTGTAGTTGTGTGTTCTTCATAATTTTGATTTGATTATTCAATTTATATTTATTAAGATCAGGGTTACACACATTCGCATGTATGGGTACACATCTAGGGTTTTGTGTAGATGCGTGCGGCTTTAACAAAAAACATAAACTTCTCATTTCAACTTAAAATCGTAAACCACAAGAAACCTTATACCTACTCACTCACCACTCCCCACTCCATGCCCATACTCTGCATATCCACTCTAACTTATATGGCAGAGCATTGGTGTGCTGGTTGGCTGCCATGTTGTTGTGAGTAACTCTGCGTACAAGTTTTATTCAGCCAACTATGTGAACTGTGTGTGCTTGTTGTTGGTTTTAAAGAGCAAAAACTTATTTAATTTAATGTTATTTGCATTAAAGCAAATAAAAAAATTTGTGTCTTAATCTTTTGACGTGGCCCCAGTGACTCGCATGTGATTGTAACTGCTGACTCACACCAACTAAGTATATGAGCAAATGTGCGTGTGTTTATATATATTGACTTATTTATGTTTGGTATAACTGCACAGAAAGAGACGTGGTGCATTTCCATACTTGGCCATAAAGGCTAAAACTAGCGAGTTTGAATCTGCAGTTTGCCGTACAAAAAGTGAGCAGACATACAGGGCAATAATTCTTAAGAATACTGCATGCACATACAGACAATACATTAGTCTGTCTTAGCGTATGGTACCACACCATGCTGTACAAGGTACTAAAGGTGCTTTTATATATATTATCGAACGTGCAATTGTATTGGAAGTAACAAAAAGCTCCAGGAAAAGGGTAAAAAGTGATTCAAATTTATTTCTTCATTTACATATTTTAAGGAAGACGCTGCACGGCTGAACTAAACGAAAACATATGCGATTGGTACTGTGTGGTTGACAAATGATGCGCCGTAGCTCGAAATAGCTTCTTGTTAAATATTACATTTTTACTCATTTTTTACTTCCACAATGGAATCAAAAAAACCACTTTCAGTTAAAAACCAAAAAGAAAAAGGAAACATTTAAATATGAATGTGCGTCCGCCTTCCCATCTCAAGTCTCCTGACGCATATATATATTTCGATTAGGTTATACCTTGTGTCAAAGAAAAGCCCTTTCGACTGTACTTTAAATTGGTTCAAGTCAAAGAACATTTTGAGATTCGAAATTGTTTATACGCTTCACAGGAAGTGGAGCGTTTGTAACAACTAAAAGTACGCATCAGAGATTCTGCAAAGTGCACAAGTATGAAGTATATGAGGTAGCAAGAATGCGCTCTAGATCTAGATAAATATATAGATTATACAGACTTGTCCGTATGTGCCCCTGTTGTCATTCTTACGATTACAAACTTTGTGATATTTCTATTTTCTGTACGCAGATTGCTCTTTAAATTGGCTAAAATTGGTTGAGAGTCACGCCCCTACAGAAAAAATAGTTTCTTCTGTTACAAAAATTGAGCCGTGAAATGGAAAGTTGATGCATTTATTTGCCAAAATGAACGCATTGGGTAACTACGCGCCTATAATTTACACAAAAATTTATTTGGCGTAGAATCAGACTTTCAAGTTGATACTAATATATATACTATTTGTATGTATGCATGTGTAGAATAAGTTAAGAAAGAGGGTTAATTAACGTAATAAGTGACTCTAACAATTTTGAACCCGATCAGATTTTTCTCAAATTGATTCATCATATGACAAAAATTTACAATTCGGAAAATATTTTAATAAAAATTTTCTTGGCGGATAACAGATAATTAAGATATTGGGTCCGTAGTAATTCTATAGAAAGCTTCAGCAACACTATTCTTAATTATTTTTCAAAGGATTAAGAAACAGACTTAAGAGTTTGCCTTTTTTTAAAGAGAGAGACTTAAGCGCTTCGAAAACTATTGATCGACTTGTTAATAGGCTACCAAAAATGCAGTAGCTCAGTAATTGAAAAAAGTCTCCGCAAGTAGTTGGTATTGGAAAAAAAATGAATTAAAAACAAGTGAAAATATTATAGTCGGTCAAGCCCAACCATCAAATACCCTACACCACTTGATGTATTATTCAATTTAATTTTTTTCTTCGAAAAATGAAAAATTTTATTTTTTATACTTGAATTATTAAAGATTTGAAAATGATTAAAATGTCACAACATATTTCTTATTTATAGCGCATTTTCGTTGTAGACCGATTTCTTTTATAATAAAACGTTATATGAGGAGGGGTTCTAAAAATAGTCCTATCCGGTCCATTTTCAATATGGCGTCCTTGTGCCAAATTTCATCAAAATATCTCAAAAAATGCGACCTGTAGCTTGCGCACAAATTTAAATGGACAGACGGACATGGTTAAATCGATTCAGATTTTGATTCTGAATCGATCGGTATAAGAGGATGGGTGTGGCATTTGCCGTTTAGGAATTACAAACATCCGCACAAACTTAATATACCCTTTTCCACAGGGTGGTGCAGGGTATAATGAAGCACTTTTTGAGCCGCTTTTCTACATTAATAATACAGTAGATAGGTAACTTCTTAGGGAGCTTTGGTGCTTTGATTCAGTGTTTGGCCTTAGCCAAATTATGTTTTTTTCTGGTTTTTGATAGAAAGTTTTTTCTTTTTGCTTCAAAAAGTACTAAAATAATATGTTCCCTGTGCGAAATTTTGTAGAGACTGTTATGCACTCGTTTGTGTATCACAACGGAATCAGAGCGTCATGCCTTTGCTATAATAACATTTTTCATAAGTGCGGACAATTATATAAGATCGTAATTACGTACAAGTGCACGAACATTAATATTGACTTGCTGTTGCCAACAAAAATTACTATTTTTACGCGTTTTCAATGAAAAATAACAACGGCTTTGGCCACAAACTTTGGAGCGGTCAAGCAGCCAATTTTTGAAAGCCAAAAACAAAGCAATGCAGCAAAGCCCCGCGAATATAAAATATACTGGAGTGCATTGCTGCTCTGTGCTATGCTATGCTGTGCTGTATAATTATGCTAATCTTTGTTACGAGACTCATTATGCAGATGCCTCAACTTTCATAATTTTTCCTTTTTTCATATTTATGACGACAATTTGGCAAGTGGTGTGCAGCTGTAGCAGACCATCGAAAATGCCATGCAGAGAAGATTTGGACGCTTAGGAAATGAGCCAACATGGGCAGACATTTAGTGGGATGGCAGTTTTAAAGTTGAATAACATGTCGCTAACTACAATTTATACCTAATGGTGCCTTAAGTTATCTGACGAACACGAACGATGCGAACAATGTGCGTTTTTCCAAACTGATAAGTTCTTCTTTGGGGATAACAGCCCAACTCAATACCACAAATCACTCCAACACCATTAAAGTCAAACATCAGTTCATTCTGTTGGCTGGTGGTTGTGCAACCCTTTGCTACTTGCAGTACTTAAACGTATACGTTTTCATTTCATTTCTATACATTCCCCCCAAAAAATCTGCCTACACTGCAATAAAGGCACGGCAATATATTCACATATGATTGTGTTCGTTGAGAAGTTTGATCATTAAATCCTTTTCGAGACCGAGATGAAAAGTGGAAATAATAGAAATGACACCCTTTTCGTTAACACTTACGCACTTACGCACTTACGTCTCTAACAGGGCGATTGATAAGGTGAAAAGGATGCAAAAATTAAACATTCATGACTCTATACAAATAGCTACCTCAACTACATTTATTTTATCAGTTTCATTTGCCCCAAACCAACCAAAAGGAGCACACATCACATGTTCAATTGTGAACTGTGGCGATGGTGAGTTCCGTACAAAACCTTTTTAATCCTTTTGGCCATTTTATAATGTGTATATAGCGCTTTATTGTGCTCTTGGGTAATATTACATATTACCATCGTACACATACACATAGAATTTATGGTATCGTTTTTAATCATTGGCCAGAAAGCAATATTCTTATGGCTGCATGGTGATTTTTTCGGATTAAAAACCCTATTAAGTTATTATCAGCAACTTTGAATATTTGTTTTGCTGAAGTTCTCTCCATCTCTCCCTCTGATTGTTGTTAAAATTAACACCAATGAAACTAGTCTTCAGTATATCACCATCCGTCCGTATGTATCATCATATAATTTACTTTTTTCAAATACTTACAAAATGTAGGCGTGAACACAATTGCAACTCTTAAATCCACTATAATGAGAATAACAAGTTATGTATTGTTGTTAGTGGTCGTGGGAAATAGCTGATTACTTCCTATAACAGAGTAAACAAATCCTATCAAGTACTCCTCAGATCGTGCGCAAAATAAACCTTTTGCTGAATTGCACGATGAAAGCCCTAATTATAAAAATTTGTACCAAATTTCAACTTCATATATACATTTTTGGGACTAAGACAGACATTTTCGATTTTGGGCTGGGCACTTGGCCGATTCTGTCCAATACATATATTTTTGAAAATTTACAACGCCCACACGGACGTGCATGTCAAGATCGACTCAGTTTTTGATGCTGATCTAGAACATATGTACTTGCGAACGGAATGCAAAACTTAATATACCCTCATAAAGTGGAAGGTATGCAAATATAATTTTTTTTAAAGATTTCATCTCTTAATACCTCACACCCCTTAATGCCAATTGTAAGGCTACACAAGCAGCACAATTTATGTTATAATTTGTTGAGTAGTATCAGTTTAAGCGAGTCAGGATAGTGGTGATTCTGCGATGTGTACAAGTTTCAATATTTCCTAGTAAGACTGTTAAAAAATAAATCGACATGATTTAAAGGTATATAAAATATGTGCCTTTACAAGTCTATAATGTAGTTGATTATTTATTTATTTTTCTTGCAATTGCAGCAGCAACAACACCAAATGGGAAATAAAACAACGCCATTTCGATGGTGTTTAATGGCGCATTAAAATTGAATTGCACTGCGTGACACAACAACTGCAAGCTACAAGCACGGTGTACACCCATACAGACATTTTAATGGACACGGTCGCACACAACCAGCCGCGCACACATACAGTTCACGCACCATGAATTTCAATTCCATTAATTCCACTAAATTGACCTGAGTTGCGCAAGTTTACTAAAAAAACAAACAGCGCCCTCCTGTAAGCAAAAGCACAATTAAGCACACACACTGTGAAAGTCTCATATTTAATGTGTGTGCATTCAAATGTATCCCAATCCCCCCCCCAACAGTTGCTTTGCTTTTGGAGAAAAATAGATTTCTTTTATAGAAGCTTGCGTATGGCATTCAAATAAGGAATCAATGGAGACTTCTTGACAAACATTCAAAGAATAAATCTTATTCAAAATGAATCCGAATGCAATTAAATGTAATGGCCGCACATTTCCAATGACGTTAATTGTCAATTTACATAGCAACAACACCAGTCAATGCTTATTGCTGTCATTAATTGTTGTTGTTGTTGTTGTTGATGTTGTTATTATTGTCTGGCGCATTTAAATATTATAGAAACGCACTCAGCTGTGATAACATGTAAAATATTCTGAGGAGGAGGACTGATGACAAACATGAGCGTGCGTTAGAAAATATTGTCTGTAACACAAATACGAACGCAACGACGACAACAACAATAAAATGAACGAACAAAGCATGTTACTGAACAATACACCAGCCAGTCATGGTTTTATGACAATTTTCCCTTTCCGTCTGCCATCAGTTCACTTCCGTTTCTCTCTTCACTTATCGAAAGCTAAACAAATATTTGCTGTTTATCCAGAGATACGAAACAATTGTCATAGAGAACAAAAAGTGTTTGTAGCAAATGTTACGGTACACATAAAGCGAATTGCACAACACCCTAAAGCACACGCCAGTGGTCAGCGAACAAGTCCATTTACGGTCAATATATATTATATCGCCAAACTTTTCTGCCTCCCACTCGCCGAGAGTTTAATTTACGAGATCGATTAAAATCGAAAATATTCGCATCTTTTAAAAAGGTTTCCTTTCCGTACATCAAAAGTTTACGTATGCGTATGATATTTGGTACAAATTTGTAGGCCTAACAAAATCTAACAATGCACTGATTGAACGGATCCTAGTCCAAATGAAACAGAAGCTTTCAATTGCTGTTAACAATTGTCTACTATTATTATTCGCTTTTTCATTCACTTTGACTGTATTTTTTATGCTCTGTTTCATTCACATACCAAAACTACCACTTTTAGTAGTACAGTGCAGAGCGGTTATAGCGAATGGACAGGTTTAATTGTTACACCCGGATAAACACACTGATACACTGTACCCGGGTGTTTGAGTAATAACTGTTGCAATGGATTGCTTTAGAAATCCTTGCAAGAGATTTCCACTGTACTACTGTAATAAAAAGAAGTACAATAAAGGATAACATACAAACACACGCACACTCATGCAGACATTGGAGTGAGAAACTCTCAGCCATCATGAATATCACCCTTAATGGCAATGAATGTGTCACTGACTGACACTAAATCTTATTATATGTTTGTGTGTAAGCAAGCGAGTGGCGGTAGTATAGCCTCGCGTGTGGTAATTCTTTCGGATATAGATCGAAAGAGAGACTCTGATGCTTTAACACAAACAATGGCATAAATCTTGTGATTTCGTTTATTTTCCATTTTACATGAAACATAAATTACTTAAAGGTCGGGGGAGGAATTCCGGCTGAAAGCTACATATATATGTGTACGATACCCAGGGTGCACATACATAGCCGCGCGTATGTACATAATTTGAATTTTGAATTTGGGGAAATGGGGATGAGAGTTGAGGCCAGTTGATTCATGACAGGCAATGGTGTGGGTAAGTGTTGAATAAATTTATGATACTTTTTAAACAAACAAACGCAGAAGGCAAACAGCCATAGAGGGACGGAAACGGAGAGGGGCTATTATAAATATTTCATTATTTCTCATTTACTTTTGAAAAATCTTTTCCAACCATTATGCGAATCATTCCTAATAAAAGAGTTTTAAAGCAAACAAAAACCTGTAGCTGTACATTGTAATTAAATTTTCTTAATTACATTTTATATTTGCGGCCACTATGAAATAACGTTCCATCCAAAGTTACAATCAGAGAACGAAGCAGACGTGTATAAGAAGCGCCAAAGTAAGAATGAAAGAAAAATCTCTAAATTAATGTTGCATTTTATCACTACTACACATGCCACATGACAAAGACTTTTCCTACCATAGCCCTGCACACACTTACACACAAAGTATTATAACAACAATTGCCATTTATTTAGTCATTTCTTATCATTGCTCACCTTACATTCCAGGTTCGCCCTCTGTCACTTTGTGGTTCAAAATGTGAGTGTATGCACACGTATATGCACGTACATGTATTGTACACATGAATAGAAATAGACTTGTGCGCTTATATGAATTTTTTATAGCTAATCCACTTAAGGGAATGCTACTTAAAGTCATCATTACAAGCATTCCACTGAATGACTAAATGACACATCTTTAGCAGAGTGTGGAGCAGTCAGTTCTCCCCTTATCCTTGATCTTCTTAGAACACAGCACCCTCCGAAGCCTAGGGCTGTGTAATTTGAATTTTATTTAACGCTAAATATATTCAAATTATTTGCCAGAAGCGAAGCAGCGCTCAGATTGTAAGTATTAAATAAGAAAAATGTACCATAATTACTGAATTGTGTAATCACGGAACTTGATAAATGGTCAAACTAATGAAAGTTGGGGAAGTTATGCGCATTATTTGATAAGGACAACTTTTAAACCAACAACTTATTGTGCCTTAAATTTTAAAGACAAATTTAGAATTTCACAGGATCGCCATACAATGGTTTGTTTAAAAATAAAAATAAAATTATTTCAAAATTTACGATCGTGAGGATGCCAACAACAGACGAACGCACGGACACACGTGACTAAATCGACTCAGTTTTTTATGCTGATCAAGCATATATAGACCTCCCTTTGTCTCTGATGCCTCCTGTCTTGCAAGTGGAATGACAAACTTAGCATAACTGTCAAATACCCTACACCACTTAATGTATTATTCAAATTATTTTTTTTTTCTTCGAAAAATGAAAAATTTTATTTTGTATATTTTCTAATAACTATTCTTCACCAAATTTTGGCAAAAAGTATACAAAGAATTGCGCATTTTCGTTGTAGACCGATTTCTTTTATAATAAAACGTTATATGAGGAGGGGTTCTAAAAATGATCCAATCCGGTCCATTTTCAATAGGGTTCCCTTTTAAATATCTCAAAGAATGCGACCTGTAGTTTGGGCGCAAATTTACATGAATACACAGACGGACAGCCGGACATGGTTAAATCGATTTATATTTTGATTCTGAATATATCGGTATTGATTGGTTTGATTTGTTAATTTTTCTCCGTTATCTCCATTTCACCCTATTTCTATATTTTAACGATAACATTGTACCGGGCAACCTATGCTCGTGCAAAAGTGTTGTTTGTGTTTGTTATTGAAATTTTTTTCACTCAATTAAATCTTTTACGTTCAACATACAAATTTGCATAAATTATGGCCCTATGAAAACTGATATTAATTACATTAATAAATGTGCACACACACCCACCTTCTATAGCTTGTCTCCTCTTTAACGAAATTTATTTATCGTTAAGCTTAAAAAACACACTATTTGCATATTAATGCGATTGTCTGGATAATACACCAACTTAAAGTGATTAAATGGCAAACATTGCGTCATTATGAGATTAAAAATGTTAATAAATTAAATCAGGAGGAGACACAAACAAGCTACATTTGGTCCAAGTACATTCATTACATTTATATGTGAAATATTGGGCGTGGCCTAGGTATTATTTCGACCGTATTAATGTAAATGAAGAAGTTGCTTAATTTCTCATTTAAAAATACGGAGGAATCAAATACCCCGCTCCCCGTATTAGACGAAGTTTAGCTGCAGTATGTAATTCGGGAGGTCGCAGTGTTTCACGTTGCGGGGATCGAGCTTGTGTGGAATTTAAAATAAATTCTATCCATGGTGGGTAAGATCGATAACCGTTCCGATGCAGTTAAAGGAGTTTTCTGCTGGGCTCTGATCATTAAAACAATGTGTTAATATTATTGGTCACGTCCAGATTCGTTCGCTTTATACGGAATGATAAACTTAGAACCCATGCATATCTACGCCTTTTGCACACAACTGTGGGAGGCATAGTGCAAGAAGGGGTATAGAAATGAAGTCATTATGAATAGCGATGAAGTATGTTAATATTAACTAATGAATAAATTAAGGGGTCAATGATAAATTTGAAATAAATGCCCCTTAAATTGAAATGAAACCTTAAACCGCTTATTTTGTGCAAATTTTTTACTTACGTCTTTCTTCCTTTTATATAGTGCCGTAACGTACGAGCTGCATTGCATTAGAAGGTGTAGTCGTTAAAATTTCTTACTTACCAAAGAAGCGAAAACATTTTCTCAGAGTTATTGTTATGAGCATATTAATTGTAAAATATTGTACTATTCGCTCCTAAGTTAACTTTATTCACTGTGTTCATTTTGTTTCTTGCTTTCTGGTCTCTGACGGGCGTCCATTTCACGGCAGACGTAGCAGTAGTTTCATGTTTTCATTACATTCAAGTCATAATTTCAATTTTGTGTGTCCTTCTTGCAGTGCTTCGTTCGCCTTCACGATTCACATACTTAAAAAGTCTTTGTTTGTGTTCATGTTAACGGCCATTAAGGGGATTTTCCTTCACCCGTACAAGCACACATGCATATATCTCAAAGTCCGTGTATAAACTTAATAGCTCCGTATATGAATGGAATGCTTGTTGGCGTTGTTGTTTTTGTAAAAATGGTTTCATATTTTTGCGTTTAATGTAGCGAAAATGAAGCGACGATTTATGCATCACATTAACATCGCCAAGGACCTAAATGTCTTTCTCTTACATTGAACAGACTGGCAGGGGTGTGGGAGTTATCAAAAATTCAAGCAAAACATACAAAATGGCAATCGTCTGAACATAACCAGCCACAGTCACATCCTCCACATATTATCGCATATCTTCGAACTTTATTTAGAAGAAGCGGAACTTAAAACAGTTTTGGTGTATTTTGGAAATGTGGGGGAACAACATTTGAAATTTATTTCTTAATTAAAGGTTTCAATTCTTTCGCAATACACTAATGATTTAATAATCAGTTGCGTGCAAGTTTTCTTAGCAAGGACTTCTTTTAAGCAACATTTGAATACGCTACAATTTTAATACCATACACCAGCGTTACACATACATTCGATTCCTCTGTAAGTCTTCTATAATTTTTTTAACATTGAACACCCCTCGTCTGAGCAACGTCATAATTTTATATCACTTTGTTCAAACGTCTGTAACACATAGATTCACAGACACACTAATTTTAATATATATTCTAAATCCACATGGAATAGCGGATCTGTCCGTGTGTCTTTTAGTTGCTTAAAAAAAGATTCCGTCATCAAACATAATATAAGCACAGACACGGTTTGGCATTAGAAGCAAGTAATAAAGCTAAATTTGTCTTGGGACAAATCTTGAACATCCCCCACATTGCAACAATGGGCGTGGCATATACATTATTACGCTCTCTAATAATTTATTAATTACTACGTATTAACTTGCTAGTCGAGTTTTACGCTGAATTGGAAGCTATCTGACTACGATTATCGGCACATCTCTGGAAGTGTTAATTTTAAATATGTGAACAAAATTTCAACATTATAGTGATAGCGATCTTTATAAATATTAAACGAATATAGCCAAAAATTGTTGTACGCGATGGAACTGACCTGCTCTTCCGTAATGGTGGGGATTTATAAAAGCCTTCCCCAAATAAATGTCCTCCATTCATGCAATCCGCATAATATCGCTGCCACATCAGATATGTGCCATATTGTAGATGCTCTTTTTGTCGCCAGGATGAATGCATGATTTTGTCAATATTTGGGAAACATTAACATTGAACAGACCATATTATTCTGATATGTACAAAATACATGCAATATCATAAACAAACATACACACGTACATAGACAAGTAATAACGCATTATGATGATAACTGAGCAAGGCAGGAAGGAAGCAAATGCTATGTAAGGACGCTGCATTCATGATGGCAGCCATAAAAGAAAAACACCCATATTTATGTTTTGGTACAAAATACGAAGGAAATGTGATTTCAAAATTTCTCAAATAGAGATAAATAACATTAATGTAAAATGTAAATGTGTAATGGATTAATTTTTATATCTAAAGCTCTATGTTATCAAAAATGCCCAGAAAAATACTCCGTAAATCCAAAAAAGCATATATTTTGAATAGTAATAGAAAAAGTCTTGGAGACTTGGGACAAATCTTGTACACGTTACACATTTATCAATACACTGTAGGTGGAATAAACACTTGCCTCCTCTTCGGTCACTAAGTGTGTGTTACAAACTACCTATCTTAACCGATTCAGTTTAATTTAAAGAGGAACTCGCATGCACACACTAGAAGTGTTTTTGCAATTTTCCAAATCGATATTTCAGCCATTGCGGACATTGCTAACCCGACTTTAATTTAAATGCCGATCAAGAATAAATTCTCTAAAGGATTAAGAAGAGATACTTTGGGTGCCCTATGTGCCTATGTGGAGGGTATAAAAATGAAAAGTTTTTGCATTTTATGTACTTTTGAACAAAAAAAACTCTCTGTACTATTCTTAAAATTTTAGATCCTTTCCAAAATCATCATCGCGCACGGGTCTTGTGAAAACGACTCTATTAATATTTTTAATGGTAGCCTGAGTAGAAAACAACAACTGAACATTGCGTTCCTACTTCAGGTGATAACGGGTTTCTTATGTGAATTTTAAAAATATAAAAATTGCTTCAGTGCTGCAACTATCATCGCTATCAACCACAAACTGTGATAAAGGCAGTAGTTAGAGAGTGCCGCACAGCAGAAAACGATTCCAGTCGCATGATGTCCCAAAAATCCCATTTCTATTAATGACCTTAAATATCACTAACCAACAAAAATCGGTAACTTTCGGCACTGTAATGTACCCACAATTAACAAGAGTCTATCTAGCCATAAAAATACATCTACAAATACACCAAAAATAAATCACTTTTGATGTGGAATACAATCTTCAACGCAACACATACTTTAATAGCGTGTAGCAAGCTTCGCTCACATGTACCGCCTAAATGTGAAAGGTATTCATGGTTCTTCTCTAGCCAAATATGTTTTTAGGTGCATATGCAAGTATATTGAACAATGTATTTGTATGAATGTGCTACAATAATAACATATTATTGTTTGTGAGCTACTGCAGTGTCTTCGTTGAAATGTTTCTCAATCCAGCGAGGTAAAGTAAAGGCGGCTGTGTGAACTTGGCTACTGTAATATTTTATGTCCATTTTATCTAATTCCGAATGAGTGAAGTGCGTTGCAGGAATTTTCAATTCTCCTGTTTTATTCATAGCTCCAATAAGGAATCCAATGTGTCCGCAGGGATACGATGGCACAGAGGTTACTGCATAGGCAACTTGAGCGAAATGCTTTCTACAATTGATCATCATGTTCCTAATATGTGTTTTATCCAACCAAAAGCTTCCACCTTGTGAGCAAAATATTCCGCCCTCTCGCAAAGCACGTTTAACCAGTTGGTAGTAAGTGTCGCTAAATAGAGTGGCTGCTGGTCCAACAGGGTCGGAGCTGTCTGTTATAATGACATCAAACTTCTGTTCGTTATTTCTCAGGTACTCAAAGCCATCGCCTATGGTGAGGGTTAATTTCGGGCTGTCGAAACCGCAAGCCATGCTGGGTAAATACTTTTTGGAAACCTCTACAACGCGCTCATCAATTTCTACTTGGTGGATTTCTTCCACAAGCGGATGCTTTGTGACCTCTCTGGCAACACCGCCGTCACCTCCGCCAATTATTAGAACTCTTTTAGGGCTGGGATGACAGCATAATGGGAGGAATGAGATCATTTCTTGATACGAAAATTCATCCCTGATGGTGCATTGAATTATATTATCCAATAACAGGCAGAGCCCATATGTTTCACTAATATACAAAACATTGCAGATTAATTAAAAGCTTTTACATAAATTGCACATTCTTACGTGTCCACGACTTTGATGTCTTGAAAATGTGACTTTTCCTCGTGAATAATCTTTTTAATCTTTAAAGAAAAACACTGACCCGGCCACAACTCGTTTTGTATCTCGCTGAACCATCCATTCCTTATCAAGTCCATTTTCTGTCTGAGCACTCTCTCTAAAATGTGGAAATATTTATAGTAAAGAAAACACTGCATTAATTTTTGCTCAGTTCTCGCCCATTCTCGTTCTTTATGACAATTCTTTGGATCTCGTTACAACGTAAATTTTGAGCGCGCTTCAAAGTAAACGATGACTATGATAAGAGTCGTTCATACACTATACTCCACAACATTGTTCACATGGTTCACATGTGTTAAGTTTATGCTTTTATCGAATATTTATTTATTTCAAGTATTGTATAAATTTCCACGATCGTAACATATATTAAGAATGCTTATGTCTCTGCATTCCAGTCCACCTGTTTTCCCGTACAAACGTTGTATTCAAACCTAAAAGGAGAATTTTTAAGAACCTTTTATGATAAAAGGTACCACCGATCCCTTTCGATAACGCTCCCACTAATATACTTTACAATTTCACTAAGATTGGGAGTATTCTAGCTTCGGTGTATGCCGCATTTTTTCTCATACGCAGACAGACCTTTACTTACATCGTGATACGATAACGGTGCTCAAATATACATTTAGAGGTCATTTACCTCCGCGCTATGTTGTTGCCTACAATAACTGATAAAATGATGAAAAATGCTTTACTTATTCATTTATGTATTTGATTCATCCAGCTTAATGACTAAAACGACACATCAAGGTTTAACAATAAGTACAATTTAAGGTAATGAAGTACAATTTCGTAAAGAAGAAAGGTCAACTCCAATGGCCAACTAAAAGTCCTTAATGTTTATTACTTTTTAACAGGTTTGTACCTGCTCTACTACGAATTTTGGACATTTCTCTACCCTTGCTCGACTCACCTTTTTTTAAGTAATAATTCATAATTTCCTCTTCAAAGCGTAAAATACATTTGTTTTTGTATTTTCCTAATTTTTTGTTTGCTTCAGGGACTGAATGTCATATTTTTTAATAGTTATGCGTACACGTCTTATGACCTTCAGTACAAATAGTGATTATAAAAATTTATTATCGTTAAAATGTTTGGAGAAAAATAGTAAAAAAAAGTATAGAATAGACAAGAAAGGAACAGTACAGTTTAATTTTTTATAACCTCCACATATGATGAGAGGTATACTAAGTTTGTCATTCCATTTGCAACCATTTCTCTCAGCATCAAGAACTGAGTCGATCTACACATATATGAATGTGTGTCCGCCTGTTGAGCTATAAATGTTTAGATTTTATTTTTATACTCTGCGCCACTTGTGCCAAAGGGTATATTAAGTTTCTGCAGATGTTTGTTACCCCTAAACGGATATTGCTACACCTTTAATTACAACGATTTTTGCAGCCATGACAGCATCAAAACCGATTTTGTTAATATATTTTCCGTCATTGTGGGCGTGTCCAAACACCCCCGTAATCATTATGACGGTATATGTAAAAATTCGCATCAATAAGAGTTAGGTCTCACACACATTTCCAATTGTTTAATTTTTAAGTACGATTTTTATTAATATTTATGTCGTGTTGATAAAAACCTCCCATCTGGATGTAACATGTGTACACAAATTATTTTTATAAATTTCTTATTTGAAGATCAAACTGATTTATATTATTCTCCCTTTCTCTCTCTCTCTCTCTCTCTCTCTCTCTCTCTCTCTCTCTTTGTTGTTGTTGATATACATTTGGAACATAAATATTTTAGGAGCGTACTACAAAATGTAATAAAATGTAAATTAGCATCCACTTGGATTTACTGAATAGTACGGTATTGACTTTTAAATTTTAAATTAAACCCTAAGATAGTTTCGCACACTGCGGAAAATAAAAGCGAGAGAAAACAAGTAAAAAGCTAAATTTGGCTTAAGCGAAATCTTAAATACCCTGCACATCTACTGTCAACTTTGTGGGCACAATTTTGTGATATATGAATAATTTTTTGTCGATTGTGCGACGGCTCTCAAACGATTTTGTCGAATTTTAATAGCAATCTGTGTGCCGAATGAAAAAGTGTCAGCACAAAATTTTAGCTAAATATCTCAAAATTTAGGACAGAGCACAGACACATACACATAAATGTGTAGAGTTTTTGGCGCTGATCAAGAAGGAGAGGGTCTCCGACGCCTCCTTCTGGATGCTGCAAATGGAATGACAAACTTAGTGTGCCCCCCATCTCATGTGGAGGGTATAAGAATTAATTTCACAGAAAATACATTTTTAAAAGTGTAACATTTGCAACAAAACACTTGTATTATGGAGAATATCGTGATAATGGGGGAAATTGGAAAAAAGAAAAGAAAAGAAATATGTAACGCAGAGCAACAACAATGCCAAATACAAGTAAATGAAGACCGCCAGGTGCTGAGAATGTTAGATAGATGAAACATTTTCTTAAGCAAAAAATAACAAGACGTACCCACCCCTAAAAATTTAGAAAAGGAATGCTGCACACGTACAGAATGTACAATAACGTACATGTACATAAATGGCTTTAAGGACTACAGGAAGAAATGAATTCATATCAAAACCACAAGTAAGACAAAACTCTCAGTAACGAAGTACAAACAACGGTATCCTCTTTCTAACCCATGGAATTATCTTATGAACATACATAAATACGCACACATGCATGCATTCCTGTTCTTAAGGAATACATTACGTGTGTCTAAAGAAGTACGCGTCTTTTTGTAGTAAATCTTCTTTATGAGCGCTCAACAAAGCAACAACGAAAAGGCTAAAGAAAATTCTAGCAAATGGGCGTATAGAATGAAAAAAGCGCATCTCTAAGAAAAATGTGTACACTAGCAAGCGTTCGGAAGAAACACCAATGCGAGGTCGACCATTTAATACCCTACACAACTTGGTTTCACAAAGTATGCTACAATTAATTTAGTGGCATTGCGTATGCCTCGAAACATTTCGAGAAATATCATTATAAAAAAAGATTTTCCAAAAATGGTTCGATTTGGTCAGAATTCGGCACATATTTGGTAAAAAATGATTAGGAATTGCGATTTTTAGCCGATTTTATAGTCATCCGTTATAATGAATATCTTACAGGGGTAGGGTTTCTAATAATGGTCCGATTCGGTCGATTTTTAATGGGGTTTCTCTCGGGGCCAGTGTATGTCCTTGTACCAAATTTCACGCACGAAATATCCAAAACCCTTTGCCACCAGTGACACAGGTGCCATTACGATATGCCGAAGGAAATGTTCAGTACAAAGAGTTCATGGTGCAATTTACTACCAGGTTATAGATCTACAGCTATGATTACCCAAGTCCTTAAATGTTTAAGAATGTTAAGCATTAAATAGTCTTCGAGATTGGTCGAAACTATGTTTTTGTGAGGTAAATGGAGGCTGTGTTATCACTAAGTATGATTTTGCATATATGTACGTATGTATATGTACATGAATAGTGAAGTTGTACAAGTGTGCCTGTGTGTGCGTCTGAATGTACTATTCAAGTGATAAACATCCAATATGTGCTACAATAAATAAACTTAATGTTTGTGCGAGAATATTAAAAAAGAAAATTATATTTCGACCGAACGTTGGCAATATACACTCGTACGAACAAACGCGCATACACACACATCCGTGCAGTAATCCAGGGAAATTTTTCAAGAACTTTATATGTATTGTACAATATACGTTTCTCTCATGGACGTACAGAGTATTAATACTAGGACGTGCTTGCTTTAGTTATTTTAAACAAACTTTGAGAAAATTGCTTTTCATTCCTGCTAGTAACCACATCAGGGTGTTGGCTGGATCTTCATGTGTGCACCAGCATCGTTTCGTTTAATACTACAGAAATTGCATGAATATAATTATAATAAAATACCAGCTTAAATACACATAATGCATACAATATGGAACGAAATTAAACTCTACATATGTGAGTACGTTACGGCGAACTTATATCACATTTGCATGGGCGTTTGTATGCGTATGTTCATTGGAAAAATGAGCAAATAAAATCCGCTGATGAATGTTTCATGCGATTAAAATACATTGAAATCGGGGTAAAAATGTGCAGGCGGCTTCCATAGCAGCTCTCCACGTTAGTAAATATGGATAAATTAAAATTTTAATTCATATTTGCTCACAGCCATATAAGTATGTGTGGTTCGTGTTATTCATAATTATTTTAATAGCTGCTTCTGCTATCTGCCGATAGACGTCATTATGCGTTTTCGTCCTCAAATATTGAGGTCTTCAGCTAAAATTTTATACAAACATTACTCTATGTCACTGCGCCTTTTCCAACTGTAATTCAGAAATTAACTTTCAAGTAGTACAGCATACACATAGAAGCACTCGGAAGAATCCTTGTTAATTCAAAGACATTTTCAAATGTTAAGAGCACTAATACGAACAAATCAAATATCAGAATACTCAACTTAGCAGTTCAAGATTAATGCGAAATTTAAAAAAAACGACCTTGTGCGTTAATGTGCGCATTGTTCATATTAATAATGGATTGTGAAATTCTACTAAAATGATACCCTCTTCTTTTTAATATATCTTCCGAAGGCCTGGTACAAACTCTTTAATTCATATACCGGAATATTCAAATAAACGACTAATTACGCTTTTCTTTAAAGTCAGAATTTATAATATTGGAATCAATATATGTGTAGCTCGCTGAACTTTTTAAAGTCGTTGGCGAGTCCGTGGCTCCATTTTGCCCTTTTTTTGGATTCGTACTTCTGACGTTGACGATGTTTATTAGCTCAATATATTTAATATGACCTGATTTTGCCCAATTGCTCGAGGAAACCGTAGAAAAACTCGAATATTGCGTATTCCACACTTCTTCGTGATATCCCGATTTTTGCAGCCGGTAGAAAAACAAACAAGAAATGTGTATAAATTTGCACAAACTCATGGACGGACAAATATTGTATTTGTGTTTTGTGGTGATCAGGAATACTTATACTTTTGGGGGTGTGGCTTGTCCCTTTTTGGTACCTAGTTAGAACAAAAACAACGCACCCACATATCATTATGATGATGGGAACTAAAATCAAGTCTTTTTTTTTCTTAAGAGTATAAGTAGAGCTACACAGAAAAAAATGAACTTTTAAATACTTAAAATAAATTGCTTTTGTTGTATACTATAAATATATACAGGGCGGTGTTGTAAGTTTACGTATCTGCAACTATGTACATAAGTTAGGATATTCACATATGTGCAGTTCTTTTATTTATAAATTTCATTTCACGGTTGCTAAATTTCAACTGGAAATGGTGTGGATTCCAATTAAAGAGCAAAATATTTAATTCAAATTTATTCATGGTACAGTCAGTTGTCAAGCTAACTATTCTTAAATAAGACTGCCTTTGGGTTTTTTAAGCAGTCCATCGGTCCATTTTTGTCAAGGATCTAAAACAAGTCGTTAAAACGCAGTAAGTGTGATGTACGTTGGATATAAAATACTGCAATATAATGCTAATGCATACAAAAACGTGAAACGTAAGTGCTTGGTGCAATTTTACATAAAAATTGTATTCGGACATTTGGAACAGAGTCTTTCACAATGATATGAATCTCAAGTAAAACAGTTAAAACGTGTTTTCCTGCGTTTTCCTCTTTGACATAAACATTTATTACAATCAATGTTTTAATTTTATTCTTTTGTGATAAAAGATTTTGTATAAGAGCTTTGGAGAGATAATGACCAATTAAAAATTCTTCGTATGTGTATAAACAAATCGTTGGGTCTTCTTAATTGACTTGTACGGAAATACTTATATTAATAAAAGGTTTTATAAAAACATATTCAAAGTAACGCGTAAAATTACTTTAACCACAATTAAGTTGTCAATGAAAACGAATAATGGAGGCAGTATCAGTAGAAATGTTGTAAAATTTAATTTACATATGTATAAGTTATGTCGGCGTTACGTTAAGCTTTGATACTAATGAACCAGACCTGAAAATTTCTTATTCGAAAACAAATGGAAAAAACTACATTTGGCTGAGATTAAACCTTGAATACCCACCACCGATGCCCCAAAGCTTTTCGGCGAGAATACGTGTCAATATATGCTTTGCATTTGATACCACACCACAGAACATAAACACAAACACACGAGCCGACGGACGCACAGACAGTATTTAATGCTGATTCTGTGGGATCTCCGACGCCTCCTTACATCGTTGTAAACGGTTTGACATAATGATATATATCCTCATATACAAACTTTTATTTACTTGGGTGTACGATTTTCAGAGGTTAAAATTTGAAAGTTTCGAATACACCGACATTGACGAGAACATTAATGATGATTGAAGTTCCAAGAAATACAATAACTTGTCAACGCACTGACTCAACAGTATTGATGGAGTACAATGCCTTAAAGCATAACCAATTTTGTAGCAATTTATTGAAGAGATGGACTTGTATAAAAAAGTAAATCAAATGCTTGGTCTTGAAGAGGGCGTTTGCAATCTAGGAAAGTACTGTTAAATTGGCGGGATTTTGGACAGTAGGCGATAAAACATTTCTTTTCGATAAAATAGGACTTTTGAGTCGTCGACGCGTTTGACTGTCAATTATGTCTTAACAGATGAACTACTGGATGAAATCACGATAATTATTTATTTATGGTTTTAATTACAATATATGGACCTTTGATGGCATTTCATTGACCAGTAAGGGCGCACATAATCAAATCGAAATACAAGTACTCGCCTGTATCATTAAAGACTTAGCAAACAAATTCACAACAAACACTCTCTGCAATACCATAAATCTGTTTAAACGATGCAAAGGCCACATAAAGTTGCTCTATGGACATGATGGGCTAAGGCTAAGCCTCAAGCAGAGGGATAAAGTACTGGTGCGGAGCTCTATTTACAATAATTGCCATCTAATGAAAATGGTATTAAAAGAGGGGGCAACTGAGGTGGTAGGTCCTCAGTTATGTAAACACAGGAGATAGTATAAAATACACATACATCAGTGTGCGTGTGTTCATGCAGGTTAGTGCATGGACATGTATGCGTTTATGTGGGCAATGAATTTCGGTTTAGGTGTTTTGCAAACAATGTGTAACTGAAATTAACATTAATGGCATAAAGTTTCACATGCAAACACTTGCACACGTATACATAAAACTCGCATTTACACAGTCATACACATTTCACATACGAGACGCAATAGAGAGGAGCAGTCAACAAAGAGACTGGCCAGGCATCACGAGTTTGGAAAGTTTATTACCAGACCAGGATAATAGTGTACACACCTACCACCAACCAACATAAGCACAGTTGAACAGAAGGGGCATTTCTGTACCAACATACCCATACAAGTGCTAACAGGGGTTACTTGGCTGAACTATTAAACGAGAGAGGGGAACGACGATTAAACGAGGGATTAGGGAAAAGTGATATTTACGATAATAATTTTCAAAGGCTTTGCTTTGACCAACAACAAATTCTCATTGACATAAACAACATTTAACAACAACATTTGGCGCAATAGCAACAACACATTAAAAAGAACTTTACTCCGAAAAGAGAGCCCAATAAAATAACAAAATATAAATTATTAGCAAGCAAGGAAAGATGAGGTTTAAATGAAGGCATTAGTGTCGAAGTACTGAAATTTTCCCAACTCTTTACCTTCTTCCACTGCATCACATGTTGGTTGCCCGCTCACAACGTGAACCGAGAAAATACCGAGAACATATAAAAGAAGGCCAGACAATGAAAGAAGGAGTTGACGTTGCCATTTATTTTGCCAGTTATTGGCCATTCAGCCAATAAGAAAGCGATTGCCAAGAAAACTTTTTTCACCATTTGCTCTTCTTCATCCTTATCTATGTCGTTTATGCTTGTGCGAGTGTGCGTTTGCCAACAACCATGAGACTAAAGCAGTTGCATAGAACGAATCCAACTTTAAGCCATCATCGCCCACATTTCTATAACGATAACAATTCTCGTAATGCTAACGCTATCGTCTAAACGATAATGCGAGCATAAAACGCGCACTAAAATCAATACCGAAATGTTTAGTGTTTCCTTTACGTACTCCCGATGTGTACGTGTACTCGTATGTACATGCACGTAACTATGTGTATGTGTGCGCTGTATTGGTGGCAAGGAAAGCATCTTAACTCGTCTTGAGTTGCAGGAACAATTTTCGTAAATTTTTTTTCATTTTTCCATTCTTTCCTAAAATTTCAACTGCGGAGGGCGTTGATGCACATGCGCTTTTTAATAGCCGCACTTATTACCAAGCAGCACCAGTAAGAAATGCACATTTCCAACTGTTTCAACGAGCCAGCACCTCCGTGTGCTTTCTTAAATGTTTTTTTCTCATCATTTGTTATTTGGTCTATAGGTTTCTGTACGTACATACATACACACTCTGGTAATGTAGAGTGTATGAAATATATCTGAAGAAAGGAAAAACATTAACTACGAGTAAAAGCAAGGCCCTGAAGAAATTATTCCATTCTTTATTTAATTTATTTTGGTGGAAACTTAAAATTAGATTCATTGTGAAACCGAACCAAGTATAAATGTTTTGAATTAGCACCAAATTGCATGCCTGTCTGTCTTGCAATATCTCGATTCCAAACTTGCCAGAACGCTCCTTCATAATGGAATTGGAGCAATCGACACGAAGACAGTGCATTTTAGGGGCCAAACAGTTTCATGATTAGACCATTATGGAGCATTGGTGGTCGTCCTCCACCTTTTGGCAGAAACAAATCTTTGCCCACATACTCCTAAAAGAATTTTGCTTAATTTTACTGAATTTGTGTAAAAATTGTTGAAACCAGTTCTGTTTAATAAACGCTTTTATTTGAAATTATATTCAAATATATATTTCATCACATTGCATCTAATTCAAGAATCTTTTATGAAACAACTTTTTTTGCTGAACACTTTGTAATTCAATGGAATTAGAGAATTGCAAAGACCTTAATTCTGAATTTTTATTTTATTTAACAAAATTTGAAATGGTTCCTAATGTTTCCCAATAGCGTTGTGCTAAAAGTTTTTTACACGTTCTTTTGTAAATCCAAAAGCGAATCCTTTAAGCGAATGTTATGCGCAAAAGTTAAACTTGTTCATTTTAATGGGCAGCAATAATCGTTAAAAGGGAACATTGACAGAACACCAAACAAGAAAACGTCTCATCTGCGTGCCACTGTACTCGTACGTATGTGTATGTGTCCCCACATACATATTCCACACACACACACATATTATATAATATGTATGCATAAAGGAGCCCCGCGTATACATTTAAACAGAGAAAATAAACCTTTATGATAAAAAAAAAGAGTTGCTGAACAATATTAAATTTTGTTGTGTATAATTTCTTAACACTTTGGGAAACTTTTTCTGAAAGACCTTTTTTGCGCCAACAACCAGCAACAGGAAAGAAAAGTTTTGTTCATAACCCAGATCTCATATACGATTAAAATTGTACGAAAAGATATGTAAAACAAACGTACAAAGTACAATTTAATGCAAATTTTGGACGGGGGATGCAGCGGCGTGCAGTGCGTCGCTTTACAGCAGCCAAGGGAGGTGTTCTAAAAATGTAAGTGAACCTGTTGTTTGTGCCTGTGTACGTTGCAACCATCCGCCATCATTTCCATTTAATTTCATTCGTTTGTAGTGCGGATGTTTGAAAATATTCTAATCAAGATTATTTTCCTGACCTGGACAGGAAATGAAATTTTCTCTCAATGACTCTGCATCACAAGCCTCCTCTCACTTCACTTTGTCACTACATGTGCGATTGTGACGGATAAATATAGAAACAGACACACAGGCAGACAGACAGTCAGAAATATGTGGTGTTGATACATTTTGGTGGCGTTTTAATATCACACTAAATGTGCAATTTAAACGCAAATTAAAACCAAGCAAAATGCAGTTGAAGAGTTTTCACGTCACAGTTTTTCATTCGTACAAACAAGCATTATGCTTTCTCACTTCCATTGGACACAGATATATATTTAAAATTATATCCATTTTATTATTTTAGCCTCACATGGTGACAATCATTTTCATATAATAATTTATACTCTCATTATAAAAGAAGGCTGATAACATAACTTTCTGTGAATGGCACTTATTAAACCCGTATAAACGTATATATCGAAACCGATTTATCTGTCCGTGGTAAGCATTCTTCCGGAGGATTAGATATCGAGTTCGATTGGTTGTTTCCGTACACGAGTCAGTATTAACAAGTAGGAAAACTAAATTTGGCTTAGGCGAACTCTTATATTTACAAACGAAGGGCGTGGCAAGTACATGATTACTTGTTTATTTGCTAATGAACTTTTACGCTTTACCTTGCTGTTTTTTGTAAATTGTTGCTATGACCACACCCTTTTTTGGCAATTGGTAAGGATAATTATAGATATGTGTACCAAATTCCAACTTTGTAGCTGATAAATAGATGTTTGCCTCTTGTGGGCGCGGCTCGCGCCCTATACCTCAAAATGTCCGATTGTGAGAATGTCAATAACAGACGGACACAAGGACATACGTGTCTAGTTCGACTCAGTATTTGATGCTAACCAAGAATATAAATTCTTTATAGAGTTTATGGAATGGCAAAGTCAATTTACCTGCCACTTTATGAAGAAGGTATTAAATGTTGTCAATCTGTCAAAAACACGCCCACAATTGAAAAATAACTGAAAAATATTACTGAAGATTTTACCTCAAAAATTGATCAACATCCCTCTGAAATATATGGACATTATTGGCAGTCACAAGTTTTATATGAATACCCTCTTAATACACGTTCACAATCGAAATTCTTGTGATTGCGTTATAATATAAAATAATGCCTCCAAATTGAATTTATAATGCCATAATTTTCATTAACATCGCATTCAGTTCGGTTAACAACTTGATTAAGTTTAAAAGAAATCCTCAGAAATATCTCCTCAGCGCATGCATACACAAACAAAAAAGGCAATTTTACAGAAATCGGAGTATTTATCAAATTTATTACCCCCAATAAATAAAGTAATTTTTTGTGTAAAGAAAACACGGAGCAAATTAAAGAGAAGTGAAAGAACAAACAATAAATTTATAAAGGGATCAAAAACAAAGGACTTGGTTTGTAAAATGAAAATAAAACAAAAAATACAAGTAAAAAACAAAAATTGGCTGAAGTCGAATCTTAATTGCCTTCCACACAAAGGTGGGCGTGGTAGGTGCACCCTCTAATAGTGAACGCATTTCGAGCAACAACGTGCAAGTGGCTGGTGCTATGCCAAGTATAGATTTTGTCACATTGATGGATGAACTACTTTCAAAACTTCCACTTCATAGTTCATTTTTTGTGCAAAGCAGATTGATAAGGTCGATGAGACACACCGCCTGTCAAATTTGGCCCAATTTATATAAAAACCTGTGGAGAGCAAATACAAAAGTATTTACAAAACATAGGACGGTGAGAGTGTCCGAAGCAGATGACAATCTAGATCAGCATAGATTTTGGTGCTGATCAAGAATGAGCATACATTGCAAGGCCTCTGACGCCTTCTTCTGTGTTGCAAACATAACAACAAACTTAGTATACTCCCCATCTTATGTATATATACGTTTCCAACATGGCCGCCTCAGGTAACTCAAGTATAAAACAATAAGTAAAAATAACAGCCAATACTGTGAAAATATGGGAAATTTTCTTAAGTTAACTCAGACAACGTGGAAGGGACGACAATAATAAAAACACTCGGCTTAAGCGAACAAAATTTATATAATTAGTAATCGATTACAGCATACAGAGTATAGCAGAGTACGTTTTAAATCATAACTGCAGATGAAAATATTGAGAGAACCAAGAATGTACAAGTGGTGTCGACATTTGGGGCTAGTAGGAGTGTTATTATTAATTCATACAACTGTACCCAGAGCACATCTCCATTACACTACCTTTTTGAATACATTGTGTTTTCTTTTCAAGCGATACCTATGATTTAAAAATATTGTAAAATATAAAATAAAATACTGCCTAATGTAGGCAGATCAAAACAAATTGTCTCATCGTCTCATCATCCTCATAATAAATGGTACCACAAAGTTTTTCAAAGGATTCCTTAAAAAATATATATACGTGATCAGCACTAAAATCTGAATAGATTTCGCGATATTCGTGACGCTCATAGAAACTTATGTATCTAGCCAAAATTTAACGTTCAGGGCAATTTCTTATTTTTCTAAATCGGTCAACTATGGAACAATTTGATGCTTGGTACATATGTTCTTATTTACATACATTTAGGTGGCTTCTATAAAAATGCTCCATATTTTACTGTCCACGAAAATGTATAAACATTTTACCCCAAAGGACGCAAACAAAAGACAGGTACACGGACTGCATAGCTGGATCAATTAAGATTTTGATGCTCATCGAGAATACATATTTATTCGAAAATGTTTTTCTACCTTAGGTTTTTGTTTATATGGTGGAGGGTAGAAAAATTTAAAATTTTGTTTTATATCTATTCCGCTTATTTTATCGTACACTCAGTTTCACAATTTCTTTAAACGTGCAAAAGTTTTGCTTTGCCATTCGTGTACACAGCAACACATTTGATATTATTTAGCTCCATTTCTTTTATACATCGTAAATATAAAAAGTGATTGTGTGCAAAGCATGTGCCTAGCTTCGCTTTTAACGGAAGGTATGGTTTGTGTTTTCGATAAACTGGAAATTCACAACTGCACGCAATATATTTCTAGAGGGCACTTGCTTCAAATCAATTTCATACAAAAATAAAGCGAATATTTTAATAAAATACCCTAAATTATAGAAAATTTTAATTTTTAAAGAAGTGATGGTTATACGGCCATTACAGCCCCGTTTTACTTGATGTTTTCGTTTTTCGTTTCTTTTTCTTACCAGAATTAAACGACTGCGTGTAAACGCACAACATGTATTGATATGCAAATATTTATGAGTGAAATAATTAGCGCCCTCATGTGTGTTTTTTTACTTTAACTTTAGACACCTTTTATATTTGAGAAACTGCTACGAGTAATATCTCGAATTTTGTTATACGTTTACCTTTCGCCATCTATTAATTACTAGCATGAAGTGTGTTTATTATAACATCGAATACACATTATAACAGTAAAAACAATACGAACTTGGGTGGCGCGCTTTTGTTGCTTACAAACTTTTAAATCATTTCAAAGTGTTTTTCCGTACATGTTTAAAAGCTCACTTGTTGGGGAGCATCAATCATGTTCAAATGTTTGGTTGTATACAGTGTGAGGGAAAGATTTGGGAACTGTCGAGTAACGTCATGGGGTGTTACTTTTTGAAAACAACTCGACATACAAAACTGGTTGACTTGAAAAATGTAACTTTGACCTTGATGTTGAGGGGGGTGACCCGAATACTTTTGTATTCAAAGTTTCTTCAAAAAACTTTATCCTATGATTTTTTTCTCGCACCCCGTATAATTAAAGTTGCAGAATTATGTGCGTACCAAGCCACGTATCATTTGCACATCATGATGGAATAAGCCGCTTACTTATCTTCAAAGAATTCCATTTAACTACTGAACGCTACATTTCTATTCCGCGTCCGCACATTTTAATAAACGATAGCCTTCATACTGATAATTCCGTCACATTGTTTAATGCTGTGCCTCTCTTTTCCTCACCGATTATATTTTAAGCCTTAAGCGTGGAGGGGCTGCGGACGGGAGTCGCACAAGTAAATTAATTTAAATATGCAGTTTTTGCTAATTTATGATTCAATTTGATCTGCACAATGATGACTTAACTCGACTTAATTGCTCAATTCTTGTTTGCATTCACCCAAATCGAAAGGAAAAAGGGAGCCAATCAATAAATAACTCCCAGCTGATGTTGTCGTCTATACTTTTGTATGCGAATACGGGTGCGTGGCTATTGTATGTAGACCGGTTTGCATATCATTTTGCAGATGCGAAACTTGTCATTCGCGTAAAAATGAAAATGGGAATTTGTGTTTTCCTGAAGCACAACAACTAATACTTCATAGAAAAACACATATAACTACATACGTAGTAGATGCGTATACATACACACACTTCGAAAGCTACGTTTGGCACGAATGTATGCTTTAGCGAGGGATTGTTTCTGCATAGCATTAGAGAATGCAAGTGTGTTTGTGCTACAACTATAGTATTGTGGTTCATCCGCGATAGGCTATGTGAGAGTCAAATATTTGAGAGCCACTGATTTCATTATGATGACAGTTTTGATAGCGAAAATTGTCATTTTTATAATTGTTACGAGGCATATTTTAACGCAGACGGAGCACGTGCACGTATATGTGGATACATGTATTTCCCGCATTTAGTCCAATTGTACCATCGAAGAAAATAATTAAAGTTGAAGCATCGTCAACAATCAAGCGACAACATATAACGTTTGTCCGCTTGTGACATTGTCTGCAAAAACGAAAGTACAACTTGGCGTGTTACTCACTGTTTAACGAGCCACCGATAATTAAATTAAAAAATGTAAAATGTAGCAATGTTCACTCATATAGTATCTTTAAAAGACATTCAGAAAGGTATTCAAGATCTGACATGAATCAAATTTCGCTTTTCATACTCATCCTCACATGATATGAGAGTATATTGGTTTTGTACAAACGTTTGTAGGTACCAGAAGAGGGCGAACCACACCTCCAAAGTATATAAATAATCTTGATCAGCATAAAGTTTTGAGTTAGCCGTGCTGTACGTCAGCGTGTCCATAATTAATGTAATGTACGATGCTGCCTTCATGTCCATGAGGTGGTTGCCTTTATACTCTTAAAAAAATTGTATGAATTATTTCCGCGATTGTTATGAAATTTGGTAGACATATAACATACATATAACATACAACAAAACGGACCGAATTGAGTATTGATGATGGGTCTCCTCTCCCACATTTAGCCTTCGCCTAATACAGCCTTTTCTTACACAGGACAGAACGATTTCATTCTGTTTGTATTGTCAGCGTATCATACAACCCTTTTGCGATAACAACTTTCCTTCCATTTAACCACCACTTAATACTTTTCTACAATGTATATCAAATCTTGGGTCTTGCGTCCAAGACGTTAACGTTTATCTTTGTGAATTAAATGAAATTCTCTGTGCTTAATCGTATTAAAATGTAAATTTCTCATTAAAAATATTGAAATATTAGCAATAAAACTAATTGATGTGTTGTGAAAAGATCATCTCCAAACAGATTTAAAACATAGAGTTCGAAAAAAATATTGACTAAAACGTTGAAAGCAATAAATTAAATTAAATTTTCAAGCAGATAAACTTGCCCATAAGTTATTAGAGTTAATGCGTTACGAATACAAAAAGCCGAAGCCAGTAGAAGTATCTGTTTGAATATTTTATTTTAATCATGGTGCAATCTTATAAATAAACCCCGCTGTCCAGGGCGATGTTAAAACCACAATTCAAATTTAAGCACAAAGAACGTACGACACTCGCACATTTAAAACCACCGCAAACCCAAACAGAAACAACTCTTTCTCTAGCTAAACACCGAACAGCCGAAGTGATGCATCAGTTTAACCACACCTTTCCATACGCTGGTATATTGTGTAGCACAGATATTGAAATGTGTGAGAAGATAAATAAACATGAGTTTTGCGCTCAGACGGCCATTAAAAAGGCCACAAAAGAGATATATTGCTTTGTACAGTTCTCAATAACACACACACACATACGAGTACACACTGCGCTCTGATTTAGTGGTAACTATGCGCCAAAACATTTACCTGTGAGAATGTTAAGAGGAAGAGGTGAACATTTTCAAATGGTTAAATGGTTGGACACAAATGGTTGTTTACAGGTACACATATACACACATGCGTTGAATTACATATATACCTACATATAAATATCAGAAGTTGTTTATTCGTTCGCTTTTCATATGACTTTTCAAATGGCGCCGCATTCTGAGGTCATAACTTCTAGAAGAGGATAAAATCGCACCAAGTAAAATGGGTAAAAACTTCCATCAACAATTTTTAGGGAATGTTTGAAATTTCAATCAAAATGGTCCTATTAACGTGACTGATACCTCGTTGCAAATGAAAAAGTTAACTTTTTCACCGAAGGACGGATCTCTTTTATACATATGGGTTACACATAGATGTATCTGAGGCTTTCATCATATTTTCCAATGAAACATTTTTCGTCCTCTATGAAGATATTAAAAAATTGCGCACTTGTTGTCCTTCTTAAATTTAGAGTACCTACCTGCTGGTGCATTATTAGAATATTAAAGTCTAATTAATGCACATTCATTCACTTGGTTGTAAACGGTCAAAATTATTCCATCCTGAACGAACGGCAACATAAACGCTATCGAGCCACAACAGTTGCGTTAACATAATGTTTTATAATAAATGTCATTTTTATTGGAGAGACAAACATAAAAATGTAAACGTGCGCACTACATATTCAAAAATCGTTGCGTTATGTAACATTGTACGCCGTAGCTATTCTTTGTTCTCCTTTTTAAGGTACATTTCATTTTGAAGTGAATTATCCTTCAACGCCTTTCTGCAGAGGACAGATTGATGTGTGTGCGTGTGTGTGTGTGCAAGTTAAGGACAAGAACACTTTAAACTTCTATGGTGGTTAGTTGACAGTTTTATAGATGTTTACAGTAATAAATGTAATTTTATAGCTTGTGAAAAGGGAGAAACGAAAGCCAGCCACATAAACATACAATTACAATTACTAACACA
This sequence comes from Ornithomya chloropus, assembly GCA_963971445.1. Classification (NCBI taxonomy): domain Eukaryota; kingdom Metazoa; phylum Arthropoda; class Insecta; order Diptera; family Hippoboscidae; genus Ornithomya; species Ornithomya chloropus. The sequence continues at coordinate 23,724,691 of OZ020529.1, forward strand.
GCCACCGACCAACCATCCGGTATTCGAATACAAATACACTGGAAATTAAACTGAAATCGATTAAATGATCGATAGCGCAATATGGATAGATGTACAATATTTATGGAGTCTCAAGTATCTAATTTTTTGTTCCAGTTTTGCGTTTTTTTTTCTTTCTTTTTTGGCACCACACAAAGTAAGCAACGCAGAGTAGAAGACAAAACGCGAAAGACATCAACGTTGTCATCCTTTCTCACTACATTTTATGAGTTCACATTTAATCTGACAGACTCGATTAGCGGCGAACATTTTTCTTGTTTCTCATTCAGGTAAAAATGGCGGTATCGGCTTTTATGACGTTTACTTCTTCTCTTTTCAGTTTGGTTGATATGATGTATTTTGAAAAATGGAAGATAATGAATGGAGAACGCATGATAAGGGTTCCCTTTGTTTTCGCTTCTTTGGTCACTGACATGTTTCATGTTGAATGTTGAATAGCGTCCATAAAGTATTACACCAACGGTTGTATTGTAATTCGTCATAGCTAATGCCGTGCGCCCATAACGTATTATTATGTAATAATAATAATTATTTTTCCAACTTTGCCGCTTTCCCTTCTGTTTCTCATAAATTCACTGAATATGTTGAAATAAGTCCAAATTGTTCAAATCAAGAAATTCATATAAATATTGAAGTTCCAACATGTCCTTTCTAATTTCTGTATTAACGTTAATGGCACATAAGGTGAGTAGAAGGGCATTTGCAAATATGTGCCCCAATGTATGAAAAGTAAATGAAAATTGATCAGAGGCGAAGCCATTTGGCATTTATGTACAATTCTGCTGTTTAGAACCCTTTAACGAATAGTTTCGTTTAGTATTTTATATTTTTACCTTTATCGTTCTAGCGTGTGCGTAATGGATCAGGAACTACGAGTCAGACTCCAAACTTATTTCGTTTGTTTTTTTCGCTTTACAAACGTTTTTCACGGATACAAAATGGTAGTTTTGTTTTTGTAATTTCCCCTCCTCTCGTATATGGGAAACAAATTTCTGGCAGGAGTTGTGTCTGTGAAAGGTTTCATTTGCAGGATTTTAAATATTTACTTGCTTACTTATGCGTTCGCATGTTGTGAGAGTCATGGAAGCAATCTTTTTATAGATTCACTTTTTTCTGCTATTTTAATAATTCAAAGGCTATGCGAGACTCAAATTCTACACAGCGGGAAAAGGAATTTTGCACATGAACGCGAAAAAGGAAAATGAGCGCGACAACCTGTGCATTGTTAATGAGCTTAGCAGAATGGCTTGAATGGAATCATCTGCTAAAAACGATTGCCATTATAAATTGAACTTGGTATGCATGTGTTGATGAACAACAGATGAGATAAATTGGCGTTAAGTCGGGCAGATACCATTTATTTGTTACCATTAGTTAATGCTGACGTATGGTTGTATAAGTGAAAGCAGAAAAACACCCTCCTTAGTATAAGCACCACGTTCCCTTGTATGGGGGTATATTTGATTTTGACCAATTGTTAAGGGAACCACTTATAAAGTACTCTAATCAGGTCGTATTCGGATCTGAGCTAATTTTAGTTAAAAAAACATGGTTGGAAATTGTTTGACGCTTTAGTTGATTATTTCGAATTTTGAACTATCATACAATGCATGATATGCACTTCACGTAAATAATGCCTTAATACACAATACGTTGTAACACGGGAGAGCCATTTATTGGCAAAAGATGAAAAGGTGGTGGGTATCTAAATTTTGTGCTCCACCAAACACAAATACAAATTCAATATCATGCCTTTTACATATGAACTCTTGGTTTATTTTCAGGGTATGCAAAGTCATTGTATTGTATATACTCACATCACGATATATGTGCGCGTACAAGTGAAAGCTATTAATAACGGCTGACACCTTATTGCGTGGGTTTATGCGTGGGTGGAGGGAAGCTGGAACAAAGTGAAATGCAAATTTAAACGTCATTTTGGAATGTTGTAAATGCCAATTGCAACGGTAATAACTTTCAGAATTAATGAATAGACACTAAGTCGAAATCACCCAGGGCGTGTGGAAACATCTGCGATTTATAATAAATTAGTTCAACTCGTTAGGGGTTATGTTGAAATACAGTCAAAGAACAAATACTTGCACTTGCAGATAGGAAGGAATAAGAAAAGAGAAAATAAATAAATTTTGTAAATTTCACTTTCGCTTCGTTTATTCGCAAAGGTTTTCGTTACATTTATCCATATTTTATGTTTTTGCACGAAAAGCGACCCTGCTGGTTGCTGCTATAAACGTGTTGAGAAAATTGTACTCGTGTGAACCCCAATAGAAAATATTGTACAATTTGATTTGAAGGGTTCATCGTTAATGGAATTCTTCCATTTCCTGGATCTTCTTATCGTTTCCTTAAAACGCAGAATTCGCAAAGAATCCTTTTACGACATTTTTCTTTTTTCTTTTTACTCAACTTATGTGAAATCAATATAGATTCCATTCTCGGATTCGGAGGGGTATTCAAAATTTGACCCAAGCCAAATACACTTTCTTTACTCGTTTATTTTTTATGTTAAGCTGTCTCACTAAAACGGAGATTGAAACTGGAGCTGAAGCGACTATCAATGCATAATTTCCTTCATTCAAGGCAGCACAAGTATGTTTTGCATTTATACGTATGTATAATGTCACTGTTGTACTATTTTGTAGAATACTTCATCTCCTTTCATTTCCGAAACTTCGTTGTACGTGCTGTGCACATGTTGAGGGATAGTTATTCTGCAAGATCTAATATTTCTATAAACTGCTTTAATTAAATTTAATTAAATTCCCTTCTTTCTCGGTGTAATTGTGCGTACTTGCCTCAAACGTGTTTGTGGTGTAATGTGCGAATAGGTTTTGTGATGAAGGAAAGTTCTTGCGGGTATAAACGCAAATTGTTTTATGGAAAATTTTTGCAGACTGCGGAAAAATATGTATTTTATGTAACACTACAATATTGTGCTAATTCGAGTTCAAATCCAATTAGGTGAATAAATTTAATTATACGTTATATGTTATATGCTTTATGTACGTCTTTCAAAAATTATTTCTTTCATGATTATTTTTACTACTTTTATGAGCATGAAAATCCGATTGATTGCCATTTAAAATGAGCAAATTTGGTCAATATCCACGCCCGCAATTAGCAAAAGCTTTTAAATTTATAAATATTTCATCCATGGATACATTAAAAGTGGGTGTGGTCGGATAACCCTTTCGGGACACAAAGACGCTGCAGGGAATAGTTTGTGTTAAAATACGTTTTTGGAGATAAACCACGACCAGGGAAGAGAACAAAATCATTAGAAAGTAAGTATCCTCCACCGTCCCCTCAATGTAGTAGTAGTAGGCGGGGCATGTACCCGATCACGCACTGTAACAGTGTTCATCCTTTGCTTTAACATATGGGTAGAATTTTGCACCAAGCATAGGTTTTTATAAATTGTGGGCGTGTTTAAAAATCAAATATTCAGAATTTTACCTACACATAATGAAAATAAACAAGTGAAAATGTTAGAGTCAGTCACGCCGCTCCATTTAATATCTACCCTACACTTAGCTCCACAAATTATGCTACAATTAGTTTAGTTGCGCCGGGGCCCGCTGGGCATTGACGTATAAGTCATTTCGAGAATAGTTCGATCGGGTCCACATTGGACACAGCCTAATGAACTTTTTTCACTAAATTTTCTCAAAATATATTAAGAATATTATTGTATAATATTTGCCACAAGTGGTGCAGGGTATAAGAAGTTTGCTTATAGACTGTGTAGTCGAATTGGAACGACATCATTTCTCTCATATTTTACGACATCATTTCTCTCATATTTTAAAACGAAAAACCCCCTTAAATGCTTTTTAGTAATAATGGCCAACGTGATGTATTTTTGAAGTGAAATAGTAAACCCTCTGAAGGATACACGGGAAACATTCAGCTCTTCATGCATTATTGTTTACTTGTAATGCGAAAAAAGCTCAGTGTTTGTTAGGGTGAGCGTCATAAAACTTGAATACTTATCGCTGTGCAGAAACTCGCCACATCAGTCAATTTGAAATCAATAATATCTTTGTTCGGTTAGATCGGTTAGAGCAAGTGCAAACTTGATGTCGATAAAGAGTAAGAAGTACAATTACTTCGTAGGCTTTCTTCTCAGCGTTGCACAGTGTATATCCCAGACCTCGCACTTCATTCCCACAATACTGTCTACTTATATGCCTCTAATTGCCTTCAATACAGCACCGTTTTAAAAGAATGCCGTCCTGGCGATTTTCAAAATTTTCTCATCAATTTTTAATTTTCTTGTGACTAAACAATCATTTATAGCATAGTAGTAAGCATACAAATAAATAAAAAACCACTTGTCACATTGAAAACATTTTAGGCGAATTTTTCTCTGTTATTGTAATTATAAAAAATAATAATGATAATAAAAATACAAATTTAATTTACAATGTCTTCGTATATATATACTTAACGATAAAAAACATAATGGGAGAAAATTTCTATATTACAGCAATCAATGATTGACAAGGAGAGACAGTTGTTTAAAACAGATGTATTGAATATATATTTTATATATATGTACGTATAAGGTTACAGGTTAATGTGGCCTAAGGACCCAAACACACTTTTGAAGTACGCCGAGGAGAAATTCTTTTCAATGTAACTAAAATAATGGAAACCACGCGATCGGTAAGCCTTCCAATCTAAGTGACCCAATAATTGCTCCGCTTTAATCACTAACTTTAATGGTAATTATATTCAATTTTATTGTATAATTTTTATGGTATAATAGATGTTTTGTTTTTTGCGTATTACGGCATTCTACTATCGTTAATTCAAGAAGGATTTCTTAGATATACATATATAAATATATTGTATTGTATGAGAATATTTGTTAGATTTTTATAGTACGTATCTGGGTTGCAAGCGAGAGGTTGCTTGTGTTGTTATCATGCACTCAATTATGCGTATATATGGGTGTTTTTATGTATGTTTTTATGTATGTAAGTGTGTGTGGGTTTGTGTATATATATATATATTTAAAAACTACGCATGGAGAGGGAAGTTTTCCATTTTCACTGAATTATGTTTCATTTGAAGTTCTACAATACAGTTAATCTTGGCCTTCTAATCTTAATGCAAAACATATAATTGCTATAACATTTGTGTTTTTGTTTTTGTTTTTGTTTTGTTTTTGTTTTGTTTTTGTTTTTTTTTTCTGACAAGTTCACTCACATTTTATGTACGTATTTCTGTGTGGCTTATTTGATTAATTTTATTTAATTATTTTTCGATTTTTTATTAAACTTAAGTGTTAACGGAAGTATTTCAATATTTTTCTTGTTTTTTTCTTATTTGCAAAATGTTTAATTTATAATATTTGGAGACTTAACGCTAGTACGTATCTGGAGTTCTTTTTGGGGGTTCGTTGGTAGACGTATCCGCTGAACATTACAATCATAGTAATATTTGGCGATTCTAAAGCATACCAATGCAATGTTTGTGTGCAATATTGTTGTATTTTATGGCTTTCGTTTGCAATTAGCGAAATTGTGTATTATCCAATTGTGCCCAATTACTGACACTCTTCCAACTTACATTTATTATTATTTAAATGATGAATTATTGTGTGTATAAATACAATATATAAGCTGGGGTATTGATTATGTGCTTTTATGTTTGTTTTGTTTCGTGTACGGTACATACCAGGTATTAGAGATTAACTGATTAGCAGCTACACTGACACATTTTCAACTTTCCTTCGACATAAATGTCAGGAAGAAGATGTTTTTCTTATGTGAAAAGAGGGGACAAAGGAAAAGGAAGCGCAAAATTATTATAAACTATACGATAAACTATATTCAACTTGAGTCGAATCTTAAATACCCTCCAGCTTTGTACAGGCACAGTTTGGCCAAAATGAGATGTTGTCCTGCATATAATATATAGCAAAGTCCAAGTCGGAATCCGGCCAAAAGAGGTTTATGTAGAGCATGGGCATTTTAAAACACCACCACGACATTTTTGCGTTTGTTACATAATCCTAACCCAGTGATGCAGGGATGTAAAAAATAAGTAAAGGCTGGGTCAACACTGCCTAAATCTCCATCTGGACGTTGTAAACGTTGTAACAAATTCATAGATATTGCTAATCACGGGCTGGTTGGTATGATAATATAAACGAACTATAAAATATTTTCGCTAAAGTTTATAAATTATAAAAAACAAATTCTTAATCAATTATTCTTAAGTGCAAGCAAAACAAACGAAATGTTTTCAACATTTAACCAAAACAGTTATACACACTTTAGACCCATGTATTATAAAAAAATGGTAGTCGAATAATAATTAATTTTGAACTCTTAGCAAATGTTTTAAACAGTAAACGAAAGCTTCTCGTGTCAAGGGGATGAATGTACTTTTTAAATATTTGTTATCTTTAATGATTTAGTTACACATTAATAATAATAATAATAATGTTTTGTCTCTTTCGTCCATTTCGCTTCACTTTTAAGTGAATCCGTGTTGGTGTACTTACATACAGTAATATCACTTATACTCTAAATACTACGTTCATTACAAAAAAAAAAAAGTTACGTATTTTTGTTGCATTCTCTCATCTGTAGGCGTACGTGAGTGCCTGTTACATTATTTGTCTGGCTGCTTATCTGTTTATGTATTTACTTTACTGACGGCTTTTAAGAGATCATGATTGCTCTTATCGAGCGCACTCATCATACCCAGATTACCACTCAGGGCACCGCCCACGCCTACGCCTACACCTACACCCACGCCCATACCGAGACCCAGTTTCAAGTCATTTTGCCCCACTACCGAATGGTGCAAATGGCCAGGATTGTGTGCTATAATCGAATGATGATCTTGGGGTGGCTGTTGCTGATGCTGCTGCTGTTGTTGCTGCTGCTGTTGCTGCTGCTGCTGTTGTTGTTGCTGCTGCTGTTGTTGCTGCTGTTGTTGTTTATTACTATTTTGTTGGGCGGACTTCATGGCTTCTTGGGCTTTCATTTTTTCTTGTTCTTCACGATCGCGGCGAGCCTTCAATGAAATTACAAATATTAGTGGCAGGTAAAAAAGGCTTAGATTCAATCTTGCATATCCACTATAAAGAATTGCCACTGTTTGCTTAAAAATGTATCAATCTGAAGGGGTTCTAAAAAAGGCCGATCAGGTAGATTTTAATACACTCACTTATTAAACTAATAAATTACTCTTCACCGTTAAAGACTTCATAAACATTTATTTAAGAATAGGGTGTTACATTGGGAAGGCTCCTAAGACTATTTTAATTTAAATCATTTTCACTAGGACCCGTCCTTATACAAAATTTTATCAAAGTTCTTAATAAACTTTGGCTTCCAAGTTGATAAGGTGTCTAAACGTATTGCGGAATGAAGTTTATAATGTAGTCTTGCTGATAAAGCGGACGGACATTTCATTTTGATGCATGAACATTAATTCGGTTATCGGTTTCGGCTCCATTAATACTTACTTGCTCATTAATTTCTTTGACGGCACGCAGTTCTTTCTTAAGTTTCATGCGCCGATTTTGGAACCAAATTTTTATTTGTCGTTCTGTTAGACACAAAGCATGAGCTATTTCGATTCGTCGTCGGCGCGTTAAATAATGATTAAAATGAAATTCTTTCTCCAACTCCAGAGTTTGAAAGCGTGTGTACGTTTGACGACCGCGGCGGCGTGGACAACCATTCGGTCCTAAAATTATACAATAAGGCAGAAAACGTTCAAAGAAAAGTATTTAATAATAAGGTAAATGTTGTTTTTGGCTAAATGTGCATAACTGGTCTGATAATTAAAAGCGAATCACGAATGAAACGCAAACACTACCGCATACCAATATATTGTACAAAGTGTGCCCTCTGAAAATGTTTGAAGCAAAGACCGCAAGCCTGGTAAGACGTGAAAGATATTAAGTAAGTGTGTGTACACAGATGAGCGGAGCCGAGAATTGGGAGCATATTCAACCTTAAACGTTTGAATGAATCATTTTACAGCAACTTTACCCATTCGTGCATTTTAAGAATGTATGCGCAATTGTTTGCGAAATTTGGTACGCAACTCAGTGCATAAGATTCATAAACTATTTTAGATAAATGAGTTGGATACTTATTTATGATCTTATCAGCTGCTTCACTTCTCTAAACAAGTGTTTTTTACCAGAAATTCTTTGTTTTTCCATAATATATTGTCTGTTTTATCCGTATATTGTATCCCTGCCTGTGCGCTGGTTAAAAGGGTGAAACAATAGTGTCCGTTGTTGTTTATACGCAGGACGGCATGCAAGCTGTGTCTAACACAGCATGCATTCGCGTCGGCGACCACTGGTAAAATTTTTTAGTTTCGCTTGTAAATCTTTCATAATTTTTTGCTGGTGTAATATTTTTTTCCAAATTATGTACGCTACCTGTGCAATGAACGTTACACCAGCATTTACTTTTGCAAAAACTTCGGTTTAGTCATGAAAAGTATTATGGCTTGACATGTTGTTTATGTGTAGGTGGTGCATTTTTTCCAGCACTCAATTATATATTGCACGCCAGTTGTTTGTCTACTTGTGAAAATTTTTTACTTTTTTTGATTTTTTTTTCCTTAAATTTTTTACAGTTCTTTCTTGTAAATCAAATTTTCACTTGAATGTTTATGTTTGCTTGACATGTATTTTACTACACCCATCATCATAATTATATGAGGGTATATTGTTTTTGATCAGACTGACTTGATTGTAAGTACGAGAAGAGGGAGGGGCCCTCTGCCTGAAGTATGTATTTTCTTGATGAGCACCAATAGAAAAGTCGACTTAACCCATCTGTCCGTCAGTGCTTTTTTGCGGGTGAATTTGAACACATCCATGTTGAAACATTCGCGATCGCAAAAATTGAAGTATTGCTCTGAAATTTAGTACACGCAATCTTCGAAATTTTCTACGATTTTACATTGCATTTGGGCAAGGACACGCCCACAATGATATCCGAAACTTTGCACCCGAAACTTTCAGCACTCTCACGGTCGCAAGTTTTGAGATATCGGGCTAAGATTTGGTACTCATAAACGTCAACAGGACCCTACTACCTAGGTAAAATCGATCTACTGACTGGCACGTTACATACGAACATTTTACCGTTGTATGATAGAAATTGGACCAACCGAAGGATATATTAAAGGGAATGTGGTATCATTATCTCATATGGCATGCTTAATATGAAAATTGCACATGTTTACGTATATGTTTGCTTTTGTCGGAATGTGGAGTTATCGTATAAATAATTTCATCTATTAATAAATTTAGGAGAGAAACGGTTTTAGTAGTAATAGTAGAAGTTGGCATTAAGACCATGCCCAGCTTTTTTAAATATTTTGTTAATTTCAACTCATAATAACAAAAAAAATATTTCGAATGAAGACACATTAGTTGCTCGCATAACTCTAAAAAAAGGGATACGAACACATACTAAGAAATAACACCAACAAAAACATGTGCCAGACGGAGCAACAACACACAATTGCACATGTCACAAAAACTAATAATTATGGAATCCAATATGGCTGACAATGTTTTGTACAGGTAAAGAGACGTGCGCGTGTTTTCTCTCAAACAACAATACAACTACAAAAACCACCACCTCAGTTGCTGAGTAACTTCAGAGTACACTCAACACATTCCATTAAATGCTAAGAATAGAGACTCGGAGAGAATAAAAATTTGTATGAACTACTCTTGTACACAGTCTCTCTTATCTCTTATTATGGCAGATATGGTAGTGAACTCGCAGAGTTACCACATTGTGTCTTCTGTCTCTACAATATTTAATGTCGTATTGAGCTCACCAGGTTTATTCCAACAAAGAATTTATTGAGTTGAAGTAGGAACACAAAAATCTTATCCTAGGCGAGCAAAATCTTAAAAAATGAACTCTTTTTTCGAAAAATAAAATATTGTTTTTACAATGCTTTCGCTACCGCTTCCATTTAAAGGGGCATAAATCACTGTTTAGCAAAATCTACATAATGATAATATTAATTTTGAGAAAAGTTCGCTGAAGTGCGTTGCCCACCGAAAAAGAAAAGCGATAAATTTATTCTGCAATTTTACTTGGAGTTATCAAAAGCTGACATCAGCGAAAGCAAATTTTTTTCGTTTTACCGAGAGATTTGAGCAAGGACACGTTTAGACCGACAAACTGAAAGAAAACTCTCACTTCAGGTGAGAGCCACGTCCCCAATCAGCTTAAATCTAAGCATCTGTCACAAAAACTGAACTACGTACGTTGAAATTTTTGCAATTACTTAAGCCATCGATACCTTGAAAATGGGAGAGGTCTTTTACAGACACGCCTACAATTTAGAAACATCCTATGTATTCTAAGTTGATACCTATACGTGCACTATTAAAAGGCGTAATCAGTCATTCATTTTTGCCCTCAGTTTGAACCAAATCGGACTTGTTCTAGACACACAGCACAAATGATGCTTTTTCAAAATGCAAAGAGTTCTTGTACGAACAGAAGAAAACTATTTTTTTAGCTTGTTATCTTTCCTTACCACGTTGTAGGGGATACACAACATGCAATTAAATCATAAGATTTTTTTAAATATTTAATGAAGAATTTTTAGGATATTATATAACAACGAAATAATGTGTACAACGTTTTCAGTTGTTTTTTACGTATTTAATCCAATATACGAAATTATGAACGAATAACGTTTGAGGAATTTTTAAAAGTCTGCAAAATTTATGTTTATTGAATTTTATTGTTGTTAAAGGAAAGACACAAAGAAGAGCAAAGATAGACGCACTCGCCTCATACAAAGTTACACCACCGAGTGACATATACGCAGACGATTTTCGCCTCGGCGTACATATTGATGTTAAGCACAATAATTAATTTCATGCATAGCGTACATAATGGTAACCGTTCTCATACCCCCCACATAAGATAGCGGTATGCTTAGCTTTTCATTCCATGTGGAAACACCCAGAAGGAGACGTAAGAGCCCCCACAAAATTTATGTGTATTATTGATCAGCATCAAAAATTGAGTCGGTTTAGATGTGTATGTCCGCGTGTCCGTGTGTCTGTCTGTTGTTGGCATTCTCACGGGCGTAAATTTTGAGATATTGAGCTGAAATTTTGTACAAATACTTTTAGTTTTTGCATGCTGATCGGTATTTAAAATGGAACGAATTAGTCAAAAGTCACGCCCACAATCAACAAAAATCTACATGGCACAAAAATGAAGCTATCAGATATATTTACAATTAACTTATACATCGATGTGCCAAAAATAGGCATGGTCGCATAACAGACACAGTTACAATATACAAAAAACCATGTGCGGCGTAAAGTTCGTCTTGAAAGTTAATACGTACTACGTACACAATTAGAAGGCGTAACCATATACCTGGCCCGCCCACCGCTTCTACGAACATGTGAAGGGTATTTAAGATTTGGCCGAAGTGGTATTTTTTTTTTATTTGTATTTTTCGATTTAACGCACAGATTACTTACGTGTACACAACTTTATGCGATAAAATAAATTCATTCATATTGCTCCGGCACAAAAGTTAACATAAAGGAAATTCTGTGCTACCAAGAATTGCCCTACAACACACTCATACAATACATGAATGGACATGAATTGACAACATTGAGTTACTTTATACATACTCGCACATATAACTGGGCGCACACCTAAGGAAACCTGATTTCAGCCGACTTTTGTTGTCGGCTCTTTCGCCACTCTGGCAGTAAGTTTTGATTTTATAAATATAAACTTTTCTTGCTAATACGAGCAAGTTCTTATTGCAGCTCTCCTCGGTCTTCGCTTCATTTCCTTTTCTTCGCTGACTTTTTGTCAATGTCGTTGCGAATTGTTATTATTATTGTTATTATGTTTTGTTGTTATTATTGCCAGTCTTTGTTATACATTGAATGAAAACGTTGTATTATTTCATTTAGGAAATTTACGACATTGTGCGGGACACTACACATTAAATGTAGTTTATTTAAATTCCTCTATCGCTGATTATCGCTTTTTTATGGATTCATAATTATTTACATTTCCGATGCTTTTGCTTAATCGACGGTGGTGCTGGTGGTCAATAAAAATATTTATAATGTTTTTACAGCACTACGTTTACCGCTGATTTGACATTCGAGCATTTTATGAACATACGATCATAGTATAAATCATTATAAGATTTCAGCTACCGAAGTTCTTTATATAAGACGGGGCTTATTATACAATACTACGTTTGTCATTCCGTTTGCAGATGGCAAATACAAAGTGTCAAAGACCTGTCTGTCTGCCTGTTTTTGAATTTTCACGGTCCAAAGAGAGTATCTTATTACTTGGTTGAGGTTCGTAGATTTGTCATTTTCAAAAAATTTAAATTATTTTTGTATTATTTTTTAAATTAAGTACTTGTTCATCACCCTGTCAAGCCAAACATCTATTGAAGTTCAAAACACCTCCGGATCAGATGAGTTCTAGATAGCAAATGTCTGTCCATCCCAAAGAGGAAGCTTTTAAGTTGAAATTTAATATACATACAGACAGATGAAGCATTAAGTACGTTTGTACGTATATTTCCACATTTGTGCGTGACAACGAAATTTATGTATTAACGAACGTTAATACTTCCTTGAGGGGCTGAGTTCTTCATGCGTATCACTGTATCATATATATAAAAACGATAAATTACTCAAACAAAATGAAAGTGGGGCGAGTGATAATCCCAGAGGTGTTATTACAGAGTGCGGTAGAGAGATGTGGAGAAAGGAGGGAAATAGAAAACAATGCATAATATTTATGTTTGGAAAAGAGTGTCAGAACATAAAATATTGTGGCCAAATCGCCAGAGGCTTAACCTTTAGGCAGATAAAGAAATAATTGTAAATTACAACTGAATCAATTCCAAAAATTTTGCCAAGCCGAAGAACCGTAACAATTTTACTAACATTTATCAAATAGCAACATTCCTGCTATAAGTCACTTTATTATTAGAATGGAATTTTCATAGGAAATAATGCATTGGACACTCCCCTTGGGGCTTAAAATTTCCGAAATATTGCAACTAAAAACTCATTTATTCCACTTTTAAGGTAAATGTTCTTTTTTATAAACAAATAACAATTTTCTTTATCTACGTGCAATACATTTGTTTAGAAAACATCCCCGCCGCAAAGACAAGCCATACAATTGTACAATAGTACAAACAAGAACGAACGGAAAACAAAAGTAAAAGTAACGTCAGCCATTACAAACATTCACCCCCACTGCCTTTGCAGCTGGTGGTGTTAACAATCGGGAAGATGTGGGCACCAAGCTAAGTATGAAGGGCAAAGCGCCAGGGATTTGTATGGAAACTTTTAACAATCAAACCATACCAAGCTTTAATCACATACACGTAAGAGATGCAAGCTGCTGTAATGCTCGTCTTCTGGCTTTGTAAACCCTGTTTGTGGGCAAAGTGATGTTATACCTTCTCAACTGGTTATGTGTGTGCAAAGACAGAGAAAGTATTTGGATGGGTGTAAGCTCAGTTATAATAACAACAACAACAATGTACTTTTACAAAGAAACTCCACCAGGGTGTGATACAACAAAATGCTAGTAATAAATGTGACAAATATATGACCAGACAAGCACAAAATATTTGGGTAAATTGTAAGAGGAACAAACAGCAACAAAATTGCCGAGTTTGTAAGAAAACGCATAAAGATACTGTTAGCGTACGTACGCAGACAGACACTGCGAATATATTCAAACTAAATCTGGTTGAGTGTGTCATGGAAAATTTAATGAAAAACGCTTTACTTCACCACAGAGTCAGCCAGCCACACAACTAAATCTAGGCACGCACTCATTATAAGTTATTGTGCAACAACACAACAGAGCACAAGCATGCTCATAAGTTCATGAAACGCCAACGCTATTAAATCCACTCCAAGCAGCACCCAGAGAGTTGGGCGTTGGGAAACACCCACATATCATTATTTTTGTTGCGGTTAACGTATATATGCTGCGTTGTTGTACGTTATTAAAACCCGTTATATAACTTTTTGCAAAATATTCATTCTAAAGCATACGCACTCGGAGGTATATCGAATCCTTTTCGATTTGCAATTCCCTACGAATAGAATAGAGTGGAATCTTATTTCTGTATTTATACTTAGTGCAAGCAGCAGTAAGTTTTTTATAATTGACTCCTAATAGGTACAGTACTCCCCCCAGACTGCCAAGGTAGAGCGTATTCAACATTTGTCATGCGTAGGCTGACCTCTACGCGTATTGTCTATGTTGCTGGTAACTATATGGTGGTAGCGGTAAATATTTTTAAGATGAACTTTCCCTTGTCATTTATGTTGTTGTGGAAAATAAATAAAATCATATGTAGAACGGTAAGGCCGAGTGGAATATCTGCTAATAATGACTGTTATGATAAATTATGCTAACATTGTTAAGCTCCCAAGTAAAATGTTGTTTTAGTTTTCGATAGCATCGATAATTGGAAAGTAAGGTCACTCATATTATACTTCTTTAGATCAAGAGTGACTTAAAAAAAAAAAAAATTTATATATTAAAGAAATTGTTAAAGTAAATATAGTGGTTCCTGAAAGTTTCAAAATCCTAACCAAGTCCTTAAGTAATAATCTCTTCAAATATCAAAATTCTACCCCAATCCGTTCTATGAAAACAATTATTTCTAGGAAAAAATAAGTAAGAAAATTATATTTGGCTTAGGCCTAATCTTAAATATCCTCCACATCTAAAAATATTATAGTCGGTCAAGCCCGACCATCAAATACCCTACACCACTTGATATATTATAATATTCAATTAAATTTTTTCCTTTGATAAATGAAAAATTTTATTTTTCTATACCTACTTATATTTTCAAAAATTTCAAAATGATACATAAGTCAGAATTTTTTTAAAATTTTTTGTTTGTTTATGATATCTAAAAAAAATAAATTTATATGGGGAGGGGTTCTAAAAATGGTCCAATCCGTTCTATTTTCAAAAGCGTTTATTTTTGGGTCAATGCATGTCCTTGTACCAAAGTTCATCAAAATATCTCAAAAAATGCGACCTGTAGCTTGCGCACAAATTTAGATGGACAGACACGACCCAGACGGACAGACGGACAGACGGACATGGTTAAATCGATTCAGATTTTGATTCTGAATCGATCGGTATAATTGAAGATGGGTGTGGCAATTGCCGTTTAGGAATTACAAACATCCGCACAAACTTAATATACCCTTTTCCACAGGGTGGTGCAGGGTATAATTATATCGATAAAATAATACTAGTCCAGTGTCTCCTTCAAATTAAGCACGCCAAACCTGGTACACACATATACAAGGTAGACTACAAGGTTAACCACGTTCCATATACCTCAGCAGAGTTTGCCATTTTCATATTTTTTACAACAATCAAGTTAGAAGGTGCTCCCTTCTATCACATGCTTAACTGTTTAATTTTAAAACACTTTATAATCCTAACTACATTTTTCCAGTATATAAGTAATGCGGATAAAATTACAATGTTAGGCCCCCGAAAGCGCAAAGTCATATACGCGGTTAGTATATACAGTTAGTAGTGGTAGTAGTCCTTAGTCCGATTTGAACTTTCAATAGCGGTAGTGTCTGTGGTTCACGCTGTGTTGCTCACATGCGGCACAGATTAACCTAAAATTGACCCCATTGCTGAATGAAAACTTTCGCGGACGTCGTTATATTTGTGGTGTAGGGTACAATTAATTAAAATCATTGCCCAAGTAATCGAATAGAAAGCTTCTTGCTCCTCCAACCACAACACACGATTATGTTAATTAGTGTGCGACAATTTGCTTCGATTATTCAATAACTTAGTATTCAATAGTATTCAATACCAACTACATTTTAACCGTTAACAATTAATGGTAATCAAGAATAATAGAGTTATAAATTATAATTAACGCTGCTGCGTTCAATAAATACCGTTTCCAATACATAACTTATTAAGGCTGCTTTTGTTGCCGTTAGTTTCTACCAGTTTTTGCATTTATGCAACTCAAAGTTTTGTAGATTTACTCAACAACATATATAACAAATAATTAACTAATATGCAAATTAAGCCACATAAATACTTTTAAAAAGATCAAAATAGAGTTCACAAAATCATTTGCATTGTGAAGCAAAATGTCGATGCGGGTGGATTAGTGTCAATGTCATTTTTATTCCTATCGTATACACACGAATCCGACAACAATTCAACGGTATTTAGAGACCCGCTGGGGAACGAACAACACAAGCTTGAAGTGGCCACTATTGATGACTGTTGACTATTGTTCAAATTAAATGTCTTTTCGCAACGACCACCAACAAGGACATACATGTACTTTAAAAACAATAATCAGTCATAATAAATAAAACGTTCGTTCATTTTGTAAACGTTTTTTAAATATAAAAATAAGGTAGCGCGTTTATTTCCTTGAAGCTATCTTCGATTCCCGTTTTCCCCATTTCTCCAATTAATGTATGTTTAGATAAATACTTTGTTAATTTGTTATTGTGCGTAATGAATACATTTATAATACGCTCACATGCAGTTTATGTTGTAATAAATATTTGTATTCGATGGTTGTCGCATGTTCCTTTCTTTTGATAGAATATTTTGTTGTCTACCAAACACCATTCGATGTTAATGATGAGCGCACAACGACGCCGGTTCAATGGCAACAAGCTGAGCTATCCCCATCAATACATCTATAACTGTATAACATGTAGTGAGATGTGCCGCGTGTACAAAACTATGTCAAGTTACTTATATTTCCAACTGTACCAGTCTGTCCAGAACGATGATTTAAAAATTTTACGAAAACCAGAATTGTTGTGACAATGTTACCAAAGTATGTATGTGTCTGAAGAAATTTGATCGAGTCAGTGAACATTTAGTGAACATGACACAAGAAAAAAAACCTAGGCTTCACTTTACCTTCTCCTACATAATGAAAATTTGCGTGAAAATTGACAAATTTTTGAAATTTGTCGCACAGGTGCCCTAAGTGCTTTTCACCTATATGCAAGAATTTGAACGTTTAGTTGGAATACGCCTACACTCTTGAACTAATCCAGGTAAAACTTTACTTGAAGATGTTTGAAACCTAGTAGCATTGCACACGAAGTATAAAATTTATTTTGGATACTCGGAATACGCACTTTTCAAAATAAATGTACCTGCCACTCATTTCATTCATTATATGCCTCAGTCTATTTTGGCAAATTTAAGCAGTACCGGCCAGATGACTGCGCCAAGGAATATTAAATGTGTCATCTCCTCCACCCGCACATCCCTTAGTAGTGTGTGTACACAGAATGTATTGTTACCCACCACCGTATATAACCTCGGAGACCCCACAAAGTTTATATATTTTGAATCAGGGTCAAAAACTGAGTCGATCCAACCACATCTGCTTGTTCGCAGAGCGTATTATAATGTATATAGTACTGAAGATATATGACATATGCACTGCTCGGGAAGCTGTCTTGCAGCGATGATGACTATTCCACCTCTGGCCTCAGCCAAAAATACTTTTTTGACTTGTTTATTTTGGGTTATTTATTTTTCTATCCTCCATTTTATTTATGTTACAAAAAATGTTTACAAACAACTTTCATTTCGTTTAATTTATTGCTCGAAGCAAAATTTGTGTTGTTTTGTAAAATGACAGATAAGCTGGCTTTAATTTGTTGTTCAAAGTTTTCATTCACCATTCCCTTGGTTTAAGTTCCTATTATTTATGAACACATTCATTCTTTTTTGTTTTTGTTTTTTTCTTTTTTTGGTCAAATGCCATTTCGTTCTTATCGGCACGTTTGTGCAATATTGTTATAATTTGCTTACTGGACATACAGAATATATAATATGAAATTTGTCGTTGAGACACGTTTCCAGCATTCCTGGGTGAGTAGCACGGCCATAAATATGGCTGAATGTTCAGCGTTTTTGGTTAATCGTTTGTGGCGTAACCGCACTCACGCCCAATAACGGCAATTTTCCATTTGTAAAAGGCTTAAATCACCAAATGACACAAGGGGGTGCTGAGATGAAGAAGAAGAACACATGCATAAGAGTGACCATAGTGGCCCAAGACTAATTTGAATTCATAGACAGTAATGTCGTTGAAATCCATGTTTGTTGTGTTGATCCAGACACATTTACCATTAAAATGAAAATGAAAACGACTCAGCCCACCAATAACAATAACGCACACGAAGAGTATGTTAGAACACATATGTGTTTAGTAAAGAGTTCATTAACTGCTCTGGCAGAATCCGTTGTCTCTGTAGATAACGGTGCGACATGCAGATAGAGAGCAACCCCTTTTAATTATTTAAAAAATGTTTGTAATAAAACCTCTTCAACTCGCATTCGACATGAACTTTTTTACAGTTATAATACATGAATATATGTATGTATGTATGTTGAAGAACTTTTTAGTGCGGCTTACCATGGAAATGAAGGAAAATTTAAAATAATTAAACTTACAGAAAGTTTTCCTTTAACCCTTCATTTAATCAAAATTCAATTCAATTCATTCCTATTTACGCAAATCTCACTAATGAAAGTGTTGAACTTTTGTACATTGTGTACGATGTAGAAAAGTTTAACACTTTTATGTTGTACAGTTAGTTGTAAGGCTTCTGCATCTACGTGTGTATACCTGCAGTAAATGCTGTTCGTGTTTGGGGGCAGTTTTCGTGCATGCGATTTTGCTAATACTATCATAGGTGCATAGATGCATACAAACACATATGTAAATAGCTGTAAGTGTATTTTAATTTTTATAATTTTTTCCTGTCTCTCGTATAAATCTTTTGCTTAATTGATATTAATGTTACGCCAACTTGGGAAATTTATATCATGTTAGGCTTCTAAATCGCTTCTTGGAAGAAGACAAATTCACTGTGTTTATATTTTATAAATCCATAATAAATTTAGCATTACTTTCTGCAATTCATGTAGAAAATGATTTGCTGCACTGCCTCCACAAGATTTGTTAGAACATATCTAAAAACATTTGAACTGTGTCGTTAAGACTTGCTTAAATGTGGCCCTTGGTATAATGTTTATGAGCTAGTTCCAAAGGTACCCAATGTAGAAGCAAAACAAGAAAATACGTATATTAGGAGTGTACCAAATCTAGGATACCCATCATCATTAACCACGTGCTAAATAGACCACCACTATATTACTTGTCTAAATAAGAAGAAGAATACATACATTCCAACAACATAAATAATTTTTGGGCGGGGCAACAATAATATATTTTCCCGAGTGGACAATCTTATAATTTGCAATAAATACATTGCGGACATACACGTCAATTTGAGCTTATTTTACACACTTTCAATATTTCATTTTTTCCGTGCAAAGATGCTCTTTATGAGAATCAGATTTGTCAACGGAACGCACTTCGTATTGGTTTTCATACTTCATCCATAAACACATCAACAAGTTTTTAACTACTCTGTCGCACACACGTAAACCGACCGCACTCATTCAAACATCTAACATTTATAATAAGTGGGCGTGGTTAATTTGAATTTTTCACATTTTCCACACTTTCTAAATATACAAAGTCTTCCTTAATATTTTGTGAGAGTAGTTAATTCAAACTCAACTTTAAGTATAAGGAGAACTGATATGCAAACCTTCGTCAGAACATTCATCTCAGTAGTTCAGGAGTATTACAATACTTTTCAAAAACTATACAAATTTGTACAAAAATAAACATGCTAGGGCCATATGTGCATTTCAAACGGGTATCATCTTCTTTTTAACATACCTTCCCAATGTTGTTTATTCATGTGAATGGGTAAAAAATTTGACTAATTTAGGTATTTTCAAAAATCGAGATATGTTTGAGTGGAAATGAAATTGATAGATTTAATTGAATAATTAGACCGTGGGTGGGCCGATTTTGTCCATTTGAAATATCAAACTGTAAACTCTTTTGAAGATAATAAGTACCAAAATTCAATTTAAAATCTCAATTGTTTCGGTCCTGAGAGTGGTAAGAAAAGAAAAGCAGAAAGAAGAGCTAAATCGATTCAGTTTTTATATGTGGCAGGTGGATATATTAAGTTTACTGGATGTTTGTAACTCCTAAAACGCAAATGCCACACCCACCTTCAATTATACCAATCTCTCTCTCTCTAGCACTGTTTGAGATATTTTGATGAAAATTAGTAGAAGGCCATGTTTTAGCTTACAAAAGAACCTTATTGGTAATGGATCGAATCGGACCATTAGTAGAACCCCTCTCCGTAGAAGGTCTTATAATGGGCAGGGTGGTGGCTAAAGCCAAATTAAGGTACTTTAATTGTTTTTGTTTAGTTTTATTGGCCACTGTAATCACCACTAAGTTTAATAAATTTTTATTGAAATGGTGTCGATATACATACAGAGAAGTTAATGAGCTGTGGAAACGCTTTTGTGTAAAACACGACTTCAATTAGTTTTTCAAAGTAATTATTGTGCTTTTGGTTATAAGGCAAACAATAAACATTTGTAAGCAATCGCTGACAGTTCTCGAATTACGAAACCGAACACGAGCGCGTCTTGTACACACAATTATTATGCAAAAATACTCGTAACTGTAACGACCATTACAATCGAATGTTACAAAGAAAATGATCACGTTCTTGACGTTCAAGATTAAATCACTTGTAGGAATAAACAATAAAACAAAACACAGATGACTAAGGGGCAATAGCAGCTATTTTGTGAACAGAATAAACAGAAGACTTCTCTTTGCGCCGTTACGCTTAAATGTTCGCTGTTGTTACGCACACTTTAGTTTTTGATATCAAATTATTATGGCGCTGTTATTGCCATTAAATGATTATTTCTCATAAGGAACACTGCAATCGGCTGCATAATGAGTGGTGAGAGAAATGAACAATAAAGGGCAACTACTTCTGTTCTTATTTTATGTCTTGGCTGATGTGGTAGAAATGTGAAAACTGACCACGCCATTAAAAATTCAATCATAGCTGTTTTTAAACAAACTATAAACGTGTCGACAGCAATTAAACAATTGTGGGCATAACTTTCATCTTGAAGAAAACATAGATATTTGTATACCGTGTGCTTTGCGCATTTATGTACTTTAATTTATCGTGTGCGTGACTGAATTGTCATTCGGGTTGGAAGTACTAGAAGCCCTGGCTTCTGGACACACACCCCACGACGGAGTGTATTCAAATTTTGACTTGAGCCAAAATAATATATTTTTGCCGTTTCGTCCTCATATGTTTTTTACAACATTTATAAACTCACGCCTGCTCTTGAAACACAATATAGTCGTGCATGTTATGAATTGAATACATTTGAATGAAAACAACATTCAATGGTTAGTCATGAAATCTATTGTTTTGATGCAAACTGAATGAGGAGGATGTGTCTACATTCAGAACCGTAAATATATTTATCAACGAAACTTTCTTACTTCATCGATATGTATTTGTCAATGTTGTGAGTCTTGTGCTCTCACGTCAAATTGAGGTCATTACTTTGTACTATTGCCGGGTTTTATAATAATTATGTATTAAGTATTCCTCACGACAAGTTGACATAAAACGGCTAAATAGATCATAAAACGATCGTTAAAGTTAATTTTATAGCTGTGGAGTGAACTGGCAAACCTTTTTGGATTAGACAACTATGGGAAAATAGTAAAATAAAAGCAATCAAACAACAAGTGAAGCATAAGAAAGAATGTTTTTAATTTTCTCTCCCCCCATTAAAACCTCTTCACTCCTCTTCCCTTCCCTAACACCATCGGACCAGTTTTTTACATAAACATAACTGCGGTGTACATATGTATGCGTGACGATTCCACACTACCAACATATTCAATTAATTCATGTCTACTTGTTGCGTTTGTGTGTGCGCTGGTATTTTTAATGATGATGTTGATTGTTATTGCCAGCCATTGCTTTCATTTCGTATGGGCTTCTACAGCCTATAGCCTGGTGTAAGTATGTGTGTGCGCTGTTTAAACAAATCTACAAAAAACTTGATGTGCTGCATAGCAATTACGTCTATAAAAATGTGGCGATAAAGTGGTCTGACGGTCGTTTATCATGATTTATGAAGAAACAGATCATTGTGGGTCATTTGGTTAAATAAGATTTTGCATTCTCCTTCTTGCATATGACATACTGTTGTTTTTGTCTTCCCTAACATAAATTTAAACATTTTCCTTATAAACATTTTAAATACTTATTATGGGTCATGAACAAATAATTATTTTGGAAAAAACACATGCATGGAGAACGCCTTGTACGGCTTATGCCAAAATATCAATAAAAACGTTATTCCACATGTATTAAAATATTTTTTAACTTTTACTCGTTGGTGTAGATAATACTATGAAAGACATTGAAGAGGTATACCGATGCACACCTCAGTGGTAATATACAACTCAGTCAGTGGTCTACATGTATATGAACACTCTTAAATAGTGTGAAATATTTCTAATATCTGAATAAAAACAAGTAACAAATAAAGGACGTCAAGCCCGACCATTTTACACCCTACGCCCAATTAACTGTACAAATTATATTATAATTAGTGTAGTTGTATCAGTAACCGCGAGGCATTGCCATAAAAGTCTTTTCGTGATATACCATTATCTTGAAGTTGGGTCTTAAAATGGATTATTTAGGTTCAAAGCACAACAAATTGTTAAGCTACTAAACCTAGAGAACCAATTTCATCAAAAAAAAATTAAGAATTGTGAATTTTTGTCTTATAAGGACTTCCTTTATACTAGGACCTTATTATGGGATGTCTTCTAAAAATGGTCCCATATACGTCATTGCACCAAATTTTGAAATATTTAAAAAGTGCAACCGGTAGTTTGCGCACAAATTCACCTGGCCAGACAGACGGACATGGTTAAACCAATTCATATTTTGACTTTGAATCAAACTGATATAATTTAAGGTGCTTACCTTAATGCCTCTTTTTTTACATATGTCAACAACCGGCGGACACACCGATACTACTAAATAGCGTCAATTTTTTATGATGATACGAAGTAACCGAAGTGTCCTTTGAGTTATTGCATATGGAATGATAAACCTAGAATGCGCTCATCATGATGTGCAGCGTAGAGCAATTACTTTCTGAAAAACACTTCTGTCATATTGCAATATTTGTGTTTCTTTTTTGGTTATTAAAGGGTTTTTAACTCTATTGTAGTATTTGTTACAACCCCGGGATGTTTTCCCATAAAAACGTCAAGGTCATCTTTTTCTTATTGTTCACAGTCTTTCCTTAAAGAAAAATACTCAACTTATAATTCTTGCGTCTCCGTAGGTAAAGGATAGGGATAGGAAGTAATAAAGTTCAGTGTCACTCTTGTTGAAAACACTTTTTGGCAATGAGTTAAATTTTTGTACATTTAGGTTCTTCGACTACTTACCATTGAAATCGCCGCAAACCACGCGCTCAAAGGGACTTCCCATCCAATCTGAAAGCAATAAAGTAATAAAGAATGAGTATTAAAAGAAATTGTGCAAACGAATTTTGGTTGAACTTGTAAACAAATGTGATAAATTGTGTGAGCCAAGGTTATAAAAATGTTTCTACACTTCCCAGTTAATAAAGACAAATATGTTTTAAATGTGTTGCTCACCAAAATTAAATGTTTTTACATGCTTCAAGTTATAAAATGTGGTTCACACATACAAATCTTATATACCAGATATCGTCTTTTCAGCATAAAACTGGATTTTATAAGTTTATATGTTATACACGCACTAATAGAGGGCGTAATCATATACTTGCCGCGCCCACCATTGATTTAAGATTTGGCTTAAGTTAAATTTAGTTTTCTTACTCGTTAATTATATGATATGTATGTACATAATGACATGTACAAAAAGTCTCAGAAATAAACATCATTTCTATTGAATATTGACCTCAAAATACTCGAATTTTAGTTGGTTACCCTTAATATTTATTACATTAATATTAATACGACCCACTATTGTGAACTCCCTTAATTAAATTAAATTATTGAAGCTAATATTTTATGCGGTTATAATTCTTTTACGTTAATTTGTGTCTAATAAGTGAAGTTCAAAACTTTTCAATTTAGCCGGAATAATCAAGTAATTAACGGTTGTTGTCACAAATTTATCTTTTATTCAAAGACATTTGTCCTCTATATGTGTGGGATAGCAATTAAGTAAAGATTTGCTTGTGAAGTATTTTTAATGAAATAGAAAAACTGTTTAGTCCCTATCGGCGGCCATGTGTATTTGTAAATAACGTGTAAAAATACTCGAGTTTGAATTATATTCATGAAACATCTACATTTTTGTATGTGCAGCTGTTTGTTACAAATAAGAGGAGGACTGTGCAACAGTAGCGGCTGAGAAAGGACCATTTTTTAAGAAATTTGAAATTAAAAATTACTCATAAATAAATAATGGAAATAAAACATTTACATATATACAAATATATATTTTTCATGTATAGTCCATAGAGGTCTTTGATGCAACAGTGGTATTCAAACGTTAGCTAATTTTAATATCATGTACATGACGGACAAATGTCATTACCTTTTAGACAATAGACGTGTTTATTTTTTCTCCAACTAGTATTCGGGAATCGAAGGAATCTTAATGGATCTATCACTCAAATATTCGAATTAGGGCAATTTTCCACTCATTTACTGTTAAGCGAAGGCTACCCTCACCAGTATCACACAATCAATTCTATTACACCCACTGACTTGGTGTAAATAAACATTTAACTGAACTGTTTATGTGTATTGTGGAAAATTTCTTCCGATGACGCCACATTTGATTTCAACTCGATTGCTCACAAAGAAAGAAGAAGTATTGTAAATATGTATAGAAAAGTATTTGATGACAACATCGCCGTGGTGATGTTGCCAAGTTAACTACCGGATTTGTTCAACGTTTATCTAAGAACGGAAACAAATAAAAAAAAGATGTGTTTGTGGCTTACGCAAAATCTCAGACACCCTTTACAGCTAAACACACTATAGGCGGGGCATAAATACAATGCCACTCTTCTTACAAATTATCTCAACGGATGCCTCCTACACTAAAAAAGGCGGTTAATCTTTTATCCGACTCCACTCATTCTTAGGGAGGCTATTTATAAGCAAGTATACAATACGTACATTTCACCGCTGTAGCTTTATTTTGTGGTTGCAAGAGATTGTGGGTGTGGCACTTGGCCTACTTCTCCCAAATTAAAGAAACACTCATAAATTTTAAACAATATGCCCCAGTTTACGACTACACTCAGTTTTCAACGGCAGGCAGACAAACAGAAGATCGATTTAGATTTTAGTATTTACCACAAGTATATTGGTTTGCTCCTGATGTATTCCACCAAACAACAAACTTAACATATCCATCATCTTGTCAGTAGTGACTTTGCATACGTACCTCCGCACAATGCCGTTCATCTAATGTACGTACGAATGCAATTCAACGTCAATGGAGTGTAAAGCGAATATGAACAAATTTACATATGAGTATGACACAAAGTTTGGTTGGCATTCAACCATTCCAGAGAACGGGTGAACAACAAGCAAACAGTCGGTCTGTATTTATGTATTGGCGAAATGGCCATTAGACGATTCCCTCTACTCTGTTTTGCTTGTTTTTGCGTTACTTGTGCATTCTAATGTGATGACAATTTAACTACTGCTGCTTTAATGAAGTGGAACGAGAGAAAGAGACGCAGAGAGGCAGAAATTCAAAGAGACATAGAAAGCCCTGATGATTTTCTCGCAGTCTCTCCCTTAGTTCTATATCTGCCATACCGTGTTATTGGCCACATGTAAATATTTAAAATTTATGGTCACACGGTATGCACACACATTCACGAACATGTATGTTGGACTTTTCATCTTCATTGGCTTATCAATATCTAAAAATATCTATGGTTGCAATTACAATAGAAGCATATTTTAATTGAATTGTAAATTATGTAAAGGCCAATTCAGATGCAGGCGGCAGCACTTTTAATTAAATTTGGTGGACTCACATTTCACGGAATAACATAAACGGACTAAATGAAACGTCAGCATTTTCATATTTTATTAATGGAATACAATTTGAATCCCTGACAGAGTTTTCCAATGCCTTGCGCATTTTTAATGCAATTTCAAAGGTACAAAAGCCGGCAACTGATTTTGTTTATTATATATAAAAATAATTTTTGTAACCGCGTGCGTGGACGCAGGGACAGACAAAGGCTATGACCTTATGGAGAAACTTTAAGGAATAATAAACTTACTACGCCTTGCATCCTCTATATATAACGTAGTTTTCGAAAATGGTGAGACTTAAGAAACGCTCTTGCGTGAGCAGACACTTGAAGCGAATTGTATTTCTTTCTGACAGCTTATTACTCTCTGCAATTCGCAACTTGACCGCAGTTTTACAACTTGAGGAAGCGAAAACGGCCCACCCTCATGAGAGTATACTAAGACTGTGTGAAACGCACTCTGAGTGATCAGTATCATCATATAAATTGATCTGGCTTACATGCGACACCTATTTATATTTAACTTCAACTAAACGCAGACCGACAACGGACTACCAGACAAAAGTTAAAAATTCGAAAACGCTGTACGATTATTATATAATTGCTAGGACAGTGAATAATCATGCTTTTCCTGATACATATATGCGGTATGACAACTTTTCATATACATTTTGTATCAGACAACACAATTAGTTGATGTTCGAAACACAATACCGGCAAAGCGATATATGCGTGCCTAGAAACTTAAAACAAACATTCTTTCTCTTTGTTTCTTTTTTCTCCGTCTGTATGTCCGCCCCCACTTTCAATTCGAAGCAATTGTCAATATATGTAGAAGTATATACGCACACATACATGACAATTTACGGTTCATTGACTCTGAAACATTTTATACATACAAGAATGGGTGTTAATATCGTACATCTGCGCTCGTGTGTGTGGTTTCATTCGTTGTCTTATATAAAGGGTGTTATGGTAGGTGTTGTGTAAATGTGTAATTTATACCTGTTAGCGTCATCCAGGGATAACGCGGTAAATCAGCGATGGTCTGTCCAGCACCGGCGGTGGGCACAACACCCGATGATGGCTGCGTGCAAGCATTACCCAGTGAGTCAACGCCTAGTGCTCCAGCAGACGCAGCCGATACCGCTGAAGCGGCGGCTGCATGTTGGTAGAATTGTGCAAAACTGGCTGAAGCCGAGGCGGGTACACTCATCGATGGGTAGCTGTTCATAACACTGTCGGTGTACCTGCTGGAAAGTAAATGAAACATTTTGCTTGCATCACATTTCGTAAACAACACAAAACTACATGTAAAACGGTATAAAAGAAAACTTGACACCTTGCAATTTTATGTAGGTATGTGTCTGTCCATTATGCTGTAAATGAGTGTATACCGTTTCGCTTGGGTAACGCTTCATGTTGCCAAAGCGACCTTTTCTGTGTCTTTTGTTATGGTTAGTATGCAAATACTTTCAAGGTCGCAGGCAGTAGGGCGAACTACTGTCTCTTGCCCACTCTATTACTGAACATTAGTTAGCTCTATGGTCCATTGGTTTTTGTTTAGCCACCGATTGGTATTCAATAATGACTCAACGTCATCACCTACGGGGCGTTGTGTTAACAGAGTAGTTCAAATAAAAAATTGGTTGCGTACAATAATTACCCAGCACGGCATGTGTGCTCTAATTTTAAGGGTCGTAAACATTTATTGGAACAGTAAAAATACTCGTAAGGAGTGAAAACATCAACGCACAGTCAAACACGTAATAATGTTAGAGTGTTGGGTAAATAATTTGTTAAAGAATAAACGTAAAGTGCTGTAGTAAAGTGCATACAACTCACCTGCATGACTTGTCTTCGAGACCGGAAAAGCCCGGCATGCCGGTTAAGCCGCCATGCGTTGTGGGATGATTTGACACATACGGATACATTTTGTTTGTGGGTATGGCAAACGTTGAAGAAGCAGCGGAGGCAGCGGCTGCTGCTGCGGCCACCGAATTGGCGGCACTGGCGACGACGGCTATGGACGAAGGTGAACTGTCGTTTAGGGTGCGTTGTAGTGAGGAGGAGATCGATGGAGTGGGCGAACAACTGCTGTCACCTCCTTGAGAATTATTACCGGACGGCGGTGTAAGCAACAGTTGTTGTTGCTGCTGTATAACTGATGCAGTAGTACCGTTGCTTTGTTGATGGGAACTGAATGCGGCGGCAGCGGCTGCCAATTTATTTATGTGCAACTGTTGTTGCTGCTGTTGCAATTGTAAGGCGGCCGTTAACGAGTACTGGTGATGGTGGTGGTGGTGATGGCTGGCTGCGAAGGGGGATTGTTGTTGTAATTGCGCTATTTGATGTGTGCTGGTATGCAAAGCGCCGCCACCAAATGCCGACGTAGAAGATGGCGACGACGAGGACACTGGCGAATCGGAGGACTGAGATAGACTTAAGTGTGCGCTACTCAATTGACCACTAATGCCCGGAGATAGTAAAGATGATGATGTAACATTATTATAAAAACCGTTACTGCCAACGGATGAGCCCAAGTGCAGGCTACTGCTGCTGCTACCACTATTACTACTGCTTTGGAGGCCGTGCTGATGATTGATTACGGCTGCTGCGGCTGCTGACGATGAGGACGAGGCGGCTGCTACGGCTAGAGCGGCGGCAACAGCTGCTGATGATGAATTTTGGGTTGTTGTAGTTAAATGTGAACTTATAAATGGTTGAAACTGTGGATACTTTGGTAGCATACTATCGAAAACAAATTTTGACATTGCACATAGTTTTTCGCTATTTTGTTACGTTTCAAAAGAGATGCAAGTGATACAGTACAGCAACGTTATAAAGTGGGGAGTGTGAGGGGATTGGGGATGTAAGGTTATCTAAAAACAAGCAGTTAGTACGTGTACGAATGAATAAATCGACTCAATACCACATACATTTGTTAGTGTTGTTGAGTAAACATTTGACAACCGTGAACATATTTCCTTGCCTAAATAACTAAGTAGTAGTAGCTACAAATGTTAAAATCTTCTTAATCGGTTGTTAGCATTGAATTACTCTATAACCGAGACCCGGATCTCTATTACCAAACATTTAGTCGAAGAGAAAAGTAATCACAGTTCCGTCTTCTGGTGGCACTCTCAGGGCCGCATATTATTTTTACTCAAGTGCCACGCCTATAATCAAAAATATCTCGCAAGAAGGAAAAAAGTTGCATTTGGCTTCGGCCAAACTGAGATACCTTGTGTGTGTGTTTAGTAGTGTGTAAGCGTGGAGTACATACAATCGCGCCCTCGTTGTCTCTATTTAGTCAAATGTTATGCCCATTATCTAAAAGATCGAAAAAGGTATAAAATTTGGTATCAAGTTCAGTGTCCTCGCGTCTGTTGGGCGATCTTACCCGTACTTGGTGTGAAATTCAAACGTAGCACATGCACGCAGTATTTGTTAGAAAGATAGCGCATTTGTGTGTATGTGCCACACCTACTTTACTTATTTGAAATTTTATCGTCAACTTGTTTGCCACTACTTTGTGGAAAAGTTAAACATGTGTGTCCAGGCATTGACGCAAAGAAGTAATTGAAGGCTACAAAATTTTATAAATTTGATTTTGATTTGAAACAATTTTCTGTTAACCTTCTCTTCTCCAAGTTTCAGTTAATTTATTCTACACAACATTTGGCGCCCAGTAAGCCCCTTCCCTAACTTTAATGAATGTTAAATGGATGCGATTACCGATTACAACTAAATGTTCGTAAATAAATAAATGCTCCGCTTATTGCGTGTTAGTAGTTGCTTGCACAGTTTAATAATTATTAAAAGTGATTAATCATTAGTCATACAAAAAAAGAAAGCTTTACAAATAAATCACATTGAACAACAGCGGGATATCGGAGTGATTAAAGAAGAAGAAATTACCTTGTACACACGCATGTGTAGGAGTGAGTGTTCAACGAAAGTTGTTAAAAACTTAACAAAAACTCATTAAAGGATCATCTGGTCTAGTGTGCACAGGGGATGTGTGTGCGTGTGGAGGTTTGTAAATTGTTACTTTCTTACAGAAAATACTTCAAAATACTTTTAGCGACGGAATATGTATTTTTTATGACTTTTTAATTTTTGAGCTTTCCTCAGCAGCACTGTCACAGAAACACTTTTTTCTTTTCTTTTATCAATGGCACACGATTTGAAAAGTTACGATATTAAACATTTGTTGGCCTGCTTTGTTGTTTATTTTTTTTATAACATAAAACTGATCACACACCTGGCCTCTCGCTTTTTATTACACTCTTGTTTAATTTCCTTTTTACGACCTTTTTAAGACTTTTTTACGTTCACGTTGGATTAAATGATTTAACAAGAATTGATTGTTTTGTTTATTTTCCTATCCTATAATTATCTTTTAATATTTTCTCGTATTTATCAAATTTTGGTTGAATTTGTTTTTGTTGGAGCACGTGTAGAGGCGTTTTATGTGCGTGCGGTTCGCGAAATTGTTGTACGAGAAGTAATACTTTTTATTGGCATGCCAGAGCAATTGTTGCCGTTGTGGTTGATGGCTCCGTCTAATGTGTACAAGTGAGCGTTATTGTATTAATGGGCGGCAGCTCACATCGTAGCACGCTGCTTGTCTAATTCAATCACTACAAGCACACACGACGGTCGAATTGAAGCACAAACGTAACAAAAACATTTTTTTCAGATTCCGACGTATATGTGAAGCATTTATGGTTGAATATTATTTGTTAAATTGATTTGATTGTACACGGTAATTGAAAGTTTGGAATGCACGAGATTCGCACGTTTTGTTCAACATTTATAATAAGTAGAGAATTTAGTTGGATTTTTATTAACAGAATGTGTGACAAGTTCACGGTTTGTTTTGTCAAGTGCTAAGCGAATCGCACACGTTACGAGTTACGTTTATGATATTTTGAGTAAATGTTCAATAAAATGGAAACGCGCAGAGTTTGTTGTTGGTAGTTGGTAGGAAAGTAGTAAAAATGCAATCAACACACACGAGCCAATACTCCGCAGACAGTACTGCGCTCTACGATAATAAATATTATAATAAAACGAAATTTTTAAAAGAGTATAAAATTCGTGTAATTGGTAATATCGGTGCTGCGTATGCTTTGCGTTGCCTAGCGCACTACAGCTTAAGTTGTGCGGTTGGCGTTTTTTGGGGGCCTTTGCTTTCATCATGCTGTATTCATGTATGAATATGTTGGAGTTGGTTTTTCTCTGTGTATGCATATGTGTTGGTTCGTGTGTGCGCGATTTTTAGCTTAAAAACACATGTGCACGTACGTGTGCGATCTGGATATACTAAAACCAAGAGCAAGAGGTGGGTAGCAAGATAACTGAAATATAAATGAATACGAAGGCGCTCGGTGTGGCTGCAGCCCGCTGAGACGCTGACGACGGCTTCTGAGCTGGTTAGTTGGTTTCTTTATGTGTTGGAACGTTAAGCTGTATGTGGTTTATTAAACTTTTTCTTCATATTTCGCGGTAGCTGTGCTGCCGCTTCTTCTTTCCCATTCCCTTCACACTCAGTACACATATTTTTATGAAAAAAAAAAATGAAAATAGCTTTAAAGTCAAATTTAGAATCATTTCAGCTTCAAAATAGACCTTTTTTTGATTTTTTGTGAGATTATTTTTTGTACTCTCCGCGTAAGGCGCTCACAAACGTAATTTTATAATGATGGTTTTATGTATAATTTTTGTGTGCGCCATGTCGATGGTGAGGCATGCGTTGTTTTATGATTTGTTTTGCCTTTTACTCTATTTTAATTACACCAACAACTATAACACTGCTTCAGTTGTTACACACTTATGCAAACTAACGCCACCTATTAGCTGCCTGAGCCAGCAGAATCTCGTTTAATTTGTGTGCCATAATTGGCAATAGAGTGGTCTCTTTCATTCTAACAGTGGCATGGCTGGCTAGTGAGTAATGGCATCTTTGTTGTTATTGCAGTAGTGTTGGTGTAAAAATGATGGCCGCTGCCAGAGCAGTGTAAACATAACCGTGTAGGTATGTCCATCCACTGCGCTCGTAGTGGTGTCTATAGCTATTTGGATAGTGAGTGATTTTGTATTTGTTGTTTCTTCTGGATGTAAAAGCTGTTTAGCACTCAATTGTATGGATTTATAGCTCTCAAATATATGGAGAGAGATAAAAACAATCAACTTAAGGCTTGTTTAGTAATCGTTAAAGCAAACTTAAATATAGTTGCCGTTCACAATTTGTTCAAGATTACTTTTGATTTATTACCGAAAATAAATTTTTGAATATTAACGTGCACTTGCAGACATATATTAAATTATTTATAATGCAAAATAAGTGCACGCGTTAATTTATGTTGAAATGAGACTTTCTCTCCCTCTCCATGCCACTCTCTCTGCTTATCATTCTCTCGCATGAGTGTTTTGTAGTTGTTGGGGTTGTGTGATAATTTTTTGCTTCGTTGCAGTTGTTACTGTAGTAGTTTGATTTTTATTGAAATTACTGTTATGACATTTTTATGAAAAATTTGTCTAATTTACGATGTGACACAATAGCAAAATGCAATAGCAACTACAACAACATAAATAGACTAGTCTGGTATTACAGTAACATACACTTCGTTCATTCCAAGTCGGCGAGCGACGCTTTGGGGGAAATGACATTCTGTCAGGCTTCCTTTCTTGTGTTGAATTTTTCTAGTTTTTCTAGTTTTTCTAGTTTTTCTGGTTTTTCTTGAGCTCAATCAATGTCATTTTGTGGATGTGATTGTGTCGTTTTTATGTCGATTAGAAATTAAGAATAATTATATAAAGTAATTGAAATTGATTGGCACGTAAAGCACTAGGGTAAACATGCGATAGATACCAATTAGCTTGTGACACATAACGCATGGTGCTTTAACTACTATGCTAAGGTTTACTTCTTGACACTTGGATGCATTTTTTAAATTCTTAGTCTTGTCCTTCGGCCTCCATTCAACGTACGTTGCTACATAATCGAGTACCATTTAAGTCCCTCAAATTAATGCCTTAGCCCAGTTCCTCGGGTGAGGTTTATTGGGGAAATAAAAAATATAATTACTCATAAATAACACAATTAAACAGCACTTTATACTTTATGAGCACCTCGGCACACAGTAGCATGGAGGGTGATGGAGACGGATGTATACAAATATAACACCTTTTTTCAAGAAATTCAGACAACGAATCTAAAAAAAAAACAAACAAAAAAACATGCATACAACAACAAAGTAATAATAAAAAGAACTTCACACATTCATAAACTTTTTTACAGCTTAATAAAAATACCTTAACGATGGAAAGAAAAGACAGGAAAGTACCAAAATGTTTTCAAAGCGCCACATAATTATTATATTACCATTAAACGATGATCCAAAGACACAAACATGGGCATGAACTGGAGGTATTGTTGAACTTAATAATTCTGTCAGGTGTATGTGCCTGCTTGGCATGTATTCTACATAAGAAAGAGTTGGTATGTATTCTCAAATAAATGTCAATCTCCCCAAACACATTATATGCACATAGTTCACAATATCGATCGAATCGATTTTAAAAACAAGTGCACGGGAATACGCTCATGAATTAAATATTGGGCAATGCGAAAAGTAAAAACCTCTAATTTTCTAATTTTCTTCAGTTCTTGTTCAGCTGTGTGTGTGTGTGTGTATGTATCCTTCAATAGATTTGGCACAATGCGTGTAAGAACAATACATACTGTTGCCAAGCTTCAATATGAATTTCCGTGACGATGAGAATGCTGAATGAATTTATACAAAATATCACGGTGATCCCTTATTTCATCTATTCATCTATCGCGAGTTATGAGGTATCGTGCGGGTATATCTAGAAGGGAGCGTGGATTGTACTTACCACAATAAATGAACAAATAATGTGGAAATGCAGCAATTTATAGTGTTTTCCAAATATTTATTTCCATTATAACATTTTCCAACCCTTGACATACCATAGTAAGTATAAACTAAAATCAATATATTCATGATCATAATACAAGGGTATATATGCAGTTTCGAAAGAGATTAAAGGAACATACGTACTGCCGCATACGT
This sequence comes from Ornithomya chloropus, assembly GCA_963971445.1. Lineage (NCBI taxonomy): Eukaryota > Metazoa > Arthropoda > Insecta > Diptera > Hippoboscidae > Ornithomya > Ornithomya chloropus. Next base: position 23,758,970 of record OZ020529.1, read on the forward strand.
ATTACTTAAGTTTTACAGTACAAAATAAAAATCAGCTAAAAGGATGTTACGTTATAGGAAACTTAAAACCAAGAGGCAGCTAAATCGTTTTCTATTTAATGTATGAATAACAGTTAAGGGGTAACGCTCCAATAATCCCCCATAAAGTACATACTCATACTCACCACTGGCAATCGATATATCCTTCAGCAACACTGGGTAGAAACGTTCAGCAGTCATTGTGCCTCATTTTGCTCATATTTCCAATACGTTTTTGCGTACTCGGGAAACTAAATTATGTAAATGAACTCACACTGTAGCCTTGAGCATGAGTGATATAAGCAAGGTATGATTTTGTTAGAGAATCTCTCAGAGATTCCATAATCTCCGGGTATTACAAAGTGAGGCGCAAAGGTCAATAGAGTTGCCGCATGACATTGTTGTAAGTAGAATAATTTCTCCATTATTTTAAGTGAAATAATTCCCTTTCAAATAAAATATAATCGTTAGATAAACACAATAATTGCAATAAATCCTTTCTATGTAACGAAAGAGCGTAAGAGGCAATCATGCAACTTAATCTATCTTACCAATAGACGTCACTGGTACTGTAACAATAGATACAGGAAATGCAGTTCATTAAAAGAAAATTGTGCCCTAAATCCATTTCATAGCTGGCGAAAATATCTAATAATTACTGCCGAGCTGTGAATGGAAGAGATAACAAAACAATTTTATTAACAAGTAAGAAAACTTAATTTGGTTTAGGCCAAATCTTTAACGCCCTCCATATCCACAAAACTGGGAGTGGCAGATACTTGATTACGCCCTCTAATAGTTCATGTTTTACGTATAAGCTTACGAGTATAGTTTTTTGTAAATTGTGAACGTGTCTGTTATTCGACCATGCCCATTTTTGGCACATCCATGGGTCCTCGGTTAATTATAGATATGAGTACCAATTTTTAAGTTCATAGCTAAACTTTTGTGGCAGATAGAATCAATAGAACATTTCATTCTTAAATTTTTATGCATCTTATAGTAAAATCAATGTGTTGATTCCAAGTGTGGTGGCGCCTGCTTTCAGGTGTTGATTCAAAACTGGTCTTACCAAAAAATCGATGTTCAAGCATCCAAAACAGAAAATTGTGGTAGCTGGAAACATTCCTTTTTAAAAAACTATTCAACGCAGGTGATTATTAAGGCTTAAGAAAGGGTAAATTTTATTTTATACCCCACGGTAACAAAATTAATGGTCAAAAGAGCGCACTTTCCGAAATACACACATTTAACCTAAAAACTAGATCATACTCTTGTAGGACTCCAATAAACGAACAAATCAATAAAAAGTTTTCAACTCTTTAAAAAACAAATGCCACCAAACCAGTCGAACCATTTATAAAATATTTGCGATTCGCTGCTTTGAGCGCACTCGTAAACTCATGTGTAAAGTGCAGAGATTATTATGGAAAACATTTGCTTTTACATTGACTGTGTGTATCAGCCAAGTACAGGGAAGAGCTCGTACAATATATTCGTATTCTAAATTAAGGAAATGACAGAAGAAACCAAAAAACAATAATACCAGAAATCTCGCAAAAAGTCGTAAAATTTTTTACGACCGTTTAATGGACTCTTGCAATGGAAAAACGCTTACGTTGCCATATAAATTCATATATCGGAGAATTTACGATATACACGCAGACCCACACATACTTACGCACTAATGTTGAAACTTTAAGGAAATTCTTCTAACATCAAATTCGTGTCTGGCTTGGTTCATTTTACCGGTTACCAATATTAGTGCGTATAAATGCAAAAAAGTACATTTTACTAAGTTTAACCATGTGTTGCATACCATCGGTACCATCTGGATATAAAGTGTGGATTATTAATGTCTTGCACCAATAAAGGGCGCAAGTTTATGATGAATATCGAAATATATTTAACTTCCATTTCAACTTTTTACGAGTTGTAACAGAAACCAATTTTTATGAATTGCGTTCACACCCGCAAACAGGCATTCTGTACTAAGGGAACAATACTTAAATGGAACATTATTAATCGAGTATTGAAATCCAATTAGATTCGTGCAATATTTTCGCAAACAGTCATGCCTAACCACCAGAAACACCCTCACACAAGTGATTTTGAAGGAGTTAGAAAAGCGACCTCTACATGATTCTCCTGTATTAATAATCATGTCGATAATGCAGGGTAATGACAGTTATTTGTAAATAAATACAAGTTAAGGTAGTTTCATCCCCTAGCACGTTTTGATGTATATGTTTTGACGAAGTAATCTTAAAGCGCAAGCGCAAAAATATTTACAGTTTATGTAGCAATAACATGAGAAATGAAGGTAAATTTACCTACCTATGTAAAATTCGCATAACATAACATAGCATCATATATCAGCATTTTTCACGCCTACTTTTACATATACAGGATGTCACGGAATATAGTTTGTATACCTTTCATATATGGAAGTGTCAGAGACCCTACAAAGTATACAATATTGCATAAACACTGTGACATGCAGTCCATGTGTATGTGTGACCGTACTTTGTTGGCATTCTCACGACCGTAAATATTGAGCTGAAATTTTGTTCAGACACTTTTGCAAACAAGTCACCGCAAAAATTTAATCAATGACATTAGAATTTGGTACATGTGTGTGTGTGTGTATTTATAATTTTACTCCTTTCATCGATGCACCAAACATTATCGAATGACAGACACGCCCACAATTTACAAAAAACCGTATACACTATTAAAGGGCGCGTAATCGTGTATCTGCCACGCCCTCTATATAAATGTGGAGGGCACTCAAGATTTGGCCCAAGTCAAATTTGGTTTTCTTACTTGTTAATTGTTTTACTTATTATTGTGTTCAAGATGCAAGTGGTCTAAGGCACACTTAAGCAATGCCTTTGAAAATTATTTGCTAAACCACAAATTTTAATGAACTTTGATGTTTAACGAAAAACAATCAGTTTCCAGAACGATTTCACAAATATTTCAGAGAATCAAGTGAAGCGTTTACACACCACACTACATGACACTTGAAAGTTTGGCATGATTTATGTAACGCAACGCAACACAAAACACAACTAAACAAAGATAGCAACATTGTTGTGTTGTGTGTGGAACCAAAATAAAAATCAAGCTAAACCAAAATTGAGCAGCAACAACAACAAGGAAACAACCATCATAACGAAACAAAAATAAAGGTCGTGTGCACATTGGAAAAGTCATAAAACTGTCTGGCAGACTGAAAATGTGACGCGAGCATTCTGTGCGTTATATAGAATTTCAGTAAAAGTGTAAATTGTTGTTGGCCCCACAATAATCAACATAATAATGAGAACAATTACGATACAAACCCACACTCCTGCTCGAGCCTATACTGTAATATAATTGCAACAACACCGAGCAAAGCAAGCGTCGAACGTTAAACAAATTTCTATTTAAAGCTGTAGAATTAACATTGTAAATATTTTTATTACTAATAAATTAGGAAGAAAAGTGTTAGTTTGTATTCGGCTCAGACTGGATTTGAACACACCTTCCTATGAAAACAGTAACCACCTCGGGTGAATCAATTTTATGCCATTAGGCGCATAAGTGGTAAATTTGTTGGGATCGGAAGGACAGAGTGTTCTCGATGAAGTTTACTATGCATTTGTCTACATTAAGACGGAATATTTATAAAACATACGCTTACTAGCGCATAAGTTTTCCCTTTTTCCAGAGGACACATTTCTGCTAATTATTATGATTATTGTACACACTCTTCGAAAACTGACGTTACGTTTGCATTTATTCAATGCTCGTCTAATCCATGGTGATTAAAAGTGAACTCCAGTCCAGAGCAATTAATTGACTTTAGTTGTAGAGTACAACTTGTCAGTATTTAAAAGGTATTAATGATGATGTGGGTGAACCAGTTTGGCATATGAGACAAGCAGTCATTTCTATTTGCCTCAAAACTATTAGAAAATCTTACAGTTAAGATCTCAATGTAATCATGGAATGAATAAAAAGGAAATTCTTATAAGAAAATTTGGCATCAACAAAATGAATTTTTAAAGAAAACTAGGGGTTGATTAAACATGGAACGTGTATACAAATGAACGTCATATGGTTCATAAATAAAAAACTACGCAACCATACTTTAATCGAAGCGATGGCCAACGAGATCAAGACGGTATTTATAACATAATGGAGAGTGTATGTATGCGTGTTTACAATATAGATTTATATGGCCACAAACTCTGTCTCTGTCTCTGTCTCTGGTTGTTGATCCGGTTTTTATGCGTTTACCTTTATTTTCTGGTTTTTATACCCTCCACTTAAGGTGATATGTAAACCAAGTTTGTCATTCCGTTTGCAACACCCCGAAGTAAGCGTCGCAAAGTATATATATTCTTGATCAGCTTAAAAAACTGAGTCGACCTACACATTTATGTCCGTTTGTCCGTCCATTGTTGGAATGTTTACGGTCGAAACTTGTGAGTTATTGCGCTGACATTTTGTTCCGACACTTTTAGTTTCTGCACGCAGATCGCTATTTAAAATGGGTAAAATTGGTCAAGAGCCACGCCCATAATAGATAAAAATCTATTTAATTTGCTTGTAATTTGGTAAACATATTTATAATTATCCCATTCATCGATGTGCCGAAAATGAGTGTGGTCTCAGTATATTCAGCGTAAAACTTGAGTTGCAAGCTGATGCATAATTCATATCAGGAGTGCATGTGGAGAGTTTTTAATTTGACTTAAGCCAAATTAACTTCTTTTGCTTGTTTGTTATACTTTCATACAATTTTGATTCGTGATTGTTGTTGTATCTGTCGCTGTTTTTGTTGGTTTCGTTTTCAGAATATTTGCATGAATGGATTTTCTTTTCCATTTTATGTGCAGCCATTTGCCATTAAACCCTGTTTGCCAATATGATCTGCAGCAGGATTCTTTGAGTTTGTGTCACCCTTAGTAGAACATTCTAAATGAATTGTGTAGCTTACGAGAATCGATGCTATTTTCAGTGCAAAAGGAATTTAAAAAATATCATTCTGAATTACGCAATAATATCAATCTTCAATTACAGCCTAATAAACAGTTCTAATGTCTAATGTTCTTGTTAATCGATAAATTAAAATATTTCGATAGAGCGATATAAATCAAAAATGTGAAGTCATTAGCTAGTGAACTAGGCAGACCAATAATCGTTTGGTTGTGATTATCCGGTATAAACGTCAGTGCAACTTATTTGGAACAGGTGTAGAGTTAACTTTGTCATACTCTCATACGTTTTTATAAATTTCGTACCAGGACCAAGTATCCTGATTCTTATATGAAAATTCCACATGTTTCATTTAAATATGAATTGCTTGAATATGAATCTTATCCATTTGGAAGTGCACTCTTGTGAAATGTTGCGCTGTCTTATGCAAACCTCACTTTCTCATCATGAATACCATTCTATTTTGGAACAAGAACCACTCTATAAGAGTTTTATATAAAATGTATTGTACCTTCCACATAAAACGGGCGGTACACCAAGACTATTATTGAGTTTAGAATCAGCAGTGGGATCCGATTAGACGATATGTCTGTGATGGAACCCTTTCGCTACAGTAACACTATTTTAATAATCGTTAATAAAGGGCGCAATTGTACACCACGTTTATGCATAACTGTAGGGTTTTCAAGATTTTCCCTAAGCCAAATACAATAACTTTTTATAGGCTCCACCATAGTGGTGAAGGTATACTAAGTTTGGTATTTGGTATGAGGTGTCAGACACCCCGTGAAATATATATATTCTTGATCTGCACTAAAATCGGAGTCAATCTAAACATGTACGTCCGCGTATATATTGTTGACACTCTCACACTTAAGAATTGTGATACATAAGGCTGAAATTTTGTACAAGAGCAAAATCAGTCAAGTGCCACGCCCACACTGATAAAATTATGTTATAACCACAAAAATGTAACCATGAAGTTGACATTTGGAACACACATATACCGATGTACTGAATGTGGGCGTGGTCGGATAACTATACTAAGTTCCATTCAGTTTGCAACACCCAGAAGGAGGCGTCAGAGACCCTACAAAGTATATATACAATATTTCTTTATAAGTAAATATATTCGAAAACTAAGTCGATTTAGACACGTCTGTCCGTGTGTCCATTTCTGTCTCTTGTTGGCATTCTCACGGGCGTAAATTTTGGGATATTGTGCTGAAATTTTGTACAGACACTTTTAGTTTTTGCACGCAGATCGCTATTTAAAATGGGCGAAATCGGTCTAGAGCCATGACCACAATCTACAAAAATATATTTATTTGCCAAAGGAATTGAGCTATAAACTTGAAATTTGGTATGTACATACGAGTATATCTATAAATAATTCGTTCGTTGATGTGCCAAAATTGGGCCTTAACGGATATCAGAAACGCCCACAATCCAGAAAAACCTGTATATCTGCTACAAAAATTAATTTGTGAACTTGAATCTTAGTATACATATCCACAGTTATCTCATCCACCGATATACAAAGAATGGGCGTGGACGACTAACAGAATCGCTCGCAATCGACATAAATCTATATATCTGCCACAAAAAATTACCTACGAACTTGAAATTTGGTGCACTTATTAAAGGTTATCTTATCCCTCAATATGTCAAAAATGGGCATGGTTGGGTAACAGACGCACCCACAATTTACAAAAAACCATATTCAACGCAAAAATAGACTTGCATGCTGATACCTAATACATACACTATATATATATATATATTTGCCACACCCACCGTTATGGATGTGGATGGTATTTAAGATTTAGCTTACATCAAATTTAGTTTTCTGACTTGTTCCTTGTTTAAATCAATTTTTAAACGAAACTTTTACAAACTAAGCGTGCACTGTACGTAATAATGAAATGAGAGGTTTTGCTATATCACAAGTATTTGTTCACGTCTTATATAATGTGAACACAATTCTTCTAAATCGCAATTGTTCCATCAGTTTTCGAGTACTTTTCAGTTGTTTCTTTAAGTTTTCTGCATGTTTTTATCTTTTGAAAATTTCTTCAATGTTTACGTTAAACCAGAGACATTTTCAATAAAATTTATGATGTTTCCAAAACTATTCTATTTATATATATTTTACGTATATACATACATACATGTATTGTACCATACATAACCCTTCCCATTAGAGAGCTATCGTAAGGAAAGGCGTAAAACGCTTCAACACAGAGAGTAGACACAAACAGATTTTCTTTTATGATTTATGATGTAGAAATACTGGAAGTTATGCATTAAAATGCGCGTATATACTATTCGCCATATGCGGTCAGCAGAGGTTTTTTAAACAAACTCTTTCAGTAGCCTTTCAAAACAGAAAAAAAAGGTTAAGATTCCCTCATATGACAAAAACACATGGTTTATAATTGGTGGTAAATGAGCAATTTATAATTTAAACAGCGTAAGCTTTGTGAACGATGAATGCAAACATGTCAAACCATGAACTCGACGGAGACCATTTCTACGTTTTTTTTTCTTATTTGTTCTGTAACTTGACAGAATGCACATACGATACGTTGCTGATGGTAAAAACTGGTTGATACTTTAACTCAAGCCTGTTTGGAATTTTGTTCTTAAGAAAAAGAGAGGCTTAGCTATCCAAGTAAAATAAAGGAAGTCGCCCGTTCTTTTGCCATTAAAATTGTACTTTAATGGTTACAACAAAAGCTTGACAAGGGCTCGTTAAGCCAACAGCCAAGAGTGTATGGACGCGAAAAGACAACAGCCACGATAAAGTTAGATGGAAAGTGTCAGATTTATGAGTTCAAGCACCATTTTAAGACATTTTATTGCAAATAAAATGCGAAAGGGGCAGTTGTCGGTTGTTTTGTTTCAAATAAAACCTAATTTTTATTAAACTCATAAACGTACTTAACTAGAAGGAAAAGCGGCTGAACTGAATGCATTCAAATTATCATGAAATGCAAATTCGAGTTATTGAAGCATTAACATTATGCGACAATGAACGTATTCCAAGGGATTGAAGGAAGTTGATACATAAACAACTACATTGATGCATGCATTGATACGAAATTTTTCTTTTTACTCGTATATCTCCACACAAATTCGATTTGCAATACATGGCGTAGATATCCGCCAGGCACAGAGGGTGGGGCAAATCTAAGAAGGCTCCTCTGGGTCCTCTCTCCCTGAGCAATGGCAATTATAATATGGAGCCCAAATTATTACCCCACTCAAGTTTCTAGGCAAAATAAGATGAGTAAAATAGTTCAACAGCTTAAGGATGCTTAAACTCTTTAAAAGTCGTTTTGTAAAGGCTAGAGTACGACTGGTTAATACAATATGAGGAAGGAAACTAAATGTTGCGTCAAATGAAATATCCAAATTCTCAACCCCGTGCTAAGATTGTTTGTGTATAATTAAACAACATGACTTTTTGAACAACGGACAAGTACGCTTTTGTTAGAATTTGGAATGATATTATTTTGGATACACCATTGATTTACACGATTCAAATCTGAATGTAAACTTCAATAGGGCAAGGTCTTAAGGTGCATAGTACTGCAAGTTAATGAGTCAGGAATTGCCAACAATGACTCAAGTTCCTTAATGAAAACCACATAAAAATAAATTCCTTTCTTTTCGAAAGTCTTTTTATTGCTTCAGTCTATATATATCATGGTCTTCCGTGTACATACATATAAAAATTGTAACTCCACCTTTAAGACGTTCCTAAACTTAAACTAAAATGGCTTACCAGTTTGTATCTCTACTGTGAGTTGCCTACAAAATCAATCATGGAAGGAACGTTAAATTCGAGCGATTGCTTTTTAAATAAGCGTACGCGGTTGTCTGGACTTCAATTATAGTCCATTATAATACAATTCAATGGAAACTGTCTGCATGCGTTCAATATTGTTGCAACCAAAACGCTTGTGCGAACTTCAGTTTATCATCTAACTTACGATGCGCGTCTTTGCGTGGTACATATTGTATTGCTTATTACTCGTGTATGGGTGCGCATTTAAATAACATTTCCTTCAAGTGGTCACGTAAAAATGCAATATTTAACAAGACAAACTGCCATCTACGTCTAGTGAAAAAGTGCATTTAGAATGTAAACTTATAATGGAGTCGGGATGGTCAGGTGTGACAGTGTGAAGGTGTTGGTGCAGCAGTATGAGAGAAACTTACATTGACAAGACAACTCCATTAGTTTCACTAATACATCACTAAGACCATGATTGCTCCTCCTTCCCCCCCTTCTTCCAAACATTAATAAAGTTGTAAAATACGAAACTTTTCTTAAACGAAACTTCATTCTTAACATGAATATTAAAAAGTATTTAACATAAGTATAAACCTTCCTTAGCATGTACGTAACTCGTGTGTGTGTACAGTATTTTTAACTCTGCCCCCGTATTTACAATAATTTTACTCATTCCCTGTCATAAATCATTATCTTTGTGTCATAAAATTTTTCCCATAATTTTGTCTAGATAGTAAAAAGATGCTAATGTGCTCTACTCCACACAGTCAGATGTTTTCATCTTCATACCATTACTCATTAATCGTTAATTATTTGCAACAATAAACACTTTTTGTATATTTCCGTTATTTCAATGCAAGTTTTTTTTGTATGTTTTGTACAAAACACAATATACTAATTGGCACAAAGGCAGAGCAGAAACCTTCAATCATTTTATAAACAAAGTGTATAAATGTATGTATGCATTGTACGCGGATATATTTGGTATGCTCACTGCGTGTTTGTGTGTATGAGGAACCAAATATACACACATGTAAAGTTTGCAAATAAACAAATTCTTACATTGTTGATGACATTCCAAGAAATGGAGTGTAGATTATACTTCAGTAAGAAATAAGGATAATAATAGGTCTTTATGGAATTATGAAATTCCTAAATAAATGAAAGAGTGGTAGAAGCTATTACGTGCCGTAATACTTTTTATATCTATTTACGAGGAATCATATGGAAAAATTACAAGTGCTTTCTAGATGTTGTTACCTTTGGTCCCTCTCTCCATAAAATGACTTTACCATATCTTTTTATTTAAAAGATATTGCCTATAGTGTAATATTCGCACTTGCCCCAAGACAGTATCATTATCATTTCCATAATATATTCCATTACATCTTAAAGTTAACTCAACCATTATTATTTTAAAAGTCAATTGATTAAACGAACTTGGCGGCCTAAAGTAAAAATTTCATGGGACAAATTGGACTCGGGAGTGACAAAAATTGCCCCACTTGTAGCCCGCATTGCCTTCAAAAACTTTCTATCTTTGAACCAAGGGAGAAACTTAACCACCTCTGGTATTAAACATTAAACATATGAAGATAGCACCATGTTTTAGTACAGTGGTATGGTAAAAATTAAGTTTTTTAAAGCAATTGGTCACTTTCGCTCAAACTAAAAATAAACAATAACCACTCTCTGAATGTAATGAGAAACCATTTTCGTTTTGATTACACCATTTTTTATTGTGCTCGTAAAAATTGCCCAAGCCCTTAGGAAATAGCCACAATGATGAGTTTAAGGCGTCTAGAGAGTACATTGTTTACACACGCTTGGTGTTATTGCTTGCACGCACGTTACACACTTTGCATACATTATAAACGAATATGCAAAAAAAAGCATTTTTGTACAAACTGCATGCGCCTGTGATTTCCTCTGCCGCCTATAAAATTACATAAACAGCTCTAATCAGCACAATTTTATTTTAGGGTAAAATATATTTCTGGTAAAAATAAGAGAAAAAAAAATAAACTTTGTTGAAATTTGAAATGCAGGCGTTTTTTTAACATTTAGGTTAGGCGCCAAGCGCTAGTAAGGCGTTATAAAGTTGCTATATGCTATATGCTATATGCTATATGCTATATGCTATATGCTATATGCTATATGCTATATGCTATATGCTATATGCTATATGCTATATGCTATATGCTATATGCTATATGCTATATGCTATATGCTATATGCTATATGCTATATGCTATATGCTATATGCTATATGCTATATGCTATATGCTATATGCTATATGCTATATGCTATATGCTATATGCTATATGCTATATGCTATATGCTATATGCTATATGCTATATGCTATATGCTATATGCTATATGCTATATGCTATATGCTATATGCTATATGCTATATGCTATATGCTATATGCTATATGCTATATGCTATATGCTATATGCTATATGCTATATGCTATATGCTATATGCTATATGCTATATGCTATATGCTATATGCTATATGCTATATGCTATATGCTATATGCTATATGCTATATGCTATATGCTATATGCTATATGCTATATGCTATATGCTATATGCTATATGCTATATGCTATATGCTATATGCTATATGCTATATGCTATATGCTATATGCTATATGCTATATGCTATATGCTATATGCTATATGCTATATGCTATATGCTATATGCTATATGCTATATGCTATATGCTATATGCTATATGCTATATGCTATATGCTATATGCTATATGCTATATGCTATATGCTATATGCTATATGCTATATGCTATATGCTATATGCTATATGCTATATGCTATATGCTATATGCTATATGCTATATGCTATATGCTATATGCTATATGCTATATGCTATATGCTATATGCTATATGCTATATGCTATATGCTATATGCTATATGCTATATGCTATATGCTATATGCTATATGCTATATGCTATATGCTATATGCTATATGCTATATGCTATATGCTATATGCTATATGCTATATGCTATATGCTATATGCTATATGCTATATGCTATATGCTATATGCTATATGCTATATGCTATATGCTATATGCTATATGCTATATGCTATATGCTATATGCTATATGCTATATGCTATATGCTATATGCTATATGCTATATGCTATATGCTATATGCTATATGCTATATGCTATATGCTATATGCTATATGCTATATGCTATATGCTATATGCTATATGCTATATGCTATATGCTATATGCTATATGCTATATGCTATATGCTATATGCTATATGCTATATGCTATATGCTATATGCTATATGCTATATGCTATATGCTATATGCTATATGCTATATGCTATATGCTATATGCTATATGCTATATGCTATATGCTATATGCTATATGCTATATGCTATATGCTATATGCTATATGCTATATGCTATATGCTATATGCTATATGCTATATGCTATATGCTATATGCTATATGCTATATGCTATATGCTATATGCTATATGCTATATGCTATATGCTATATGCTATATGCTATATGCTATATGCTATATGCTATATGCTATATGCTATATGCTATATGCTATATGCTATATGCTATATGCTATATGCTATATGCTATATGCTATATGCTATATGCTATATGCTATATGCTATATGCTATATGCTATATGCTATATGCTATATGCTATATGCTATATGCTATATGCTATATGCTATATGCTATATGCTATATGCTATATGCTATATGCTATATGCTATATGCTATATGCTATATGCTATATGCTATATGCTATATGCTATATGCTATATGCTATATGCTATATGCTATATGTTATATGTTTTTTATTATAAAATCTATTCGATTTTTCTTCCGAAATTCATTTACCTAAAAAGTTTGTCTAAAACCAAAGGAATAATTTCAAGTCACTAGTTTGCCCAAGGTTGCGTATTTGTTTCCTTTTTATGAATTACAAATACACAAAAACTATAATTAGTTTTTAAAAAATCCACTTGCATAACAGAGCCTTTAAATTATTTTTTTATTAAGGGTTATCCAACACGTTGGTTTGCTCTAAGTGTCCTTGAACATTTAAAACTATTTAGATACACTTGCTAACTTTGTCAATGAATACTGGACGTTTTTACTCTTTCGGCTTAATTACTTGTTACCTTAGCATTGCACCTTTAAAACAGAAATTTTTTTTAGTTTTTATTGTGCACCCTCAGGGGAAGAATTGCAAGTGAATGGGTAGAAGAAAGTCCTTGGTGGAATAATAAACAAGCAAACAAGTTATATTTGGCTGAGCCCAAATCTTAAATACTGATGGTGGGTATTAAAGATGCACCAAAGCAAAGGATGTATGTTAATATGAATTCTGTACTTTATAGGTAGTATGGGAAATTTGGTAAAAAAATTACTTCTCTTTTAGTTTACTATTTACTACGATACGTGCGCTATATTGCGGGCGTATTGCTAGATCGATTTTGTCCAATTTCGATACCAACCTTCTTCTGCTAAGTTTAAAGTCGATATCCCAATTTTAGCGACCAGAAGAGTAATTGCAGAATTACAGAATATTTACGGACAGACGGATATACAGACTTTGTTAAATCGACCCAGTATTCGATGCTTATTGAGAATATATATATTCTTTTTGGAGTCTTCGTCGCTTCCTTCTGGGAATTGCAAACGTTTTTGACAAAGTGATACAATCCCCCATATACATATGAATAAAATATAAAAGTAAAGAGAGCGCTGTTTTTTCCCGCACTACAATGTTTTTTATTTCGATTTTGTAAATACAGTTTATGAACTTTTATATACTTAGTTTGACTTTTCCGTTTGTCCTACCAGAAGAAGGCGTCAGAGTCCGCACAAAGAATATGATCCTCAAAATCTGAGTCGATTTAGTCATCTCCGCAAGTCCCTGTGCGTAAAAGTTTGTGTTGACATTCTTAGCCCATAATTTAAATATAACGCATAATTTAGTGATCGTTAGAATATTTGGAAGAGAATACAGGAGAACGGTTTTTATTGGGCAACACTTGTGAGCCGAATCACACAATCTCTTAATCTAAGAATTCATCAATATGCAAAGTGGTAATGAATAGGCCTTCTCGTTACATAAAGAACATATTACATAACAGCTTACAGTTCGAGCAAATGTGGTTTATTCTAAATTGACGGCGCATCTACACCGCAACCCCGCAAATTTTTTAACACGACGGGCGGCCTACTTATAAACATATAACACACTTCAAATAATTTCAGAATTGAATGAATATATAATTGTTGTGCGCTTTTCAGCTCCTCATCACTGAGGTAGAGAATATAAAAATGGAAAAGACAAATCGATTGATGCAATAAAAGATTTCGAAAACATTTTATCAGCTGTGCATAAATACTGAACCCTAAATTTTCAAAATTGCAATTGGGCGTCTATTGTCAACTCCTTTTTATCATCACAACTTGTAATATTTTAGGATTGTATCTCGGTACTGTTACATAATACATGCGTACAAGTTCGCCACCGATGAAATATGTTTAAAATTCTTGCGTTACTGTCGTAACATAATAACCAGCTTGTGGCGTAACTTCATTTCAACAAATTACCATCACCCACGGCCAACATAACAATAATCTTAATTTTAACCATGAAAATAATAAAAATTACTATAAAAACACCGAATCAAGTTAGAGTAACTGCAAACTTCATAAATTTTTAATCTGATGCTTTGTTTACGCTGAAGGAATAAAATGAGAAGAAACCTCGTTTCGAAAAAACTCGTGTTTTTAAATGAGTTTGAGATAATTTTTTTAACAATGAACGATTAGCCGGCTTTTAATAAATTTCCTGATTTATGAGTGCTGGTTTTTTATTATAGCTTTAAATGAAACAGCACCAACACTACCGTCTTCCAATATCCCCAATTTATGATTATTTCATTAAAAGTGTGAAACTAGCTTTGAGCCATAAAAATTTATGAAATAATTGCTATTTAATATGCTTCGTAGTTTCCTTTTTCGTAGGTTCACATTGTATATGGTCGATATAAAATTAAAAAGTCTTTAAAAAGAAATAAAACAAGGTATAAATGATTTTAGGGTTTTTTAATGGCATTTAAAATGTGCTGGTGACCGGCGCAAATTTATATTTATATTTAATGCAAAATCATTCGAATCAAATAATAAATTAAATGTTTGGAAAAACTAAGTAAATATAAAATCTCTCCGTTATTTTAATTCAAGACCTTTACGCAGTGTTTGCGCTACAAAATTAGAGTGGTCAGCCGTACATGTAATTGGGGGATGTTTCTCTTTGCCATGTGACTTACATTTTGAGGGGTTTATGGGTTCTTTTTTCTTCTCTTGCACGTTCGAAAATATCTAAAAATTAAATTTCACAAATAACGCTACCCACTCTTAAGATATTTAAATAGGTGTACTAACCGAGTATGAAAACAAATAAAAAACAATAAAGTTGGATTAGGCCAAATCGTAGATACCCTCCACCCATATGTACAAAGAGATCCCGTATAATAATACGTTTTATGTAAATTACATGTCCGTTATCCTACCTTGTCCATTTTTGGTATGTACTCTAAATTTCAACTTGATGGTATGATGGCATGTCTAGATCGACTTGGATTTTGATGCTGATTAAGAATATATATGTCCTTCCGGGTATTGCAAATGTAGTGGCAGAATTAGCAGACCCTCATCACTGATATAATGTTAACAAATATGCGAAATAAAAACACGAATTAAATATATGACAGTACCCATCCCGCCTTTCTTTAATCAGCTGGCTACACTGGGAGTAAGCTGATGAGATATTTGATTGCTAAGAAAAAGTTACGTACTCTTGTAAGTGATGCATGTTTAATTAAGCGGAACATGTCTTTAATTCAAATGAGTTTCGATATATTGCATTTCTGCCCTATATTAACCCGAACCGTAATTCCATTGAAAATGTGTTTATCATCAAGTTTAAAGTTCTCCACGATTTCGATTATCTACTTACAATAAAACAAATTATTTTTATTGCTACGGCTACCGTGTGCGACTATTATTACCACATTATGAGTCGTCTGTTTTATGAAAGGAGTGCGCAAATATTTTTAATAGTTTATAACGGCTTTGTAATTACTGCTAAGCAGAAATTTTAAATTTATTCTACGATTCAATTAAGCCTTAATTGAATTGGTTATTGGCGGACATAACTCCACCCAATCATTTCAAATGAATTATGCCTTCTGGAGACAGCTGTATTGTACAGTGGCTGACAGTACAGTTCTCTTGGCGTCTTCCTGCACGCTTTAAATATGTTATTAATACAGGAATGTCATTGCCACCAAACCAGTACCTGTCCAGTGGCCAGTGATTTCTCTTTCTCTTCTACATTTCGAAGCATCTCACCCAAAAAGCAGTCTATGAATACATTTCATTGTTATAATCGTTGGCTGGGATTGAACGAAATTTGCCAAACAGGAACATTTTCTTTGGTGCTGTACACACATCAATTTTACCATTTCCTCATAATTCGATGCAAGGAGCCATGTGGTATTTGTCTCATAATATAAAAAATATGGAAGATGGTTCTTTACGAAATAGCGCACATGCGAGAGAAATATATGAAAAAACTAAAACCTTTTTTATAATCATATGCCCGCCGTATCTTTCTCGTGGATAGAGCATGGAGAGAACGAGTGGTGACTTGTTTACAGTCACGACATTTATTTGCCAATTTATGGCCGGTTAATGGCAATAATGAATATATTTTATAGTGCAATAAATAATCACTGAGCAGCATATTGTAATACGAATACGAATGCGAACACGAGCACGAACTCGAATACAACGCAACAGACGATTGGCCGCGCAAAACATGGAAATAGAGTTTGCTTTGATTTCATGCAATTAAAATAACAAGTTGACTACTTTATACTCATTTAGCATTAAAACGCCTCTTGACTAAGAAATAAAAATAAAATACAAATAATATAAAAACTATAACATCAACTGTTTAATGAATGACTAAATTTTTCCTTTATATTAAAGTTGATCACGAACTAGTGCAGAAACTCTATTTGGCTTAGACTAAATACGAAACACCCTGCATATTTAAGCATTAACTGTGAACATGGTCTGGCACACCGCACAAGCACGGATGACAAAATTACATACCCATGTATTCAGAGTCAACTTTGTAGCATTATTTTTGAGTAAACGGTGTTGCAAGCAAAATCAAAAACAGGAGATTTACACTCATCTTGAGGGCAGGCCTCAAGGAGATATTATTTGTTAAGTATGCACCCACTTAAAAGGACACTTCGGAGACTAAACAATGAATATATATTCTGAAGCAGCATCGATTCCCAAGGTGAATTAAGCATGCGGGTCTGTCTGTTCGGCTGTTTGGTTGTCTTTAAAAATTCTTGTAAAAGAATGAAAGAATTTGTAACAGGTACTAGAAGTCACTGTACAGGATTTTATACGGACGCGAAAAGCATGATATTTTGGATATTGTTCAAAATTGGTCGTAGATGGGGAGTTAAAAATTGACATTTCTCTAATTAGAGTACTTTGGTCTATCCGTTGGGAAATCTAAGATTTGTTGTGAGGCTTACTTTTGTACTTGCTTTTAAAACACTAAAATATTATTCATTGAAGGTCTTCGTAAGTGGCAGAACGGTCGATTTCGAAAGAGACACCATAGCCTAATACATATACTATGCCTTTCCTTTTTATGGTATATCCAAATGCTTGTTTCTGCACAACCGATTCGTTTTTGACATAGTTGGCATTTTTAAGTTAAATTGATGAATGTATCGCTCGATGTATTTAAATTGGTTTTAAGGTTTTCGAATTTATATTTACAAGCAAATGCTTCAGATGTATACTAAGTATTTATGCATCAATTGCATTGTTGAGTATGAGTTCAGTAAGGAACTGTCTAAATGAAGCTTTAACGCTTCCATTTGCGGAAAGTGAGTTAAAGCGTTCATTTTAAGAGATTTTTTGATATCTGGACGAACCCAACGTCCATTTAATTATTTCCGTCAAGTACAATTGTTTTTTGCATTGAAACGTACGCCCTTTAGAACTCACCTCATCTCTTCATCATGGCTATGTCTTTGCTTTATGCATAAAGCCTTTTTCTTCCTCCTTTCTTTCAATTGCAACTGAAATTAGAAAAGAAAGGTTGATAATACGACAAGTTGCTATGTGCGAAAGTACACAAAAGAATCCAGAAAATTGAAATATTTCCTCAAACGATAGAAAACCATCAGAAACGTAACAAAGTAAAATACAATAAGACAAGAGTAAAGACAATTTTCACCTTCTTGAATTGATTTTATAGTTCAAGTGGAAGCATGTCGTGAATTAATCATAATCGCAATCTAAAATGTGTACGTGGGTCTCGACAAGTACTCTCGCATATAAACGCTTCATGCTTAAATGTGGTTGGTGTGGGAGGCAGGCAACAACAACGAATAACGTTTCCTTGGAAGAATCTCAAACTCGAAACTAACCAAAATTACAATTCACCCAAAGTTTAATTTTCTGATAGAAAAAAAAATACTTTCGACTAGAACAAGAGCAATGATTGCGTTGCAAAAATATTTCACATACGTATGTGCATGTAGGTTTGTAAACGACAGTAAATTCTCCAAGTTACAATTAGAACATCAACACAGCACTAGCGCACTAACAAACTATTTGCTTTTGTTTTGGAATTTTCATTTCTTTCTCGTTGTAAATATTAAAAGGGGAAAGAGGAGGAGGGAGTGTACACTGCCAGTACTCCCAGCCGAACAGCTAGCATCAACGTAGTGGTTAACTAAAGCGTCAACAGCAGAGCAAGCGTGAATCGATGAATTTTTGGGTTGGTATACAACATATGCCAGTAGTGGTGGTTGTATAGCACAAGCCTCGCACAGGTATCACTCGTTTCATTCACACACCAAAATGGCTGACAAATATTTTTTTCTTAGTAATATAGTCGCACTACTTTTTCCCGAGTTAAGTGCTCACAAATGCGTGGTCAATTCTGTGTAGCCTTCTCTATGTGCGCACAACGTTTTGTTAATAATGGCAGCAGTTGCTTACCAGTCGTTGTCGTGAGATAAAATGTGTACACTATTGTATCACTATTAGCACCCGTACTTCAATAACCACTGCCCTAGTACATATTTATTGTAGTTTTTTTTTGAGCGTACATCTTATTGTTCTTTTCCGGTAATGCGTAAGCAGCCGTCGCTGATGCGATTTGTTTCACTTCGCTCATTCTACAAAACCAATGCGTTTGATTTTTCTTCCTTTTCAACAACGATTCCCAAATGTTTTAGTTGACACTATATCCAGTATATTCTATTTTTGTGTTTAGTAAAAATCATGAAATATTTGTGGCTGCAGTTGAAAATTTGTAGATGGTTACTGGGTATCCACCCAGGCTTTGGTGCATTGTGTGTTGTGTAGATCCTAAAGTGAAAAGCAAGCGCATTATTGGCAGCTAAAGAAGAAGAAACATGCAGATAAAGAAGATGAATGAAATTTTTACAAATCTTACGAACCAAAGTAATTTCTGAAGAAATTCCCATTGTGCTATTAAGAGCACACCTTAATAACACTTGAACGTTCCTAACATTCTTAATGTTTACAAATTTCCGTTATTAAAACTTGAAACGTTTCTTCTATGTGTGCACCATATCAAAACTTGAATGGAAACGGCATGACTTTCGATATGTTTGTGCGTGCTCTTCTTGTTAACAATATGTAGAGAAAGGTTCTAACAACAGTGCAATCTGGTATAAAATCAAATCGATAAATATATTTTCTTAAAAATACTAACATTTTTCGACATCGCTCCCATTTTCCGACCGTGCTTTGAGCGTTAAATCGCTCAAGGTTACAAAAATTCAGATATTGAGCTGGAATTTTAATTTCATATTTAAAACAAGTAAGAAAACCAAACTTGGCTTAGGTCAAATCTTAAATACCCTCCACATCTACAACAGTGGGCGTGGCAGATATACTATTACGCCCTCAACTAGTGCTTGTATTATGTATCAACTTAAAAGTGGAGTTTTACTTGGTGTATAGTTTTATGTAAATTGTGGGCGCGTCTGCAATTTGACCACGCCCACTTTTGGCACATCATTGGAAGTGATAACTATCGATACACATACAAAAGTTCAGGTTCACAGGTAAATTTTTGTGGCAGATATATAGATTTTTGTTGATTGTGGGCGTGTGTTGATTCCGACTACGGCCATTTTTGAAACATGGATTTAGGAAATATTTAACGATATACAAACAAAATTTAAACAAATAAAAGTCTTTTCTAAAAAAATAGAATACTTTATAATTGATAAAGGTCTTGTTAGTCTTCACTAACAAAGAGAAAAAATAATAGTATCTCTACAAAATTTCAGCTCAACATCTTAAATTTAATTTACGCCCGTGAGAATGCCAACAATATACGGTTACACGGACACACGGACATACATGTCCAGTCCAATTCAGTTTTCGACGCTGATTAAGAATATATATACTTTGTAGGGTCTCTGACGCCTCTTTCTGGGTGTTGCAAACGGAAGAAGAAACATAGTGTACTCTCATCACTAATGTGGAGGGTATAAGAAGTGAAAATCATGTAGGCGGTTATAACCGACTATTTTACACCCCACATGACTTAGTTGCATAAATTAGACTATAGTTTATTTAGTTCTATCAGGAAGCATGAAATATTAATGTTTCGTTGAAAAGCACTGAATGGAAAGTCATTCTAAAAATGGTGCGTTCGGATTCAGAGAGTCTATAATTAGCCTTTCGTCGAATAACACATATGCGCACATTTTACAACGAACCTTATTTGATGCACAGCTTGCCTTGCCGGTTGATTCACAATACATGCACTATTAGAGGAAGGAGTGGGATTCGCCCACGGCTGTGGATGATTATGATTTGATCCAAGCTAAATGTAGTGTTTCACTTGTTCGTTATAGGCCGTTTCATGTAGAAGCGAGCACGTAACTATCTATTAGTATTTTGTTTCAAATGTTTCAAAGTAGCAACACGAAATCATGTCCAAAACTTGGCTTTTATTAAATGGAAAATACTTTGTTATTCAGTGTGTGTTTGCGATTATTCTGCAGCTGTACCCACCTCCTTATCAACATCTTACGGTCACAAAAATTATTTTATTAACAATAAAAAACGGAGCGAAATGCATAAAATGAACGTCTGACGTTCATGTGCAATACAAAACAAGTAAAAGAGGGTTATATTGGACGTTTACCAAATCTATGATACCCCCATCATTACCCACTTACAAAATACGTGTACATGAACCGACTGCACCGCACTCTTTGAAATTTGCAACCTATTACAAATGTCGCTTTTCTAGGAAAGCGGAATTTACTTCACTGGAACCGAAATATACAGTCTAGCTCAGCACGTTGAATTTTTTAAAGTTGTGAGTCAGTTTATGAATGTCCCATTTGCCCATTTTTACTTTTGACGTGATCGTGAATATGTGTAGAAAATTTCAGCACGATATCTCACAATTTGCGTCTGTGGAAATGCTGAAAGCTACGGGTCTAAGGTTTAGGACGCTCTTGCTTGATCTTATTTCCAATGGGAAATCATAGAAAAACTCGAAGAAAGCCTGCATCAAAATCCTACCAAGAATGAACTGAAAACCTCCGTAATTTTATAATCATTCAAATGGTTCTTGCTTGATTTGTATTGCACTTTAATGGAGTTTAGCTTGGCCCTTGATTTCATCCGTTCATTTCGACAGTTTTAACCCAATTCTCCCGTTTTCAAAGATACAATTTTTCATATGGACAAACGAGTGGAGTAGAGATGAGCTGATCAAAAAGGATATTCTGCACTGAAATGCAATAAACTCGAACTAACAACACTACATATATTTTTACCTTTCACTACATGATTACTAGTAATAAGGTATAGCATTAAAAATTATATAAAACTAAGTAATTCAGTAAAATGCTTGTCCGTGTAAACATACCTGAAATCTATAATTATTGAAAACTCCTTTCTATCTAATTTTTAACGAATATTTAAGAGCTCCTTCTCTCTTATGCATGCATATACATATTGGTTTCTACAAACGTACATTTTCAAATTTCTATGTTCCATTAAAAATTGGCGGTAATGACTATTGCTTCAGCAGAAAAATTAATTCAATTTAAATTTCTGCGTCTTTACGCTCCCTTGAGAATTGACTCAATCACCCTTCAATCCTTTACCTAAGTAAAGGAGTGTCCTTCAAGTAAATTGCAGTAGTTTTTTATTGCCATTCAATTCAGGGTAAATACACGAAGACTCTTCTGCATGAGCGTGAAATGTGTGTAATGTTAAATCGTTTTATGTACTTATGTATGTAGCTGTACAGCTTACTGTTGTTATTGCTGTGCTTGGCACAAAGATTTTTCAATAATTTCAAACGAAGTTTGTTAGAACCTTCTTTTCCATAACTCGGAGACAAACCGTGTATAAGAAAATATTGAGAAGCGCAGTTTCTTTTATTATATAATGATTTGCGGAGGAAATTGTGCCATTAATCGATGCTTCCTTTTGACTACAAACAAATAAAAAGTCAACCTCAGGTAGAGAGAGATACAAACGTATAAACCTTATTAATGTATAAATCGTGAGGATATAGACACTAAAGTTGTTGTTGTTGAGTTAATTGTAATCGGATTGACATTATAGGCACTTTTTCGTGCTTCTCCTTTTTACATAAGAATGGTTCATGTCAACCAAATGTTTTGACTGAAGGCTGAATATTTACGCACGTATTTCATTTGAAAATCTCTGGATAGGCTGCATATAACACAATGAGAAAAATGTACGATATTAACGAAAAGCTTCAACTCAGTGTTTAAATAAAACATACACAGCTGCAACATTACTGTTGTAAGAGCTTTTCGATAGGAGTTTCAAAATAGTAAAAGTTCCTTTGTTGACCAAAAGCCCGCACTTTAAAGTGAAGTAAGGTAAAGCTTAGCGAGCTGGTACGATTTTCCATTCCATACATAGAATAAAAACTGGTTTGAAACGAAAAGGAAGGAACAATTCTCTCTAAACAAACATGTGACATAACAAGCGTCTGCAAACGCTCGTACAAACCGATATGGCGTCACAAATGTAAACAGAGAAAATATACCATAATACCATAACAACAGGGACATTTTTCTTCCATTGCGTTTACCACGCGTAGCAGGGAAATTTTTTCTACGTGCACATGTGCAGACCCGCTCGCACATACATATATATTTATATGGCGTTTTCTATATATATAAAGGAGCGATAAATAAACTATTACCCCTATCTGTTGTGTATGCGTTAAGCATGCCATAAGCATCACATGTATGCTTGCAATTACAAATGATGGTCGAGTGTGGCTGCAGCATAGAACTCTTTCTATTCATACTCGCTTTGGTATTTGTGCTCTCTTGCATGCAAGGGTTTGTGTTTGTGAGAAGAGACATTGGTAGCCGGTTGTATAGTATTTGGTTGGCCCGCAGTCAAGCATACAAGCACGCGTAGGCCAACTCATATGAACACAAAGCGTTGAAAAGTAAACATCCGCGAAATACAATTTTTAAAAATATTTTAAATAAAATAATAGAAAAAACTTGAAACCAAACAGTTATTAGTGCTGGAAGAACCACAAATTGCTGCAATCTCGTTCACACGCGAAGACACGTAAGTAATTTTCATTGGATTTTCTATCAACTACGTAATGTAACGTAATTGAGAAATGCTAAAAAAATCTCATTTTCTGAAAACTAATCGCATGCGATTAGGCTTTTGTTTGTATGCGTGAGGGTGCATATTTTTGTACATATTGGTGTGTGTTGCACTATTGAAGTGATCAACTCTTAAATTTTCATTAAAAAATCAAATTTTCCTTAACACTCTTCCTTAAAAAACCGGTTGTTTAGGGCTACGTTTAGAAACGATGTGTGTATGGGTCAAGTGTAAAATCTCCGACACTCTGTGGGTAAGAGAACTAATTATGGTTTTACTCTAAAACGTTCTTCGCTCGATCGATTGTGGTACTGAATAGTTTCAAAGGTCGTCTAATTTATGTTCCACTGCCGCACATGTTACAAATTATGAGTATTTTATGCAAATAACTTAATATATAAACAAAAATTTAATAAGCTTACGGTCGGCTTTCGCAATAGCAGCTTGACTTTAGTTTCTATGCGTTAAAGACGGCATTAATGAAACTGTTTAGGTTTCTTTCTACCATTTGTGTGCCCGGCCATTAACTTATTATACTTATTTTCTTATTACACATAGACCATTTATCAGCAGCAAGAAAACTTAATTTTGTGGTTTATTTTTCTAAAATTAATTGAAATTTGTTATTCATGTATGAATACAAGGTCAGTGTTCCTAGAAACATTTTCAATCTCCAGGCAGCGCTCTGTTACATTTGATTAAGAATAAAGATGGATCAGTTTTATGCATGCAGTAAATATGTCTACCACACTTCAACTTTGTGGCCATGAAAGAAATTTAGTAATTGTAGGCGGGTCATTTTCTGAATTTGTGTCGATGTCCAAATAGACTCAGATATTAATTCAATCCAAAAATATATATTTTGTGGGGTCTCTGATGCCTCGACGGTAGTGCCGCGTACAGAATAACGAACTTAGTAAACTACCTATCTAACATACCTATTCCTACAGTACATAAAAATAAGATGGTGGACATGCCAAGTCGATGACAATAATTTCATTTATTTTAACCTCTAATAACACACTATACACCAGCGCTTCTGTCAGAATATATGGTGAAAGTCGTTATATGTAAACTAAGATGACACACTCGGTACAAACTGCTTCCATTTTTATGTAAATGCTTGTAAGTGCAAATGATTCCATTACACTCAATGATATAAAACATTCAAGTTCTTGCAGACAATGACTCTGCTACGCTCTGCTTCAATAAGCAAATGCGACATAATGTTAGAGCTTCTAAATATTTTTAAATTCTGCACAAGTGTGGTACAAGACATATTAAGGAAATGTTTGCAACTCCCAAACGAGTAGAGAGAGATACATGCACACGTTTTACACTAAATGGCATGTTTAGCCAAAATACTGTTTTCTTACCATGGATCGAATGGGACTCTTTTTCAATAAGTTTTAAACCTCATTTTAAAAACATTTTAATCTAGATTAGGTCGAAGTTGTTGTATTCAGTATCTGTACGTAGGATAAAATCGGCCACGTGTCACGCTTTCAATTGACAAATACGTCTCACACTCGCTAAAAAATATACCTGTGAAGTTGAAATTCGGTACACATATTATATATCGATGTACCAATAATTATCCATTATTAAAAGGAACCTTATTTGATGCAGAATTCGGCTCCTTAGCATAAAACAAATACTGCAGAGGACACAATCAGGCACCTGCCATAACCATTTGTTGTGTACGGGTGGAGGATGCTTATGATTTGCCACCAACCCACTTTATTTTTTTTTAATTTTTCTTTTATTCTTATTTTATCGCTAATATGTGGCTATCAAACATAAATTTTAACTGGAGTGCGTATGAATGTGAAAATTATTGAGTTAATGAAAGCATACATGTAGTGAGTGGCACACGAGATTATATGAAATTAATATGGCTTTGGTGGTGTTTTTTACTAAACGCCCCTACAATGAAATGATGCATCTCTAATATAACACAATATTATGTTATGTGTGGAAGTATGTCGCTTCAATGTTTTTTCTATAACTAGATATATTTTACATGATGCCACCACCAAATCAAATTCAATGCGTAATGTATGTGTATACCTGCCTACAACGCAACATAAAATAATCATAAATCTTAAATTGTTCGATGCACTCAAACAAGATTTTATGGAAGAAAGAAACATAGATTAAGGTGATATTTCTAACAACGAGAAGCACACAATACTTGCGCATAATTTATAGCCACGCATACATATGTTACGTCCCATTGCACGGGTGAATCCGCAATGTAACGCCATGAACAGTTAGTTGCGAAGCCCAACAACTTCATGTCTCACCCCTAATAAACTTGGCATTATACCACATAACTCCATTGTTAGCATCCCACACTTGCACAGCTGCCAGAATATGAACGGAACATAATGCAAACCCATAATATGACAACTTGGAATGCCTTGATTAATTTTCATGAATGCTTATATAGAGTACGGGAAATAGTTTCGCCAACTTTGGAGACAGAGGTTAAAAGCGAACATGGTAGAAAAAGAAAACTCTACCCACACAAGTAGTATGCAGACATGTTCATGATCATTCATTAATTTATGGGAATCCTAAAACTTTCATCATTCATTTCACGATACCCGCAACTCTCGTGTTTTCATGGCACTGAGCAAGTTTAAAATTGTGCAAGTTTTCATAACTTTTTAATTATATTTTATGGCTTCGTTTTTTAAGGGGAGTAATTTAAACTAACATTCTATTAAGTTACACTCCTGCTTATGCTTGTTCTTTGGGTTATGCATTACCCTCCATTTTATTCCTTACACACAAAACTTTAATAAAATGCACCTGCTGTTGTTTTGTACAAATGACCACAAACTGTCCATTCAGCTTTTGATGAAATATATAAAAATAAGTATAAGGCTACAAAGAGGAGCTCAGTAGACAGCTTGTTCAATAGAAAATATTTCATACCCGCCGTACGCTTTTGCAACATCCTGAATGAGACCTCAAGGACCTCTCAGAGTATATATTATTCATTATAAATCAACATAGAACTCAGATGTCTGTTATGTGAACGGAAAAAGCGAGATCTCGATTCCAAAAGTGTTGATTGTTTGGTTGGTTTTGGTACAGGAATTGGGCAAGATGGTCAAACGATAAACGAATTGTAAAAAACCCTTGATTTAGACACGTTGAAAATAAAAAAGCAGGTTTTTTTGCCTTTACCATGTAACATATATTGTACTTCAATAGCCATTTAGTGAGTCTTGACCCAAGTCAAATAGGAACGCTATTGTACAAGAGAAATTCTTATAATTTGATTAATAAGTGTTATGAAACTAGAAACCTAGGGCTCCCTACAACCGAACAAATACTTATAATGCAATACTAGTGCTTCGTAGAGTGAAGCTTGAGTTAAGTACACCGAGCAGGTGTCAATCAATGCGTTACTTCATAATAAAGTAAAAGATGGCCACGTTCTTCCCTCCATTTGGTACAAATTTTAATCCTATATGCAAAGGAGAACGACATCCTTATTTATACAAATACACAAAACGAATTATTATTTTGCACAACTAGCCAGTGAGGCAAAGCGACAGACAAGCACCATTTGATAAGAGCAGATAATAATGAGTGGGAGGGTATTGGCAATAAAGACGTAAATTATGGTCATTCTTTCTTGTATTCTTTAAGCTTCTCGGGCAACAATAGCATCCACTTTTAATTGCATTTGCGTTGGCTTGCTTGGTAGCTAAGAAACGTGAAGCAGAACAATACGAGCATTAACGACTTTTAAAAAGAAAGTTTTATAGAAAAAGGAATTTGCGAGAACACAGTTTTTCATCGGTTCTACACTTTAAAACTTTCAACTCACATGTATTTGGCGTTGCGGTGCAGGGAGGTCACAGCTAAAGGTGTGGCAAAATTTATCCCCTCATTGTCTTTCTTGTTTCCTTCCTTTTCACTCCTTAAACATATAATAAATGCTGTGGACAGCATTCAATTCATTTGCAATTTCGTTGTGGGTACCCATTCAATTCATAATGCTCGTGCTATGCAGTTAGTTTTGCGACTGCTATTGTTGTTGTTTTCATATTCTGAGGTTTAGTTTGTTAGCAAATGCATGCAAATCGCAAAAATTTACCCTCACAACTACAAATACAAAAACACCCTCTTGAGGTTGTTATTTTGAGCATTCTCAAGGTGTGGGTTGCATTGTACTTGTGTGTGTTAGTTGTGTTTGTTATGCTTTTCAAAAGATCTCATAAAAAAATTATGTTTATGATGACTTTGACAGTTGAGTTTGGTTTGGTTTGGTTTGGTTTGCTTTCATTCGGGCTGCTGGGGTTTTTTTCCAGCAACGACACATCTTTGCAGCTACTGCTTCAGTTTTACTTGCATAAAAAATGAAAATCTCACACATACATAAGACTATAAAATGTCTTCTTATTGCCGCACTAGCGACAGCGCTCGACCGAATTTCTTTACTTCATTGTAAATATTGCCCGTAACTGTGCGTGTGTGCTTTTGGACAGGAGCAGCGTTGGGTGGCTGCCTGCTACCGCATCTTAGCGCCGCCAAGAGCCTCTTAACACAAATATGGCACGTTCGCAGTGAAACTCATAACTTTACATTTTATATCGGCAGAGTTGTGCAATATTATAAATTTCGCATTTTATCTAGAACATTAGTTTACCCAACCCGTAGCTGGCACACATACATTGTAATCTTCTGCCCCTCCCCCCACCACACCACACCCAATCTACAATTAGGTGTCGGTGTATGTGTGCTTTCTTGTAAGATTCTACTTTTAAGGAGTTTGGCTCTACTTTCTAGCAATTCCCGTTAGTATTTGCGATTAAATGTTTGTACGTGCTCACCAATACTCAGTCCATGTGATTTTTTACTACATTTTACGGCACCACTGGGCACTTTGTTATGTAACGGCACATCCTTTTATAAACAATGGCACATACACACAAATCTTCATTTCATATAACGGCCATGTCGCATATTAATTTAAGGATGGCTGTAAATTTTAATAAAGTTTGTTAAACATGAAGTGGGAGCAAAATGCGAAGAAGCGTTAGATAGGGGAAACGCAAAATTCAGTACCTTTTCGATGGGTCCTTTTCAATTCGCAAGACGCAAGGACTTCCTTAAATCGTGAAGTGAAAGTTATTCCAAGAAAATTGCAACAACGAAAGGTGTGCCTTTCTTAAGCCATTTTGCGAATTGCAAACAATCACAGTTACGTAGAAAAACCCTCTCAAAAACACGCACACGCGTTTTAAACGTTCTTAAAATTCTAGAATAAATATAAAAGTCTGCAAATGCTGAACATTGCGTTATATTGAAAAACAATTTTATACTTGAGCATATTTGTCTTTATGTGCTTCCAACAATAGCACGGAATTAAAAGGATGCGCATTTTTAAAACTTTAAACTTCGGGTTAAAACGTCTTGAATTATTTAGACTTGGCCTTTTCGAATAATTTTTAAAACTTCAACCTTGATTTCATTCACTCGTATTGGAACTGGGTTTATTTAACTCAAACTAAATCTTAAGAGAACGGTGAAAATAATTTTGATTTGTGTTTTACACATACGCTCAAGCCTCAATATGTTTTGTAATAACGAGTGAAACGTGTTTATTTTTTACCTTCATATTCATATAGAGACCTAACCTTCATACTTGGTTACCTCTCTTATATCATTCACTTTCTTCTTCTTTCCAGATATATTGTTATTACAAAATTATTGCAAAATCCATTTCCAGCGCCTTCCTACCATTTCACTCAACACTGCAACTCTAATTAAAGAGTCATACAAACGGTGGTATGTTATGTGCTGTTACAAGTTATTTTTGTTTTTTCTCTTTCACAGTTAATCAAAGCAACGTCTACTCACTCCCCACCCTGAACTATTGAATCACAGGTGAATCGGGCACACTAAGCGGCAGTACGTGCACTATGGAATGTGTGCATTGTGTGTGTATGTGTCTACACCACGCTCACCTGACAAAGTCGAATTCTGCCACTCATTTAGGTAGATGGTCCATGTGGAGAAGGTAGAATACGACTGACAGAGGATGACATTTTGCGCATAAGCTTTTGTTTTTATGGGTTGAACAAGTGGTTAAATTATTGTTAGATATTGTCAGACACATACACATACATCTATACGTGTATATCATAAGTGTAATATTGTGCGTGGTCTCATGTGCACGCGCGTGTGTATATTTATTTAAGAAACGCATCAAATACGACACTAAACTGAATTTGTCGCAATGACAAGAAAATCGAGCAATTACATGAAAACCTCCACAACCACAACAACAGCAACGGATGCAGACCATACACACCTATGTATCTACAGTAAACAATAAACAAATGCTTTGTTAGTTCATGCGATATAGGGTGAACCTCAAACTAAGAGTGTATGTGTCGCTCCGTACTGGTTTGGCTGAGTATGAACGCAACCAACCCTATACACATTGACAATAATAATGACGACGATGATGACAATGATTTCGTACGCTCCGAGCAGCAATATTGCCAACAAACGGTTTTCACTTATAAGCGAACGCACACATACTCACATTTAACAATCTACACATTTCTGTGTAAGTCCTCATTGTCGGTTAACTGACAACATTTAGTTGCAAGTGTTCCATTGAAGAGGCCGCCACGAGAACAACATGTATTGATAAAGCAATTGTATATAAAATCGCTCTCTTAACTTCACTCGCGCGTGTGTTTTATCGTTATTTTATACACTTTTTATTGATAGAAAATAAGGCGAGATGAATCACTTTGGCAGTTTAATCTGGAGAGTTTATGTGCGACTTCGTATACGTATACTGAATGTATCCTGAGTGTATCCTATCCGGTATACCTTCAGTATACGTAACACGAGGAAACACCATCATCGCTGGATTCACAACACATTTTACACTTTGCGGAAGTACTTTTATTGCACCACTGTTGTCACACACACATGGGACGAGTCCGCGTACGATTACATGAATTTATGGCCACAAATTGGTCACCAGCAGTTTGCAATGCACACGACATTTATTTTATTATTTAGTTTATAAATAACTGAAATTGATATCCTTCACATTCAATGCTCGCAAGCTTCTATTCGTTCATTTCAAAACATTATTACTTTGAGTTGAGGTTAAATAAAAATACGAAAACATTTGCACAATTTTCGTTGGTTAAGTTGTTATTTCTATAGTGTAAGTTCTGTACATACTTGTGGTACTTGGGTTATGTGTGCTGAATGAAAAATGGCAGCCCAGAAATAAATTATGATGAAATAAATTATACAAAAAGAAATACTGCTTTTATTTGTCAAGGTATGAATAAAACATAACAACATGGGCATCAATGAAACGTTACGTATTTATGCATCCTAAGTTCCAACTGGATAACTCACTTTAGCGTCCATGTTACGTGCTATTGCCCGGCAATAAATGCGTTCGTAATTCCACTTTAAATTTTATTGTTACCCTTTTTATACCCTTCAGGATAATTATATATTATTAGGCAGCATGAAATTTTGAACCGATTCAGAAGTGTCATTCGCGCGGATGCAAAAATTTAGAAATCCATTCCAAATTTGATCGAAACATTGGTTGGCACCAACAAGTTGGAACACATAAATGACATTGCATGTCGTACATTTTACTTTAATGCCAAAGATGGTGAATATCCACGATTTGACCTCCTTTTCAATTACATCTCTGTGGCTAAACAAAGTATAGCTTTTCTACATGTTAAGGTTCTCTCTGATATCTTGAAAAAACACTTGAAAGGAATGAGATGGTTGGACAAAGGAATAAGATCATTTCCAAATAACGCTCTTTTACATTGGTACCATAACTTAAACACACACATGACGCTCACGATCACCCAATTATGGGTATTAAGCTAAAGTCTGTATTGGAAAGACATTCCTAGTTCATGTAGACAGTTTCATTAGTAATTGGATGGAGTCGGAGAAGAGTGAGGAATCTGGATCACTATATTTGAAAAACGGGTTTGGTGCATAATGAAACCATTGAGTATAAATATAAAACGAATACTTAAAAGTGTCAACCATTCTTGGCTTAGTCCAGGAACGCACTTTCTACTTTTTAAAACCGCTTTCCACTTTATTACGTCGGTCATACATGAACGCACAGAGAGGGAGAAGGTCTAAATAGAATATGGGAAGAATATATGTAGAATGCACCGCCCTATTTTGAAAAAGGGGTTTATGCAACAAAAATTTTCAATTCTTAATATTATAATGGGTAGACAGATTGCACCATTTTCGAAGCTCCTTCCCAAATACATCATCGTGATAAGAGCACAAAGTTGCTTATTTAAATATTGTTAGATGACATTTACTTCGATCAAAAACTAAGTGTTCTGATTCTTTCCCTACAATGACTCGTATTTATCGATGCTACTAAAGAAATTGCACCAAATATTGTGTGGTAGTAATCAAGAAGAGTCTAACATAGAGTCTATAGCGAAATAAATTGGAAGTAGAAAAATGTGAAAATGTGTGACGGGGGTTGAACATCTCTGTGCTTGCTTTGGTTCCATATTATTATTATACAAATGGAACAAGTTTCGGTGAAATCCACGTTGCGAATTATACAACAAAGGCATCCTTCACAAACTGAAGTCCGAATAGAGATTTAATTGGAGTGTCAGGGAGATTATTGCTTCAATTTAAGGAGAATCGATATGTTGCGATTTATGCGGAATTTTATTAAAACGTGTGTAGGCGCCCTCTATAAATCATTAGCGTACTAAGTTCGGTATGTAACTGTTTCTTATTGGACATGCGCTCTCCGTAGTGTCGTGACTTTATGTCGCCAATTGGGATATATTCACACGTACATACGTTTTAATTTTTGCCAGATTCCAAACAAACAAAAATAAATTATATCGTGTTTGTATAAATATTCGGCGACTTTAGAGTGTAAACATTTCGGAGAGATGTGGGACCAACAGCATTCCAAATTGTTAGTATTTTAATATTAACATCTTCCCGAATTTCGTTTCCTATTTCGTAGGTTGAGTCCGACAGCATTTCTTTACTTCTACTCTGCATGAGCGCACTGGCATCAGCCTTTGTGTATCGTGGATGCACGATTGTTTATACATAATATATGGCTGTTATAAGGGTGCCCTAATCTATGAAATTCAACTCACATACCTACACTCGAATGAACACACCGGCATGATGTCTTCTCCGCACACACTATGGCCGGGCTGGCGGTGCGTTCTTGTGTGCTCTTTCTCACATTTCAATAGACAACAACAAAATGCACTGTATCTCAATTCAGCCATATTTGATTTTTGATACAATTTATTTATTTGTTGGAGTTGTTGCTCCGACGTCTCTCGCTTGTAGGTATATTGTGTACACAACAGTTCGGATGAGATATGTTTGTGGGTGTGTGTGTGCGTGTACGTTCGATTTCTTCACGTTTTGGTTACTTTGCTGCCATAATAATAATGCATACAGAAATTCTTTTTTCCTTTCAATACAATTTAAAATTCAATCGTAAATTAGTCAAAAATAAAAATATTAAGGTTTTGTTTGTTTTGAATCAAATTAATGTGATTACATGCAAAAAAAAATTATTTTTTTTTTAAATTGAATTTGCTTCATTTACATAAGAAACGAAAAGAAGTTGGACAGGTTGAAGCATAAAGTGTATAATTTAGTAAAGAAAATTAAATATGCAGCGCTCTTGTCATTACTACACCCACCATCATATTGACACGGGGGTATATTGTTTTTGGTCAGACGTTTGTAAGTACCAGAAGCGGGCGAGCCACACCCTCAAAAGTATATAAATTCTTGATTGGCATCAATGGACGAGTCGATTTAGCGCTCCTGTCCATCCATGCGTCTGTGTGAATTTCCTTTAGCATTTAGGAATCATTGGATTAAGAAAGTATCCGTAATGACGTCGTAAAACCTGTATGCGAAAGTAAATTTCGTAATACTCCGGAACCATAAGACCCTTGGACCCAAAATTTGGTACGAATCATTCCTTTATATCGAAGTACTTTGGTACTGAAAATTGGTTAAATGGGTCCATTGACCTTTTTACAGTTTTATAAAACGTGTGGTTTAATTTTTTTTACAAACGTTTACGTTGTTATGAGATTGTTCATGTGTGAGCCTATGCAAAATCGTTCTTGATACGTTTGTACTCTTGGATAAAATGTGCATCTAATTTATGTCTTTGCGTATGAATGCGTATGTGCGGCTGTTCGCCAGAAGCGATTTCGATCGATTCAGAATTTCAGGTTGATCAAGAATATATATACTTTTTATTGTCTCTGCTGCTTCCTTCTGGGTGTTACAAAAGTTTTGATGAAGTGAACTTGCCCCGCTGGTGGGTACAAACTTTGTTGCAATTGTTATACCGAACTAACTGATTTGTTTAGAAACCGTTTCTCTTTGCGTGGCCTTACCTGGAGTCTTATACTAACTACTTGCAACATATTGATCTTTGTTCGCTTCCAAAAAAAAAAAAGAAAAAAGAAAAAGGCTAGCTCTTAACTTCTCCTTAATTCTCAAGTTAATGAATGAAAAAAATATTTCAACCCTTTTATTGTATTTGGTGAAGTTAGCCTTAATTTTCCAATTTGAAGTTGTCGATTATATAAACCTCTTCGTCTTCCATTTTGTCGTCAACTCAACAGTATCTACGTACATAGAATATTAGGATTTCCAGGGGCTTTATTCTGGGTGCAATGTTTTGTGATAAAACCAACATGCCAATGAGAATATAAGGTGCCTGGTGCGTAATGTACTGCACTATGCATCCGTGTTTATGTTGTGAAGTAGGCAAATTTATTTACAAACGAATTAATTTGATATTATTATAAATAAACAAAGCTGACGCATATTATTGTATATTTATGAACATGGTGAGTGTGCAAACACCACACGTATAAATGGAGCACAAATTATAATGAAATTTATTGATAAATTCATTTATAATAAATTACATTTCTGAGGGGCATCTTGCAACAAATCGGAAATAAATAAGACAGTACATGCCCCAGGATAGGGTGGGATATAAAAGCATGTGTATGTAGTAACAAGAGTAACGGTAAATTTTATGATTTTGGTAGAAATGTGCTTCTTAGGGGACAGTGTTGTACACTAATCACCATAAAATTTTGTGCACAAACGCTGTTGCTGCCTAAGCACTCTTACTTTCATTAAATCAGTTACAACGGGTCACTGAAGGACCTCATTTAAACGCCTATGAAAATTAACATGTGTTCATAAAAATGAAAACGACAGTAACCTTGAAACGGTGCGAAAGGCTTACAAAATATGAAATGAAAAAGTATTTTTAGGATTCGGTGCATCAAAGTGACACCCGAAGGTGAAGAGTTCATTAAGAGTTCTACGGAAAATATCTGTAATTGCTCACAAATTATTACTCTCAGGCGTGCTTACAGAATTTACTGTTTTTCAATAGTTTTGAAATATGACAAAAAATACAACCTCTAACAATGTTTCATAACGTTCATCGAAACTGTGAGCTCTGCCCTCTTATTAGAAATAAATATCGCGTTAAAAGCCACGGTCTTAAGTTTAGTGTTAGATTCCTTAAAATATTTATTATGTATTCTTGATCAGTGCCAAATATTGGATCGATCAGGTCCTACCTTTTTCACTAAGACATGAAAACTTATCACTATCGGTCTGCTGCAAAAGATGAAAGAAGTTCAATTCAAAAACTGCATAATTTTGTAAAAACTGTAGATTTCTTGAAATCACTTATTAGCGATGATAGATTAAACGTGAGACTCTTTAAAGGCTTACACTGAACGTACACAACATCAGCACTTTGCAGCTAATTTGATGTTGAAATCAAGTCCCCGACAGGTCAAAGAAGATGAGTTCCTATTAAGTACAAATTTAATAATAAAAATCAAATTCTATATCAATGCCATCCCATAAATTATATCCAAGTTAAAGCAAAACGAGTATTATGGCGAAGACTGAAGGAGCCATTTTAATGAAACCTTCACACTGGGAATCTAATGTCGATTAGTGCAGTGTTCATAAATATGTATGAAATACGCAAGCTTGTTTACATAAAACCTGTAAAATATCAATAAAATGATGTCAACTTACGACGCAAATAAAATATCAATTGTATGGACAATAAATTTTCACATTTAAGGCATAAAATGCAAATTCGAATTCTCCATTAAGAACGTGTATGTGTCGTAAAATTCTTGAGATTGGTTAGTTTGTGCTGTTAGCCCATCCTTTAGCCAGTCAGCACCTAAGTAGCCAAACCAGTAGAATTTTTTTGTTTTAACGTTCCGTTTAAAGCACTCTGCAGGGAACAGCTCCAACAGTTCTCTGTACCGCTCACGGTGTTGGGCGGGAGTAGGGACGGTATCTCCCTGTAATAAATTGTACACGACATTACCCCACCTTATGAAAGATACACATTCGTACTTAATTCTCACTCGTATTAAAAGTAACGTATTGCTACGATAAGTGCGTATGGCTTGGTAAACACAGTCAGATATGCATCAAGGCAGGCAAACGTTTACAAATCCAATTCAATAATCATAACAAGAAACAATGAATGGCCAAATTGAAGTATACAACGTGAATATATATATCACGCGCATGCATATAAACACAATACAATAAATGCCTTACAAATGTTATTTAATGACCTCAAAGTGTTGTTGGCTCAAATGCAAAGCAACAAAAACAACCGCAATGAAGGCAAACATTCGAATGTGAAGATGATGGTTTTTAGTATTTGCTGAAATGCTGAAAGCCAGATATGCGAAATTCATTTGCTGGCGATTCGAGGTAGCATTCAACGAGAGGTGGAAATGTATGGCATAACAACACCCAACATAATACCACTTTGCCCCCATTTTTCAATGTGATTCAATGTTTGTGTATTGAAACGAAAGTGTTAAAAAATTTTGTTTTATTGTGCCTGTGAAGTCTGTAATAATTATTCTACAGCATTCTTGGTAGTCATTCTAAAACTTGTAGGCGCCTCAGTGGTGCACAAAACCGTCCTACGTAATGTCACTTCAAGACTACAACTGCATTGAAATTTAAACCTTTCTTCTACTATACTAACTAATAGAAACTGAATTCGGCTTGGGCCAAGTTTTAAACACCCTCCACGTCTACATACAAACGGTGGGCGTGGAATGATGATATATGATTGCGCTCTCTAATAGTGTACGTATTACAAATCAGCTCGCAAGTCGAGTTTTACGCTGAGTATGGTTTTTTTCTAAATTGACGGCGTGTCTATTATTATTTTGAAGAATAAACAAAAAATACCTAAAAATGGCCCCTTTTTCGGTGTTTGTTGCATTGTGGGCATAACGCTTGACCGATTTTGCTCATCTACAATAACAACCTGTCAACATTTCTGCTAAGTTTGAATGATTTGTGGCCAGGAGAGTGATTAAGACAGACCACATATATCAGACAGACGGACAAACAGACATGGCTATATCGATTCAGTTTTCGATGCTTATTTAAAATATATACATATATACTTTAAGGGGCCTCCTTTTGGGCGTTACAAACAGTTTGACAAAGTGATGCATATATGGTGGTGGGTGGTATTAAAACCGGAAGTGATTTCATTTCACGCACGTTTTTCTCATTCTCTGAACGTAACGAGCTCAAGTATTGAATATGAACTTACAAATATCTTGTCATTAAGACATGAAGAACAAGTACAAATGACAAGCTAGCAACACAAATTAAAAATTTCTGTTTCAAATTTCAGCTCAATACCTCAACTTTAACGACTGTGACCAGATCAAACACACGAAAATCGGTTAAGTTTTTAATGTTAATTAGCAACAACGGAGTGACAAGCTCAATACGAGTATATCCCCACCATTGTGTGGAAGTTATTAAAGCGAATGCTCGGAATGTAACGGAATCTAAAATAATGCCTGACTCAAATATACTTATTTGAAAAAGGTTTCCACACAAAGATAATGCTGGTGCATAAAGTAATATTCAGTTCAAAGAGTATCGTACATAATTTGTAGCACATTAATACATATTACCGTCTACAAAAATTTCTATTTTTTGTACGTAATTTTACGACGTGAACGACATTTTCTATGCATCAATCCAGTATGTTTTTAAAGGCGGAAATCAATGTCAAAATATATGTAAAATATTGCTTTTCGCCTTACCTCTGCATAGTGGTGTCTTGAGCTTAGAAAACATAAAGAGGGTATATTCAATTTGTCACGTGATTGGTAACTCTAATGCGGCACTTACAGAAAGCATATTTGCAATGTACGTATTTCCGTGTCCATGTAACACTCCGAGGGGCCAATTTGATAACTTGGGAGTGAAACTGTACTATTGCCCACCTTTGGTAGGTCATAAGTTAAGGTACGCTGAAAACGTGGGAACTGATACGACCCGACTATTTTGTTTTTAGAAGGTCCACCAAACTGAAGATAAAGTGTGTTATCACGAAGCAGCTTACTTACTTGCTTTTCTTAAAACAATTTGTTCTAAAATATAATTTATAAATGGGTGGTCCTCCATAGCATTTACATTTTTTTCCCCATGATACATCAAACAGAACGCAATCGAAATTTATATGACACAGTATGACGAAAAAGTCTCAAACAAACGTTGCTCCATAAATTTGCCAATAAAGGGAAATATGAAAATAAAAGTAAAATATAAGTACACGCCTTACGTAGCAATTTGTTGTTGCTGGAAACAATATTCACATATTATTCACGTATCAGTGCAAAACCCTTTAACGCAAGGCGTTGGTAACGTTTATATTGCGTGCGTGAGTGTGTGCGTGTGCGTGTCTACAACGAAACGAAATGTTATGAAAAACTCTAATAATACCACATAAATTGTTTTATCTTATGTGTCGTGCTACGTACCGTTATTGCATTTCTTACACATTTCATCATACATTCCTGAGAAGCGGCGTAAACAACAAAAGACGTTTTGTTGATTCGCTATGTTTAGGAATAAGTGATTTGTTCCACGTTCATTCAATTCTTAAATTAAAAAAACACCCAATGGAAGCAACATTAAATATTATAATTGTGTACTTAAACAAAATGAAGGAAACCTGAACCATGGCAATATGCACAACAGCCAAACAGAGGTTTCAGAGGCAAAAGCATTTTCGGTTCCCGAGTCGAGTTAAGAATATCCGCCAGTTAGTGCGTTTGTATCCGCATTTTTACGTCATACAATTAAAAACCATTGGTTAAAACGGGTTTTTACTAAGGACGTTAAGACTCCTTAATTAGGCACCTACAAACAAGCCGGCATCCAACATTTGGAACGAAAAACGAAATGTTCTGTTTTCTTAAAATGTTCAGCTTTTTAAGAACAACTAAAACGGACTTATGTGTGCTTATGTACTGCACTGTACTGTATAAACTCCATCTGTTTGAAGATAAATGTAAAATGATCAAACGCACCTTGTGATGTCGTCCGAATTATACAAATTTTCTGCTGTCGAATGTCATAAATTGCAGAAAATTCCTGGCACCGTAAAAATTCAATGTTTAAAAACATTTCTTACGTAGTTAGGTGAGGAGCTGCCGTAAAGTGCATAGAAAATGCAAGTAACCCTTTTCACCGAAATGATGGCAGAAAAAAGTAAGAGCTCTTAACAGCAAGTGTTCGCTTGAGACACCTGATGTGTAATAAAACAGTTGCGGATTAAAAATGAGAATTTATGATGTTGTCCAGAAACAGGCTGAATTTTTAATAAAAGGATAAAATATTTTTGTAAACCTGAAAAAAACAGTAATAGGGCACAAAACAAAGATTATAAAATGCGAAATTTTTAGAACTCAATCCAGTAGAAGACTACAAGACTTGCTTCTTCGCGGCATTACAAATAATGACTTTTATATATGTACATAAAATATATACTTGTACGCAACGGCTTGTTTTCTGTAAAAAAAATGTTTTGTCTAAATTTTCTAATTCCCTCCTTATCGTTGAAAGAAATTTATTTATTATTATATTTAAATAAAACTGCTGTTGGGTGAATATGTATATTGTAGGGTATAGAAAATTACGAATTCTAAATCTAGACTGATGTCTGACAAGCTTACCGTTTTTACTAGTGGCTGATTTTTATGAAACTTTGTCAGAGAAAGAGAGGTCCCAGACACTCAACAAATATATACATTCTGAGTCGGCATATGGCTACTGTCACAGACAGGCGACCAAATTGTTGGAGGCAAAGTAAGTTAAGCAACATGTCCACAGTTTAACAAAAACTGAAAAAAAAACCAGAAAGACAACTAAATTTGGCTTAGGAAAAATTTGGAATACCCTCCACATCCACATACAAATAGTGGACCTGGCAGGTATATAATTACGCCACCTAATAGTGTACGTATTACATATTAACTCGAGTCCATAGCTCAATTTTTGTGACAGAAAAGTATATTTTTTAATTGTGGGCGTGCCGATTGACCTACTTTATCCATTTTTAATAACGATCGGCATGCAAGTACTCTCTGACGGTCTCTGACGCCCCCTCCATTGCAACATGCAAACGAAATGACATGTAGAGGGTATAACCAAAAATGTTTCCAAAATTCGAAGGAAATATATTCAAACCCTTCCTAAAATGACTGCTTAGAACTCTCACGTTTAGCTAAAATGTACGTTTTGCAATTAGTGTAAACCATACACAAATATCAAGAGAGCTGCTTCCGCTGCAGTTTATACATTAAATACATGAACAAAATAAAGCAATTTTTTCCTAAAACTAAGTATTATCTAATACTTTTCCACAAGCTCTGTATGTACGTGTGTAAGACATCATTTTCATTCCCTGAAAATATGTCCGATTTTAAAAAATGTTTTTGTAACACGCAACCGCACCTTCTGTTTCATATTGAAAATAAATAAATTAAGTGGGAGAGAAGTTCGCTCATCACAACAATAGCTCCAAATGGATTTTGTATGTAAGGGTAAATACAATATTTGTCCTGTTCCTTGTTTGTCTGACCGTCCGTCTGTCGAAGCGTTATAAACGTGACAACATATTGTATCATCAGCATAAATAAAACGCAAATGTTTCTTGTTGCTGAATTTCGTTTGTCTACTGTGTGCACGAAATTTCTTTCATTTGCTGTAAATTACGTCTGAAGTTTCTCTAGCTGACTGAAAAAATTTATTATATTTAGTTCGAAAGTTGCCTCTAGAGTTGTGAGATAATAACAACAACAAACAACAGCAATGGCTTTGAATTCCCTTTTTTATACAATATTTGCAACAGCATACCGCATAATATCACAGGTACCTTTACACACAAATGTAGATACAAGTACAATGCATACGCTTGGTGTTGTGCTGGCAATTTTCGCAAAATAATTTTGTTGAATTTTTTATATCTCTAAGTACATATGCCAACGTACAATATAATATCATTACATGTGTGTAACTTGTGTATTTGTTCATATATAGTGTATCCGAAACTCCACCTATAAAATAAATATATCACCACCAACATGTAATGGCGTTCAGAAGGTAGATACTTACAAAGTGTTGAGGTAGCAAATATTCATTTGTTTTACTTAGGATGAGAGGGTTCTCTTAACTAAAAATACGATTACATACAACACTTACCTACACTATAAAGAGTTCCATTTCGTGAAGGAGATGTAATTTTCCGTTCAATAGGTCCCTTCAACAAGAAGCACATATGATTTTAATCGTTGAGTCAATGAACAGATTTTGCTGCCATATTTTCCGATTCATGTACGCCCATGCTCGGCATTACTAAAAATGCGAAAAATAGAATAGAATAAATGATTATTGTTTTAGTGATAACGCTTCGAATAAGAACACATACTACAGTACTATGCGCGACAGTTTCAAAGCACACTTCCTAACGTTTAAAGCGAATCGAATTGCAAGGACAATAATTTTTTCAAGTAGCACGTAAAATGAGGCTTTTGAGTCTTTTAAGCAAACATTCAAGCTGCTGTGGTTATTATCACACGTATCATTTACTTTGGAATACATATTGTAAGCGTGTGTTGTTTCTTTCCTTGGCATTGTTCAGTTTTCAGTCAAATTGGAACTCCATCAAAATGAACATGGCTCTGTGAGTATAAATATATATGAATATTTTTTTATACATTTATTGAAATGTAACATAAATTATGTTAAAGAGGAACTAAACATATCGCAGTGAAGCTAAAGTTTTATGACTCACCTTCTCACAAATGAATAAATCTTACGTTAATCACGTGCAAATAGTCTTGTGTTTTATTTTTATTTGCTTTAAAGCGCTTTTTTAATTGTGGTTAATAGCTCATGTCGTCTATTTTAGCCATAAACTTAAATCTCTCCACATGTGTGAACAAAGTATTAATTATAAAATATAATATAAACCACATAAAAAAGCTAAACGCGGCTTAGGCCAAATCTTGGATGCGCTCCACATTAACGACAAACTTTACACTAAATACTGCTAAAGTACGTGAAACATTTCAAGTCTGCCCCGAAGAGAGTTTTTCTAAATTGAAGGTGTGCCAGTCATTCGACTGCAACCGCTTTTCGTATATCGGACTACTTTTACGTAATGTTAGCGTGGCCACTAATTAGGTTTCCCCTTTTTAAATATCTAGATGAATAATTCTAGCTCAACATCTCACACATACATTCTCAGATGTGACTGCCGATGAAGAAAAGTTTGTGAGATCTGTGCAAACGGAATAACAAACTTAGTATGAAATTTAAATCGTTTGCTGGAAAGTGTAACACATGTTTTTGGAGGATTTTAACTACATATCCACGAAAATTGGGGAGATGCACACAAAGAATATGAAATGGACAAATTAGCTTTTTAACGATTCTCCGCTTCTGGTAAAGAAGTAGAAAACTAAGAATTTCAACTTTCACATGAAAATTATATAAAGATCACGCCTACAACTTATAAATAATAATTTGTTCGTATTCTCCCAGTCGTAAATTTTGATATTGAGCTGAAACACGGGCACAATCAACAAAATTCTATTTATCTGCCACAAAAATTGATCTTTTAAGTTAAAATGTGGTACATGCATCAACATGCAACCTGCTGGTTGGAGGGGCATATATGGACGATTACTATAAACGAGATATCGAATTTAAGCTTAGCAGGAGTACTAGTAATATTATTAATCTTTAATTAACTAATCGGGCATTTTCTTTTTTGTAGTAAACAATGGAAAGCATTTGCCCCATAGACGTACAAGTGTACTAAAACTTACTTTGTTTTATAAAGCCAAGTGTTTTCTTTAATTATAGAAATTTTGGTTTGAAATGGATGTGATGGTTGAAGTGCTAGCGACTAAGAAAGTTCCCTTGGGTCTCCTAATGTATTCGAT
This sequence comes from Ornithomya chloropus, assembly GCA_963971445.1. NCBI lineage: Eukaryota > Metazoa > Arthropoda > Insecta > Diptera > Hippoboscidae > Ornithomya > Ornithomya chloropus. The sequence goes on from OZ020529.1 coordinate 23,802,011, forward strand.
TTTAAAAAGCTTCTTTTAATTGACTCTATTCTAATACGTTTCAAAAATGTGAAGATAATTATTTAGTAGGTGGTTCATGCGAATTGAAACAATGGAAATTTCTTATAAAACAGTAAACGTTATGTGGCAATTGCGCCATTACTCCAATCTAAGATCCCGTAGAATGTATAGATAAATAGATTGAAGTCCAATTAGCCGCACTGTCCATCCGCATGAGGGGTGAAAAGTTCGATTCGAGTTTATAAAGCATATATGATCTTTGGAAGCATCCTTGGATATGCTTACGTCTTAATGCATAAGTCACTCAAAGGCGGAGTATTTTTTCCTTCTACTGTTACTATAGTTTCTAAAACTAATATTTATACATTGTATCGAACATCTCGACAGCAGCTTTGATAAAATAAGGTTATGGCACCTGAATCATAAAAAGCGGAAAATATATATTTTTTATATGTCCCCTTATCTACCATTGGCCAGTTTGGGATGCTTCTCCATTTACTTGTAAAACGCCAAAGGAACGCCATCATCTCGCACCAAATAAAATATCCAACGTAATATGAGACACAAGTGAATACATTGTAAGCATTAGTTTAAACATTTTCAAAATTCAAGGCTTTATGGTCACTCATAATGAATGGAATATATGTTTGTGTGCATATGTATAAAATATCACTTCACACTTTTCCATTATGGGAAGACAATGTTAAGAATATGAATTCTATGTTAAACGTTGTGGATAAAAAATTAAACAAGTACTCTTCATACTCATTCCCAGCACATGATATATGTATGCACGGGGGATTGTAATATACATACATAATCAACGAACAATACAAATGTATAACAAAATTTATTGTATTTAAGAATTATACAAAATAAAGAAACAAACAAACAAACAAACAAATAGAAGATAACACTTTAGAGTCATTGAAAAGAAAAAAAAAAATACTTGGAAAAAACTAACGAAAGCGACTCTTTAGTGGCACCATCAACGGAATGCCAGAATATACGCAAATATCAAAACTGATAAATGTCTTGTATTTGTGTCTTGAATTACAATGACATCAATTGTGGCTACAACTGCCCTGTCTTTCATTCCGTATTCACTCCCAATGATATTCGAATCTTTCGCAGCAAACCCTCCATTTTAAATGCGACTGACAATGTATTCTTTCATTCAACTATTTGTATATATTATAATCACCATAATATATACAATATATATATATATGGGGGTATGTATCACTTTGTCAAATGGTTTGCAACACCCCGAAGAAGGCGCCAGAGACCCTACAAAGTATGTACATTCTGAATCGCCATCGAATAGTAAGTTGACCTATGCTGTCTGTCTGTGCGTGGGTATGGGTTCAGTGGTAGTCAGAAGTGTTGGGCCCAAAATTGTTTATTTGCTTATTTATAGCGAATTATACAAGTAGGATGAGAATGTGTTTACGTATATGAGTAATAAAACAGCATTTGCTCACAATATACTAAATTGAACAATATAAGCATACTGTTTCCTGTGTTTTTTTTCAACATCATAATGATACGGCGCTATATTGTATTATTTTTGTTCAGACGCTGGAATGTACCAGAGGTGGGCGGTCAACATCCCCAAAAGTATATATAATCTTGATCAGCTTCAATAGAAAGTCTATCCGTTTAGACCATCTATCTACAATATGAACGCTTGAATAATAGAAATTGGACCAGACGTTCGAAAGATACAACATAAAGAACATGATAATAGAATCATCTCATATGATGTGATAAATATGAACAAAGCACTCATTTACACACAAGTTTGCGTACTTTTTTAAAATTTTGCATTAATCCTTAACTACTAGGTCATATGTCCCAAAAAGTTTGCCCTTCTGTACCCTTATGTTTAAAATTATACATGAATTGACCACGCCTCTTCAGATTTTACTTGAAAGTTACTTTCATTTTATTCTTGGACCATAGGTCCTGTAGACCTAAAATTGTGTGTATAAATAATTTCTTTATATCAAAATATTGAAAATAGGTTAATCGATCTATAGGTTATCGATCTATGGACCTTCTTACAATTTTACACAACGTATACTTCTACGCCTTTTCCTCTATTGCAGACAAACAAACATAAAATTAACGAATCATTAATTATTTATAAATCGTTTCACTTGCATTCAAAAAAATTCAAGATATTATTTCGCAATCATTTGGAAGAGGTTAATTATAATGGGCATCTTAGATTAGACATGCGCCTAATGTGGTTTCGCTTCACTTGTTTATATGCCCTTTGCTTTGTAGTTGACCGATTTTGTCCATTTCAAGTAGCGATCTGCGTGCACAAAGTAAAAGTGCTCGAAAGCTTCGTTTAAGTTTTGCAAATGGAATGACTAACTTAGAATACCCCCATCTTATGTGCAGTATATAAAAATTATACAATGCAAGAGCATTTGGATACTTTTTGTATAATTATTTATATATACAAAACATATTTGTAAAGCGATCGCAAGATCACCACATATCATACCATTTAGTTTAAAATTTAATGAGAAAACAACTGAAAAAACTTCCACTTGAAATTCCATTTTAATGTTCATTTACACAAAACATTAATTTTAATAAAAAAGAAGACTAAATTTGGTTTAGGCCAAATCTTAAATACCCTCCGCATTCAATTACAAACCGTGGGCGCGGCAGGTACCTGATTCCGCCCTGCAATAGTGTATATATTGTATTACGTATCAGCTTGCAAGTCGAGATTTTTCGTTCATTGTAAGGGTGTCTGTTTTCTGACCTCAACTATTTTTGGCGCATCGATGAATGAGATAATTATAAATAAATGTGATAAATTACAACTTCATAGCTCAAGTTTTATGGTGAATAGAGTGTCAAATGTGGGCGTGCCTCTTAACCAATATCAAGCATTTAAAATAGCGGTCTGCGTGCACAAACTAGAAGTGCCTGTACAAAATGTGAACTCAGCATCTTGAAATTTACGACCGTGCGAGTGGCAACAAAAGACAGACACACGTGCAGACATATATATGTCGACTCAGTTTCTGATGCTGATAAAGAACATATATACTTTGCGGGGTCTCTGACGCCTCCTTCTGTGTTGCAAATGGAATGGTAAACTTAGTATATCACCCACCCTATGTGGGGACTATAATTACAAAATGTCTAAAAGTAAGTAAATGTGTATTTTATGCTTCCTTCTACCCATTCACTTATTTGCACAACGTGTGCTATAACTAATTTAGTTATCTCAGTAAACACCAGTCCTTACCGCATAAAGGGGATTTGGCACAATCAATTATTGAGAAGAAAAGTTTACCTTTCTTTTATTCTTCAACAAATTTTATCACCAAATAGTAAGAATGGTAAATTTTCTTCCTTTAAGGGCCTATTTTAAAATAGAGCATTGTGTGGAGAAGGGCACATCCGCGCAAAATGTCATTCATTTAAAGGTGGGTGCGGCACTTGTGGCATGGCACACACCTGCACAAATACAATATACCCTTCTACCACTTTGGGGTGTAGGGTACAATAATGAATGAATTGATTTTTGGATTCCTCAAATTTATTCCTGATTTAAGGCGCTTTTGGTGAGAAATTTACGCATTTCTAATGTTAATACAATTCAACTAAAATCCTTTTGGGTGACAACACTTCCATTTGCTTTTAAATCTCGCCGGCCTCTATAAGCTGATTAGATTTCATAACGTTTTTGTTTTCGAAAAGAGATAATAATAATTCAAAAACTCGTACTTATCAACAGTTTGTATCGAAATGGATACAATGGATGTGAACTTAATACAAAGCCATAAATTGTTAATTATATATTCCGATTCGATACAAAAAGTTTTTTTAAGTATAATTTATTAACATTTCTCAACCCAGCAAAAAGAAAAATATTTTCGACGTTTCCAAAAATCATTATTTATAGAGCCGCCTTCAAGCACTCTACATACATATAGGTTTCATGATAACTGTTTATATTAGTGGAATAAAATAAATTGTATTTATATAAATTATAGTCATTTATATATTTATATATATATGAATATATACATTATTTTGTGCTGGGCCAAATATTGGATGCCCCAAGCCTTTGCACATGACCCTTGTACGTGTAATATCACTCCAAAGAGTGATTGTTGATTTTCATTTGTTTAATTGGGAGATGCCCCAAACATTGCAAACAACAATCTTTTCAATCATAACAGAATACACAAACATTCCAAGCATTATGATTTCAAAATCCAATACGAAAATTAGTGCCCAACACCAGAACTGCAGGGGTAATAAAGAACCCATGTAAAGAGATTTTTTACCTAGAGCTTTATTAGTGCTTGAAACCTACACATATTATAGGTATGTTAAAAGAAAATGACACTTTCTACGGCCACAAAAATATCGCAACCTTTTCAAATCCTTGGCTGAATAGTTGTTGAACGGGTCTTGAAAACCAAGTATATTGTATGTGATAAACGAATTATGAAGCAGGTAAGTAAGCAATATTTCGCTTAGCCCAATTCTAGCACACCCTCCGCAATTATGCTTGCACAAAATAACACTGACGTTTAACGACTATTGAAAGATTTGTTACATTTTACCTCAACAATCGAAATCTGTACCAAATAAAGTTCATCATCGTACATCAAATTTTTGGGGCGATTTCGACCGATTTCGTCCATTTCAAAAACCAAAGACACGAACTGAGAATGTCAGTAATGTAAATTCCAGCACAATATCTTACCCTATCGAGGACGTACACGTTTCAGTTCGGGGTAAAGTACAGACGGACGCACGGACAACATATCTAATTGAGTCAGATTTTGATGCTTATCAAGAATTTATATAATTCGTTAGATCCCTGGCTCCTATTTCTGGTCGTCACAGGGCAGTAATATTGCAACAGATGACAATCGTTAGTTGAACGTTAATGAGAAGCATTGAATTACTTCGAGAATAAAAATCATTGGATAGTATAAAAATCAAAAAAAACCAATTCATTCGTACTCTTTAACATAAAATACTTGAACTCAACCAAGTAGACTGTTGTCGGTTGTGTAAATCTACATAAAATTCATTAAATTCTAAAACTCGGAAAATTATTGATTTTTATCAACAAGTCTGTAGGCATGAGTGTGGCCAACGGCACAAACATCTTAAGTACCTGCAGAGGAAATGTGTGTACATAAGATTTTGTATATAAAACTACGCCCTGAAATGACAATGACTTTTCTGTTAATATTTCTATTTTCTATCATGCACACGACAATGAAAAGTATATATAAGAAAGAGAGAGAGAGAGAGAGAGTGAGATGATTGCATGCCTGGACGCACCAATTCCTCTCCACAAAAGGGAACACCTCTGCCGCAGATGTTATATACAAACACACCCAAACATACTTACTATGCAGTAAAACAATATTCCCGTTTTACAGCTGCACAAAAGTCTGGTGGGGAATTGTTTAAGAAGTGACCAAAAATGTCATATTTCCCTCTTTGCATTACATTAGCAGACGCACAAACCCTACATTGAGGACACCCCCTCACGACAAAAACTGAACTTATCAAGTACAACAACATTTTCTCGTGTAAGTGATTCTTGTTACCGTTAGAGCGCAGCACCGTGGCATGGATTTTAACGAAATTAAACACCTAACATGCAACCATGAAATATCCCGTTCACAGCTTAGTTAGCTTAGAGTTTGTGGTTGAAAGAAGTTCAAAAAAATTTGTTCTTGCTTTTCTCTCTTTGCTTGTTTCCAGAAAGAACAGCCATGCGCGTTCTCGCTCGCAACAGCAACAGCAACAGCCATTACAAAATGATAATTCTGTACATTTTCGTTGTATTCTTTGTGTGCAGGTAATGTTCTTGGCAGGCCATTATCGTTTTTATTCAACCATATTGGATGTGTATCTTAATAAAAGCATGCGTGCGCATACGGGTGCGTGTGTTTTGCTTCTGCTGGTTGACAAAATAACAATAAGAAGTATATATTGTGCAGGCAGAGGGTGTATTAAATTTGTGAGGACCTTTGCATCTTCCAAAACAATTAAAAGCGGATTCACTTTTTTTACCAATCAAAATCACATGCAAAATAGATTTAAGCATACGCGTCCGTTGCCAATGTGTTTAGGTGGCAGGTAGCGCTTTTTAGGGCATTTCGATTAAATTTAATGGACTCCGTCGACCCTTTTGCGCACAATTTTTTTCAAAATAACAAGAAAACCCCATTTATTTGACTTGCAATGCGTAATGAAGTAAGTTGGTCCATATATACGATATATACAGTGCTCCAAATGGGGGCCCTAAAACCATTTGCCGGTTTTGCACGACGTGCTATGTGTATGACAAAGTGTACAAAGCGTTGGTGTTTGGTTCGATACCATACGGTAGAGAGTGTTGAGTGACTAAAGCTTTTTCACTTATTCATAATGTAGGGTATCGTCGATGTATATTTCTCGTTCAACATCGAATTTAATTTTTGTGTCTTTCTATTTCAATGTATTGCATTTACCGTAAGATAGTCTTTTGGATTTAAGCAGTTTTCTTGTTCCAAGAGTGCGCTACAAACGTGCATCCACACGATGCGTACTGACAAACGTTTAGTTCATCTTCTTTTATTCTTATATGGGGGGGTGCTCTGCTGCGCTAAATCGTTATTATTTCACAAAAGTTTTTAGCTCACTTGAAGCAGGGGTCTCCAAACTTTTAACTCCAAAATATTCAAGTCGTGATGTGATGGCAATAATAATAAATATAATATACATAAGTTTTATATATACATGAACAATTTGCATGTGGAATCGAAGCACCTCCGAACACCGCTTGTGAAATTGAATATTATTTATCCAAAGCAACTATTCGATTAGAGTTAACCTTATTTGGTGAAACTAGATCATTGAACATATTTATATATTTCAGTAAAGTTTGAAATCTTTCATATTTTTTGAACCTGAGCTTTGAATTAATGGACTGGCCGTATGAAATATCACAGAAGAGTATAATTTGGAGCCCACTGAATTAGAGTATAGTGAATTCCTTAGGGCACTACAATGACAACATGTAAAAATATTAAAAATTTTCAAATACCCACCGACTTAGTATTGTACATTAATTGTAGTGCTAGATAGATGGTAGGTGTGGTTTGCATTGCATGGTTCAGTGGGTGTGGCCTTTGATGGATTTCGTTATATTCAATACCTAATGACCGTCCACATTTTCTGAGGGTGACTGATGAAACTCAAACTTTTCAATAAAGCAAATATACCCACATCTCCGGATGTCGCTAAGCGCCTTTATAAAAAAGATATAAAACTTTATTATAATGTATAGATTGAACAGAATGCCGCTACATTTACATAGATAATCAAGAAGAAGGCTTTTCATAATTTATGCGCATTGCTCTATAACTTTATTTCTATATTGTTGCGTTGAGTGGTTATCGCTCGTTGTTCAATTAAGAGACTTTTCAATAGTTATTAATAACTGTAAAGTGTATATCAAGCTTAATCAAATAGTATTTATGTGAAGTAGAAATCGGTTGTAGCTTTAATTAAAGGGAGCGGCTATGAATAAAACAAAGTCATATGCGGTAGTAAGCTTAATTTGGCTAATTGCAAAGCTTAGGCACCCTCTACCGTCGGCGTATAATGTATATTTTACGTGTGGGCGTGACTGTTATCTGAGGACACTCCTTTTTGACAAATTCATGGAAGCACTAATTATATACAGGTATCAAATTTCAATTTTCTAGGTAATTGGTTGTGACTGTGAGAGCTTTTCGTCTATTGTAGGCGTGGCCCTGAACAGATGTTGCTCAATTTTACGACCGTGAGAGTGCAAACAATAGACAGACATAGGCAGGGACGGGCTGATGAAGATTATTTACACTTTGTAGGGTCTCCGACGCCTTCTTCTGCGTGTTGCAAACGTAATGACATTATTATTATACCCCCTCGTCTTATGTGAGGGTCATAAAATGATAATTTACTCAGAATTAAACTTTTCCACAAACTCAATGGCGGACTACAGATGATGGTAGTTTTTATTTAAATGAGTTTGTTATTCTTTATACTATTGTCATGTATTAGTAGGAGCATGTATTTTATTCTTCTCTACTTATTACCATGCTAAGTATGTTCCTTCATTTTATTATTGTTGTTTTCTTTAATGAAACAGCTATTTACGCAGATAAATCCATATTAAATATTTTCACAAATTCTGATTTATTCGAATATTTTTGACGTCTTTAATTTCTATGAAATAAAATGCGTCGATTCGTGCAAATGCAATATTCTCGAAAAGGAACAAAAAGCCTGCAAAAACAACAATTATAAAAAAGAAGTACGCAGGTATCAAAATGACGGGAAACACCGCGCTAAATGATCACAATGGGTACACATGTGCATTTCAGGCATGCATCAGTGTACCCAAACCATAACCCATTTGTTGTGCACCCCCATCGTTGATTTATGGTTTGCCATAAATTTAATGAAATACTTAAATAGTAATTAGTCAGCCTTAATGACTCTTTGAAAGCAACACCAAAAATGCAACAAAAACTACATTCAAATATTAATCACCTGTAAAGCGTTCGGATTTTTATTTGATTAACTTTAATTTTATGGCAGCCACTTATAATACAGCAAAAGTTGTTGCTTTTTCACTCTTTCACTCCCAGGCAAATTATAAAATGAAGAGGAAGACGAAGAAATTTTGTATTTAACGCATTTTTTATTAGCCATCAAAATGTGTTAATTGCAGCAATTAAACGGTAAACTTTTATTATACATAAGGAAGCAGTTGTTGTTATTATTGTTATTGTTGTTGCTATTGTTATTTATATTATATTTCATAGCGGACGAATGCACTTTAAAAGTATAACAAAATGATTTAAAAATATTTTATAAAAAAACTGGAAAAGAAGAAAACTAGAAAATTTTCAATGGGACCGTTCGATAGTTTAGGAAATGCATTCCCAGCATTCGATAAGCTTGATCTATTTGCACAAATGGATTTTTAACTTTGTAGATTTACTTAACACGCTGATGGCTGTAGCATTTTGAGGACATGGTGAGGCTCAGCTCAGTTCAGCATGTCACGTTGAACTTTTCATTTTATAAACTGTTGGAATTTAACAAGTGAAACAAAAGTATTAATTTATATCTCAATTTTCACATCCAAGAACAGACAGACTCACGGACACACGCACGCGGTTAAATCTACTCAAATTTTGACGCTCATTATGACACCTATTTCTCGTAGTTTTAAACTTAATAGACATAGAGTACGCATTTTAAGTGGTGATACAAATATTATTCTTTTTTAGGCCATTCAAACGGTAACCTCATTACAAACAATTTTGAAGCTGAATTTAGATTCTGGCATCTAATTTTTTGGCAACCATTCGAAAGGTTCACTTTCGGTACATTTTGTAACACCTCCATCTGTTCACTTTATATTATGTATAATAATTCATAATAGTTTATCTATCAGAGCATGTCCGTGTATGTATTGTATAATGTGTCTGGTATCCCATTTCCATTCGCTCTTGTTCATTGTAGTCTAATGTGTTTTTTGGCAAACAAAACACAAACTCGTAAAAATGTTTTATTGCAAATTATAAATGTTTGTTTGGATGTGTGTACCCGTCGCAGCGTATACTTGAACATTTAAAAAGCATTTAAGTAAATGATACCATAAAATAAAATAATGACAATATACCAGCAACAACAACTAACCAGACGACCGCAACATTTTTTATAAGCCGATAACACACATTTCTTTATGTTGCGCTAGGTTGTGGTCAGAGAAAGAGGGTAATAAAAAATTGGTCACATTATTATAACAAATTATAGACGTGATCATGACTTTCAAAGAGTAGCACACCATAATACAAACGTTTTAAACAATTTGCAGCTATTTATGTGAGTGCGCGGATATGAGGAGGTGTTGAAAGGAAAATATACAAGTTTGGTTTATTTCTCAAATGCAGTGCGCGGCTTCACAAATCAAGCAAAACTTTGCAGAGACCGATTCTGTAAGGATGACAATAATTAAATGAGTTACATTGAGTTAAGCACAAATGTACAGCTGGTTTATTAAGCGGGCTCACGTACCAGAGTCGACGACACCCATTGCTTATAGTTTTTAGCGGCTTGGGGGAAAGTATTTACAAACAAACCCAATTGATTGAAATAATTTGGTGTAGGCATCTATACAAAGAATTATTTTTGGTAACACAGAGTTGTTCAAGTAGTTTTATTTTATTCCATTATTACACCCTTCATCATAGCGCCAAGGAAGACACTACAGAGTATATATATTCTTGATCAGTTGTTGGAACTCTCACAGTCGTAAATTATGAAATATCTGTAGGTGGGCTCTTGTTTACATTTGGTTGATATTCGATGCACAAACAATTATGGAGGGCATTTAAGACTTGATCTCGGGGTCAGCATTTTTACTTGTTGTTGCATTAAATTATGAATAATTTGGTATATGTTGCGTCCTTAACTAGCTTCACTCGGTGAAATTGTGTTGCGGCATCATCTACCCAATGCTAGTTAACAACAATATATATTGCGAGATAATGGGAGTGATCTCTTGAATCACTTAAATTACCAAAAGAATAATGAAGTGCGTTGAGATAAGGTTCAAGTGAACGCGATAATACCTTTGACTAAAGGACATAAGAAGAGTTCAGTTGAAGGAAGGAAAACACTCAACAACAAGTCAATGGTTGTTCATTCTAATAAATTTATCCTCATGAAATTTTTTTTAAATTTAAATTAGTTGACACAAACAAGTCAAGCATTTCCCCTTTTTGAGGTCTTCAAACGTTCAACAGCAGATTCTTCACGTTCTCCTTTTTCATACCTAAGCGATATATACACAATTGACAGGTAAAAAAAATGGCATTTCTCTGGCCACTGATTTATTTCAGGGTGTTAACCATCTAACCAACATAACATTGAATGTATAAAAGTGTATGTGCATATGTATGCATACTTACGAATGTAAGAGGTACCTTTTGTTATAATTTCTGTTGTGCTGCTTTTTTGCTGCCATATATTGTACAAAATAAAACTCTTGTATTTGCTTGACACGTTTTCATAATTCACGTTATATATCCACTTCCCTGTCAGTGTAGTGTTCCTTCATTCTCGGCAATCAGACGTGATTCATAAAGATTCTTTATTGTCAGAGGTATACTAAGTTTATTAGTCTGTTTGCAACCAGAGCGTACGATTATTTGATATTTTGACTCAGTAGAAAGAAAACTTATTGAAAGAAATGAATACCAGATCAGTGTTCCAATCGTAAGAAGGCGGGGCCAAAAAACACTCCAAACACGCTCTGAATAGAAACGAGACTCGTACATTTAAAACACTGCAGGTAAGAGAAGTGTGTGCAGTATTAAACGACAGCCATTTGTAGTAATTTTAGTCGGTATATTGAACTGTTGTTGGGTTATACAGTGTGCATGTGTAGGTACATCAGTATGGCGAAGTAGTAGCACGCAGAACCAGTCTCTTGAAATGACTTGCATAATATACACATAAATATATCACCAACCGAACATTGATAGAATATCAATACGAACTTTTCAATACATGATTATTTCTATGTACGTCCATGAATTTTTTCAATGCAAAAAATACTTTACATTATGGTTTCTGTCTGAGTTGTTTGAGAATTATCTGCGTTCCATTGCACAAGTGGAGACAATTGATATTTACGACACTCGCTTACATTCTTCTCTTTTCGAAATTTAGGGTTTATAGTATTTTGTCTTGTATCAAAAACATTTTAGAGAAATTTCATCTATTCTCGTGAATTCTGCGTGTAGTACAAAGAATTATTCTAAATAGTTCAGAACGGCTCAGAATAAATTTTACTTAATCACGATCTTGGTGCTTTTAATTTGGGCGTGGCCTTTTTAGTTTAAGAGACATATAGATAAAAATTCAAAAGCCGTTTCTTCCTTCAGTTATTGTTGCAATGTGGAAGTGCCCAGCTGGCACACTGAGGAATTTTTACGACAGAGAGAATGTTTAGTCCAAACGACCCAGTGACATACAAACAGATAAGACTTGATACATTTGAAATTTGTCTGCTGGTTAATAATGTATATTACTGGGGTCTCTGATGCTTCTTTTTGTATAATACAAACGTTTTGACAAAGTGAATGTACTCCCGAGCCCAATATGGTGGGTAGAAAAGTTTCGAACTGACTCTGTTTTATAAATCTTTAATCATCCGTACCGTCAATCAATATGAAGCTGCAATCATTTTTATACCCTCCACCCTACAAAGTATATCTTGATCAGCTTCAAAAACTGAGTCCATTTAGAGATGTTTGTCCCTGTGTCCGTCTGTTGTTGGCACTCTCACAGGCGTAAATTTTGAGGTATTGAGTTGAAATTTTAAACAGGTACTTTTAGTTTTTGCACGCAGATCGCTATTTAAAATGGGGAAAATCGCTCAAGAGCCACGCCCACAATCAATGAAAATCTGCCTGCCATCTAACTGCCACAAAAATTAAGCTATATACTTAAAATTTGGTACTTATGAATATTAGCTTCATCGACATGCTAAAAATAGTATTCGGATTACATACATGCCCACAATTAATAAAAATCTTAATATCTGCAACAAAAGTTGACCTAAGAACGCGTATACATAGTTATCCCATTGACTGGCACGTCAGTCAATGGGATCGGATAATAGACATGCCCACAATTTACATAAAACCATAATCATCGCAAAAGTAGACTTGCATGCTGATACGTAAGACGTACACTAATAGAAGGCGAAATATATATATTTTTGCCACGCCCACCGTTGTGGAGGTGGAGGGTATTTCAGATTTGGCCTAAGCCAAATTTAGTTTTCTTACTTGTTGTTATTAATATTATAATCAAGTATAATATTAAATATTCAAACTTGGCCGTTTTTTTGTTAATTTGAAGATTTCTTCCTCGGAAAAATAATCTTATATTAAATCAAGGAATAGTTGTTGAGCAAAATTAATGAAAATACTCCAGACGTATTTTACGATAAATGATACATTCATTAAACGTGTTAAACTCGTTTAGGTTGTTGCAGTTAATTAATGACACAAACATCTATTTGAACGTATACGTCTGCACATAAGTATGTAAACGGCGAGGTGTCATCATTATCTAAGAATGGCATCCCAGAACTTAATGTGTGCATACACGTACTCCCTAAACTTATAAACGAAAAAGTACTTCCTTTGGATTAAACCAAATAAACATTTGGAACAATAAGTAAAAAAAACACAAAACAAAACAAAATTGCGTAGAGAATATGTGTTGTTGTGTGCCTAGATAGAGTTTTCAATCGTGCTCTCTGATGTGTGTTTTGTACAGCAGATATTTGGCATTAGTATCTGGTTCACCGAATATGGCGCGCTTCTGTATAGAACAGACGCAAGCATTTGGTTGTGAAATAAAGAAAAACTTTCACAAAGTGTTATGGCAACTGGTCCAGAGAGAGCATTTTACGCACAACTTGGTGGATGCTCCCATTGTTGTCGTACACTTCGACATATTCGAGTCGAGTGTGGTGGTGTTGTAGCGATGATTATTCTTGAAAATGCAAATCGCACAGAACATCGTAGACATTGAACGTACCAACGTACATACGCATGACAACAGTAGCAACCCTCTTTAATGAAACGTACAGTGGGCTTTCAAGTTGTTGAAAGCAGTCAAGAATATAAATGTAGAGTTTAAGAGTTATTGTACTAGCAATATATTAATAATGGGTATTTTCCTTGTGGTTTCTTTGTGGCGGAGCGAAATACTTCTGATATCGACCAAGTTCTTTTAATATTAAGAGAATATCAACTATTGGGCTGAGTAAACCTATATTAAATATGCATCCCACCTAGGATACCCATCATTATTGAATTAGGAAAAAAGAATTGTAGTAAATAAAATTATAAATTTCTTTGAACGCAAATAAAACGTAATACTGAGCGCATACGTAACCGAGCACGCCCATTTTTACAAAACATGCATGTCACGCCATTTGGGATTATTCTAAACGATACCGCCCATCTTTCGAACAGCTGGTCCAGTTTCTATTAATCATATACCGATATTACCTATTTTAAATGGGACATTTTTGAAGTTGATGATAAACAAATTTAGGGTCGATATCTCAAAACTTACGACCGTGAGAGTGCTGACAGCGCCGGGTGCAAAGTTTAGCCTGGCATTGTGCGCGTGTCTTTCGACTGATTTTGCTCAATTATAATATAAAAGAATAGAAAATCTCGTTGATAACGTGTACAGTTCCAACAAAATGTGTACAAATTTACACAGGCACCCTTACGGAGAAATGGACTAAATCAACTTTTCTATCAGAACATCATGAACATTTACATACACGTGTGTACAAATATCGTATGTAGTACCGTAAATAGTCGCGGATGTAGACTTTTAAATATTATATTGCACATTAATAAATTTTAGTAAAACACTTCTGTGCGGCAGTGTTTTTGAAATAAGTGACCAAATTTATTTTTCTTCCAGACGCTAAAATTCATATTTTCACGCAGGCGGAGGAGTGTCAATCGATCTACTACAATTCCGTTAAAATTGTTCCATTCCAATAATTGAACATAGCGGCCCACAGTGGTAAGGTTTTCAGCGTTAAACAAACTTTCCGAGATTAAAATGCAAACAATGGAACTAAGCTTCAATAAAACAGCAACTGAGCATTCCATCTGTACATTTCTGCATAAGTACGAACGAATGAAGTGCAATAAGAAATCATGGAAGAGAAAATTCTTGCAAATTTTATGAAGCGTATCATTATTATGAATGCACTGCGCTCGCTCATTGCAAAAATTAAGAATTATTTTCTAGAACTTTCAAAACATGAATTTTTTGAATCATTATTAGTCGAATAAAAAATTTTGGAGGAAAGCTTATTAAGCATCACATTATTTTTATTATGATTTGATGATATTGCGACTATGACTGATACGCCGAATATTAAACTCAAACTAATTCCTTTGCAAACCTCAAGTTAGCTAATTTTCACATTAGACAATTAAATCGAACATGCGGAACCCGTAATTTTGTTTCTGAACTGTACAGTTCTTGAAGGCTACAGGACTTGTTGTATTTGTACGGGTACATGTAACTCCGAAATGGCACATGCCACACCCATCTATATTTATACCCATTGGATCAGAATAAAAATCAGAATTGATTAAAGCATCCGTCCGTCTGTCCGTCCCTGTGTTTCATGCCTACAGGTTGTAATTTTAAATTATTGACTATTATTGCGAGTTGGTTCATTTTTAGAACTGCCACCCACTTAACGCCATATGTTAAAATAAATCTCTGTTCGACGAAAATTCGCAATTCTTAATATTTTTTATTTTTCCATGGGATATTATAACGGCACGGCGCTCGCACTTTGGACGTCTATAATAAAGTCATAAACAAACATTTTTCAAGATCATCGAATTCGATCGAAAAGAAATGGTGATCAAATATATCTCTAAATTTATAAATCGGAGTTTTAATAATAATTGTCATCAATATCCTTCAGTAACGTTATTCATATGTAAATGTTATATATGAACGATGACGCGACATATTCTAATGAGAAGTATACAAAAAGAAAAATGCGCCAATTTTTTGGCATGATTTGTGGTGGCGTGACTTATACTGACTTGTGACTTGTAAGCCACTATAGCAGCTGCAAAGTGTATGCCAGTTAAATATATTATAAATTGTAAACTTTATGTATCCCCAAAAAATTGTGTGACATCCAACTACATATATTTAAACAATATGAACAAAACTCAAATAAAACATACATACGAACGCTTACTTAATACACAGACAGAGAGATGAAACGAAATTTAACTTATTAATAAATTGGCAGTAAAGTGGTCGCACTCTACACTACTTGCTGTGGTGTATTAATTTTGTGCGGATGTCTGCAACCCGCCTAAAGTGAAGATAAATCCGCTCTATGAGGCAAAATCACTTTCCTTTTATTTTCATCTTAATATGTATCTATTGACATGCACTTAGAATTCTCAAAATCTACCCAAAAAGTCGTTCTGTAACTTTCATATAGTTCTGATATTCAAATGAGATCAG